>JASSKH010000030.1:4382627-4772782 GCA_031763025.1 Macrocystis pyrifera
TCTCTCGCTGCTCACTTGTGGGGAAGGTCTTGGCAGCGGGGTCTTTCGTAGCATCCTTTCCAGCTGCAGCGCACTGTCTTTGCTCTCTGAAGTGGCGCCGTTGTGAATATGCTGTAGGACACGCATACCGTACGGCTGCTACGGTGGCTGCGGCGGTGGCGGCTGCTGCAGACACGCCGATGCACATGATAAATTGGAGCGAAGTTTGTACGTACATGCTGTGTACCTGGTATGCTACAAGTAGGCACTATTACTGTATACTATTATAGTTTTGGGGGGGCTCGGTGCTCCCGTTCCGCTGAGCGCCTGCCTATACCCGTTACGCCTGACAATGGGGGAAGCTGTGGTATTCGAAACACCGCAGGAACCGCGGGAGTTTCGCGCTGACTCCGATATTTGCGAACTCGCGATAACGAGTCTGTTCTCACTTTTGGAATGTGTCAGTCAACCTTCATGAATTGCAGTAGTACGAGTGTGACAACAAGCGTAAATAGCCCATGCTGGGTCCGATTCAACGTTGCTTATTTTGCGACGACAAACGCCTGTGTACGGTTGATTGAATGCACAATGGAAAAATGGAGAATGTGGGATGGAGCTTGATTGTGTTGTAGGGGGGCTGAACTTGCCCCACGGGGAAAATCGTAGCTCTCGTGTTTAATCGGCGCTACGACCTGGTACGACAGAATCGAAACTTAATCAAGCCTAATATTGGCTGTGGAAGCGTTTTATTGATATTTTATTATCGGCGTTCGTGGGTGAGAGCTCTCTGCTTAATTTTTTTTTGCTTTTTTTTCAATCATCACTTTTACTTTCCAGCCTATATCGTAGGAGGTTTTACCCTCAGCGATCTTCTGGACAGGCCGTGGTCAAAGGTGTCGTGCCTTCTCCCCCCCGGTATATGCCTTTATTTTTAGTCGCGCATAGGGTTCAGCATTCCCACTGTGCTCGTCGATTTTCATCAAATGTAGCTAACTCACGCTCTCGCACTTTGCGTCAATCAATTTTTTTATGCAAGAAAGAGTCCCTACGAGCATACGCTCGGTGAGACTCGAACCCACGAAATTTATTTTGATAGGCACGCGGACCACCTACCAAGCCACCAGGGACGCCGGCTATATATAAAACTCGTATGTACGTTGAAGAGATCCTTTGTCGCTTCACCAACCATATTCGTACGCGTAAAGCAACGGAGTACCGGTATACTGCTGTACCAGTACTATACTCGCACAACGAGCGTGTATTCGCAGACTCGTCCAAAATCAATGCAAGATGGGGATGCAACGAATTTCATGACGGGTGTCTGTCTGATTTCTAATTGGTTGAGGCTAGCCTTTCGGCTGCCCGCTTATTTTTTTTATGAACGCCACCACAACACGCGGCGGAGCCGCGCGACCGCCTCGAGCCCCCCCGAAGGGTTGGTGTTAGCGTTATAGCTAGGGTTGGGGTCGGGTTGGTCTGTGCCGATGTGCAAGATTGAAATTGACCACAGGCGTCCGTCACGAAGTTCGTTGGATCCCCGTCCTCGCCAGTATCAGGTATACGATCAATCAAATGATTAATGGTGGATACTGCTGTATGAGAGGTACTTTTGTGATATCACCACTACTATTTGCAGTATGAGTAAAACTGCCATGTGTTACCGAAAATCGCGAGCCCATGGCATGCGTACCGCTGTCGGTCATGGGCGACTACGGCCAACTCCCTTCCCAGAGTGTGCTCCGCTATAAGAGTGCAGAGCATGAGGAACAGCGCTCCAAAAAAACTGACAAAACTGAGCAACGGGCTGAAGAGGGGAAACTACTAGTCAACGACCCCCGCAGCAGACACGTCAGCAGAAGTCTCTGCAACTCCCCCAAAAAATTCAAAAAATAACTCCAGATCCGCTTTCCCTCGTGGATAACCGCGACACACTTCCGGTCTTGAGTGCCGCTGTGACTCTGAGGGGGCTGAGGACAAGCTAATATCATCGCAAGCATCGTGAGGTGCCAAGCATCTGGTATTGGGCTGGCGTGTGCTGCTGCGTGTCCAAGCGTGCTTACCCGCCCTATCATTTGACGACTGGGTTGGTGTGGTCTTTATGATCGGAACTACAAGGTGTCCTGCGGCTTGAGTCCGACCACCACGAACAGCAGACTTCCGCCATTGGAGGATGTCTTCCTGAGGTACTCGCGAGATTGTCATGAGCACGCTGCGGCTCCGCCATTAGCTTAGCCCCTCCGTAAGTCTGCGTGCGCTCTTTCTCTGGCGGCCAGGCTGTGGACCGCGTCCCGTGTGTTGGTGTGCTGGCGTTTGTGCGCTTTGTGTATTGTGAGTGAGGTTTTTACGTCGCGATACACTCAGAACGAACGTGATTTTTTTGCGACCAGAAGGTCCGGTAAAGCTACTCCTATTTTGCGTTCGAGAACGGTCCGTACAAGCTGCTTTTCAAATCAGACGGGACTATTAATAGGAGAGGGCGGGAGGAAGAGGTACACGGGCATACAAGTATTATTAACATCGCCAGAGCTTTTCGTACGTACTGGTGGTACAGCTCTTACGTACAACCCTACGTATAGCTCTTCGAGGACATATATACAGCACGGCAGCAGCAGCAGCAACCGTGGTGGTACCGGGCCTCTTATAAGAAACCGGGATACTGACCCAGGCTAGATTTCTTATTTAAGAAAGAGTGTTTTCCACACTAACTTCAGTACAACAGATCCCGAATTTCTTATTACCGGGATTTCTGAAGCTTGAACTTCTTGGGGGGCTCTTTCATATGAGAAAAGGGCCGGTATACTATTAAAAGTGTAGGGACAGGAAAATAGCCACATCATAGTGAAGAGTTGTGGCATTTACAAACAGCAGCACTACGTACATCGATCAGGCGGGAGGGGGAGGTACACGGGGACAGAGAGATGGACAAGTATCACATTTACGAGGAGGTGGGGGCGGGGCAGCACTCCCAGGTGTTCAAGGGTCGAGAGAAGATGGACATCGAGTACGTGGCCATCAAGAGGATCGAGAAGTGCATGATAGAGAGCGTCGTCAAGGAGGTCCAGGTGAGGGGAGGGGAGACGCGGGAGGGGCGAGATTGACCACCTTGAAGAGAGTGCCAGCCGGGCGCCGCATTTGGTAGACGGTGGCAAGGGGCGATTGGGGGGGGGGGGGCAGCATGCACAGGCTTGCAGGCAGGCAGGCATGCAGACGGACAGGCAAGACAGACTAGGCAGAGAGACAGATGCATAGATACGGCATGGGGAATGTGTACGTAGAAGTTACGGACACGGCGCCAGAAGCGTCGAAGGTGCGAGAGGTCGACACTGCCGTGGGGGGGCGGGCAGTGGACCTAACCCATGAATATGTATGATATGTATCAGTATACACCAGGTATGTCCTAGGTTCGTAACAGTTACTGTAGACAAAGCAGCTACTAATGTTTTAACATTACGGGGGACCATAGTAAATAGGACCTACGGTGCATGTAAAAACCTATATAATTACCTATTTAACTAACATTATTTGGTCCCATTTACTATGGTCCCCCGTAATAGTACAACAATACCCCCCGTTCAGGTACATACTAGATGTATACTTATATATAATACCAAGTACCAGGCATAAACTTCAGTATGATGGGGTACCTGGCGCATGCCACGGGCGACGAGATCGCGGGAGAGATATATCGGGAGAGGAGACGCACCTAGACCAGAGATGCAGCAGCAATTGTGCGGTCGAGTTGGGAGGGGTGGTGTTGTGATAGTGAGGAGCTGGTGAAAATGCCGGTTACACGGTTGGCACCTAGGTTTCCAACCACGCGCGCGGAAGGGGAGTCGAAGGAAGACCGACTCAAGTCGAGGGAACGGCGGTGTGGTAAAATGCGTCCAATGATACTTGTGACAAATGCCCATGTGCCAAGCACCACGTGAGAAAGGCAGAGATGTGGTGCTGCTTGAAAGAGCACCTTGCGGATGTGGTCGAGAGATACCATGGTACTTGAAAAATAGTGTTCACGGATAGCCCGGCAGAGGCCGTCACAAACGATCTACTGTAGCTTTACCCACAGCAAGCAGTTGTGTTGGCATGTTGTAGCTCTACTGCTGTGGCGTGATGCCAACGGCGCGCTATATACATACCTGGTACCAGGTGGTACCCTGTACTGGTATGATTTTTTGTGCACGGTAAGAAACGTCACGATGTAGCCCAAAGGTCGAGGCCACCGCCCCTTTCAGGCGCGACCCCTGCTTGCTGCTCACTGCTGCTGCTGCTGCGAAGCTTTAGCCCGCTAAGGGCTTTGTCAGAGGACGTTGTTGTGATCGTGTGATACTGTGACTCTGTATATCCACGGCACACGTCAGTATATCCCACCAGTATACTGGTATGTATCGATTCTACTGTGTCGGTTTCGGTCCATGTAAAAAGTCAGTATAAACTACGCCTACTGTAGTCGGCGCAACGAACGCCCCTGGCACAGCGCAGCCGGAATCAAGCTGCACCCCCCCCCCCCCCCCCCCCCCCCCCCCCCCGCGCGCAAGGAGCCGTGTCGCCATGAGACACCGCGTTACATACAGTACGTGACATTTATAATAGGCGTTTGACGACCTGGCCTTCAACTCTCACGCAGCGGCCGGCCCCGGCAAGCCTCGTAGCCACCACGCGGTTGCAGGGAGAGTGGCACGACGAAGAACCGTAACTGTGACTTTCGAGCTATATGGCGTGTACCGGTATGAATCCGACCCTAGCCTCGTTACAACTGCTGCACCTCAACTTGTTGGGAAAAAAACTGCTTGATACTACAGCAGTATTAGCGTTGGGCAAAATAAATACACACCATAACTTTTTGGGGGGCGACTTAAATTTTGAGCAGAGTTGGTAACATTTTGGGCACTACTATGAAGGGTCGAGAGTTACATGTGTCTCCGAGCTCGTGGCGCCGCCGTGGATGCGGACGGGCGGACGTTTTGTTTTCTTGGCTTCTGTGCTTTTTTCACGCATTTTCGTTTTCGCCTTTAAAGTTTGTGTGCCGTTCTCCGTCGCGCCTCCCCGCCCAGGTCATCCACCGCCTCAGCAGCCCCAATGTCCTGAAGTTCTACGACTGGTACGAGACGCGGAACAACGTGTGGCTCATTCTCGAGTTCTGTACGGGCGGCGACCTTCTCACGCTCATCAAGCAGGTGAACATCGCGGTCCCTCCATCGCGCTAAAACAGTCTCGCTGCCGCTATAAACTGTTCTGTAGGAACTCGCGCAGCAGGATGTTTATTACTTTTAAGCTGTCGCCAAGTTGTGTGCGTGTTTTTATTCAGAAGCATTGGATAAAGGTAGTTGAGTGAAATTTCGGTCAGCGGTCGGTCGGTCGTAGAACCTCAGCCGTAGATCCCAGCTTCAGCTAAGCTCTAAAGGGGTACAGCAGTACGTTTTTTTTTTTTGTTGGCGCGGTGTGACTTGGAAACTCGATTAGGTAATTTTGTGCTCCGCTTGACCTGACCCGCCTCTCGAGGCGGCGGCATGGATGGCGGCCGCGACGACGCCTACGACACTAAAAAATCGCCCCTAGCGCGCCAACCAACAAACGAACGAGCGGTGCGGGGCTTGCTTTTGCCTCAACACGGCAGGAAAGAGTATGCTCAGCTCCCACCCACCCCCATTCCTTGCAGCTCATTCTGCCCCAATCTTAGCCCCCCTTCGTGAGCACCACGAGCTCAATCCTTTCATGACTGCCGTCCCGTTTTTGGGGGGACAATCCACTCAAATTCCTAGTAGTTTGTTCCCGAAACGGGACTGCGGTCCTAAAAGGGTTGTTATAACCTGTTAGTGCTGCACTGTACATAAGACCTGAATATGACACTAACTTCAAGTGTTTTGTCCCCCCAACGGGAGTGCAGTCCTAAGCGTGTTGAAAGTATACCTGGTGCCCAGGTACCATCCCAGGCGTACCGGGTACGGTAATTGTTACGGCGGTTTCGGCACGCGCGTGTGTGGAAGGCGGGCAGCTATAGGCAGGCATGACCCTGTTTTGCCTCCCCCGCTCGCACCTCGCCCCGCCCCCCCCCCCCCCCCCCCCCTCCGCCCTCCGCCACGCTTCGCTTGCGGCCTGTACGTTCCACGGATACATAAGAAGCGCCTTGCTGATGCTTGCGCAAAAATGAATACTTCCCAACCTGCCCCTTGAAAAATCGTACGTATGTAGATAATTCGTATAATACGACCCTTCATTGTCAATCCTACCGACAATCTCGCCGCATGATGTATGTAGCGGCCGACATCCAACACTACACACACAGACGTCAGTGTCTGCTGTGCACATTTCCAACGCATCCCTGCGTTCCCCATGGTTTCCCATGTTGTTGTCGCTTTTGAACCCTGTTCGTGGTAGTTTTCCGCTTTTTCCTTTTTGGTTCGTTCGTGGTTATTTTTCTGCCTTTTCTTTTTTTTAAATAAAAAGGTCTAATTTTTTTTTTTTTTCGATTTTCGTTTTCCGTTCGCGGTAAAACTTCAAGCTTTCTTTTACGTTCGTGTTTTTTTTTTCGCTTTTCTTTCTTTTTTCACGGGGTGCAGGATCACCGCGAGCCCGAGTCGGCAGTTCGACTCTTTGGGGTGGACCTGCTCGCCGGGCTGCAGCAGACGCACGCGTGCGGGTACCTGCACGGCGACCTCCGCCCTTCCAACGTGCTGATAGACGAGTACGGTATTCTCAAGCTTAGCGGGTTTGGACTCGCGCGAGGCGTGCCCGAAGACGGGGAAGGGGGGGACGTTGGCGGCGACCGGGCCGAGGATGCTTCTTCGTCGAGGCAACAGCACGAGCAGCAGCAGCAGGGGGGGGGGGGTGGCGTGGAAAAGGCTCCAGCCAGCGATGGGCGGGGGCCGGGAAGGGACCCAACGTACATGGCGCCCGAGTTGCTTTTGGGGGGCGAAGGGGCAATGAGCTTCGCCAGCGACTTCTGGTCCCTCGGTTGCGTGCTGTTCGAGCTCCTGACCGGCGAACCGCCTTTCCGCGCTTCGACGTCGACGACCACCGCAGAGAGAATCGAGCGGGAGGTGAGTGAAGTGGGGGGGGGTGGGGGAAGTGGATTCATGTCATGTATGGCCGTAGTCGTGTGACTATAGACCCTCGCATCCCTACAATGCCGGGACGCGGCACGTCGGGTTGTCACCGGCGACCAGGCAGACATTCATTGACCCTGAGCTGATTCCTACTATGAGCCGCTTGTGAGACGGAGTTGCAATGGATGACAGCTTCGAATTAATTGATTTGTTTTCTGGTGTGACCACTTCCAGAGGCAGCGAATGGGGGGGGGGGGGGCGGATGTGCCAGGCATATGAGAGAGAGGGGGGCGGACAGATTGACTAACAGATAGGGGCCAGAGGGAGATGGGCAGACAGATAAGCAGACAGAAAGTTATTGAGTGAGCGACGCAAACTAAGTCACAGTAAAACGGCAAGGGGCACCTGCAGCCAGGCAGATGTGATATTTCTGCCGGGCAGGTGCGGCCTCCAGCCTGCAGCCAGGCAGGCGTGGCCCGCAGCCAAGCAGGTGGAGCTATAGGCAGGCAGGTGGACGTAGCAGACATGCAGATAGATAGCCACATCATCCCGACAGGCAGACACACATATCGACAGACAAACAGACGCCCCGGTATGCAGACAGGCTGGCGGACAGCGTGGTGGCATTAAAATAAACTTTGAACGGGCCGAAAGGGATGTACCTACCGCTGAGAGGGCGCGTGGTCGAAATAAGGCGAAACCTTTTTTACGTTCGTAGATGCCGCTGAAGATAATGCAACTGGAATGTTCGCCGGTGCTCTTCACTTATACTCGTACCTGCCGCCCCGAGCTTCACGCGCCCGAGTGGAAGGTTGAAATTTTGAAATTTGACACAATGACACCACTTGTGCGCATTCTTGGGGTGCGAGCCCGCCGCAGCCGTCAAGTCTCCCCCGGACGAGCTTGATTTGAACCCATCCAAGGGCTGTCGGTTCTTTTGATGACGCTAAGACACGAAACAGCCTGTTTTTCTCGAATATTTCCCTCCTAAATAGGCAGTGCGGTAGCACTCTTGAGAGTCCGGCGCCTATCCCGAATCGCAAGCAAACTATCACGCCCGCGCTGAACGGTGCCACACGGGTTTCGACCCGCGAACCTCCCCTTTCGCGGTATTGTTCGCCCCAGATGTGTTCCTCCCTTACCAGCTACAAAATTTCCCGCCCCACCCCTCGCCTCCGTGTCACACACACCCCCCTCCCCCGTAAATGCCCTAAGATCATTAGAGAACTGGACATCCATTTTGAGGGGCCAAACTACTTGGAATAAGTGTAGGTTGATTTTTGGAGTATTTTTTTGCAAATGGAATATTAAAACCGTCCTGTTCCCGTCGTGCGCCACTGCCGTTGACTCTTGTGTGTGTTTGTGTGTGTGTTTTTTTTCGGGCGACGCGTTTGGCGCCGCGATGATGCAGACCCCGCCGGGACTCGATAAGGGGGAGTGGCAGGGTGCCCGCATGAGCCCCCAGTTCTGTGAGCTAGCGCGTTGGCTCCTCCAGAAGGACCCCCTTCGGCGACCGACGTGGCCGCAGCTGCTGGTGCACCCTTTTTGGGGCAACTGCCAGACCCCGTCGCCCCTGGAGATGCCCCCCCCAGCCCCGTTTTGACCGTGCCCTCGCTGCATCTATGGCGGCGGCGACTGTAAATGCCGCTGCGGCGAGGGCGGCAGCGGAAGACGCGTACGCTGCAAGGCAAAGCCGGGACGGAAGCCTTCACCGCCCCGAAACGAGCGGGAGAGGGCGAGACGGGGCGGCGGCGACGGCGACGGCAGCAGCGGCAGCGGCGGCGGTGGCGGTGGTGGTGGCGGCGGCGGTGGCTCCGGGTGTGCGTGGGGCGCCAGCGGGAGGAGGGCGGAGCGGGTCAACATCGTACGCGAAGCCGCTCTCCGAAGACTCGCGCGAGACCGCAAGGTGGGAAGGGCAGGGGGATGATGGCAAGGAGGGGGAGGGCGGAGGGGACGGGGGAGGAGAGGGGGAGGTTGATATGCGCAACTATCGGTGGTGTCCAGAAGGAGCCAACGGCGGAGCGTATGGTGGCGATGGCGTTTGCGGAGGTGCTGACGAAAGTCAGCGAACTGCCGCGCGTGCTGGCCGCGCCAGTCCCATGTCCGGAATGGTGGGAAGTCCAGGCAACCCGCGCGGAGAACAGGGGGAAAGTAGAAGGGGAAGGGGGGCGTGTAGACCAACAATCCCGCCCCAAGCGTTCCCAGACACGGCCGACACCGAGCAGCGGAGATCGACAGGTCCCCCGGAGGGCCTGAAGGGGCAACCGACGGGTCTGCCGGAGGACCTGGAGGGGCAACCGCAAAATGGGTGTCATTTAGCGGAGAGACACCCTCGGCTTATCGAGCACGACAAGTGCAACAGTAACCTGGACGAGGTCGCCGATAAGAGTCAGGACTTGGGACTTCTCTCGCAGGCCCCGCCGGTTCCGCTTGCAGC
The DNA here is from genome assembly GCA_031763025.1 of Macrocystis pyrifera. Lineage (NCBI taxonomy): Eukaryota > Phaeophyceae > Laminariales > Laminariaceae > Macrocystis > Macrocystis pyrifera. The sequence continues at coordinate 4,392,087 of JASSKH010000030.1, forward strand.
CGTCGGTCGGCGAAGGGTGGCAGCCTGTCACGGCGTCATCGGTGAGTCCGTCGCCACCAACAAGATGGGTTGTCCTGTAGGGGCACGGGGGTAGGGGGAGGGGGAAGGGAGACGCCGACGTCGGTGCCAACGCCGACGCGGAGAAGAGGGCGGCGGCAGCGGCAGCGGCAGCGGTGGCGCTGAATGGGCTTCGCATGCGGGGGAGAATACCCCCCGCGAGGGGGGGCAGGAGTTCACCGTCGGTGGTGTCCGTGGTGTCGGTGTCCTCGTCGGCGGGAGAGCAGTACGGGAGCAGCTTCGAAGAAGACACGGAGGTCAGCACGGAGATCAGCAGCTCTTGCAGCGCCAACGGTGGCACCAGCGGCGGCGGCGGCAATGGCAGTGTCTGCAGTGGCAGTGTCTGCAGCGGTGGCGACGGTGGCGGCGGACTCGGTTCTGAACCGGCCATGGTGGCGCGGACGGCCTCGGGGAAAGCGAAAGGGGTGACGGGTAGAGGGGGGCGTGACGCTGGCGGTGCGGTCGTTATGACGCCGGGTTCGGTCGGAACTGCCACCACGGCGACGCCGTCCACGGGTGCCGTGTCGTCCACCCGAGGCAGGAGGGGTTCCTCCTCCTCCTCCTCCTCGTTCCACTCGGCGGGGGGCGCCAGGTTTGGCAGAGAAAGCGGCATTGCGCGAAGACGGGACAACGCGAACCCTGCCGCGGACAGCGACGCTAGAACCAGCGATGCTAGAACCGGCTCCCCCTGCGGCGATGGGCAGCGATCTCAACGAGCCTCGCCCGCGTCCTCTGCCGGGTCGGCACCTGGACCCGGGTGCCGTAGATCTAGTCTAGATTTTCCGCCGGCGACGGCGGCTGCTGGCGCCTTCGCGTCGACGGGATCGGGATCAAGCGGCGCGTCCCCCGGCTTCGCGACAACCGCCCTGAGATTCGGGCAGGAAGGCGAAGGTTCGCCGGTGGCCGAGCGCGTCTCCATCTCGTCGTGGACGCTGTCGTCGGGGGTTTCGACGGCACGGTTTTCTCGCGAGACCGATGCGTGCGTGGGGGCTTCGGGCGGCGGCGGCGGCGGCGGCGGCGGCGGCGGCCGCTGGGACGGGAGTGCTTCCAGGCGACAGGAAGCGCAAGAAAGACGGGCAGTGCCTGAACGAGCACCCGCTGAGTGGGCAGATGCGGGTTTGAGAAGCAGCATGACCGGCGTAGTCGTTGGGGAAGTAGATGGCAGCGTAGAGGAAAGGACTCGTTCGCCAGTAGGCCGAATCACCCGTGACGATCCCCGAAGAGGGCCTCCGCAGGCGCCTACCGATCATGCGGTACCAAAGGACGACGGCGATGACGACGAATACGACAAGCATCATGCCAGAGTCCTAGAAGGCGCAGCGAGAGGCGGAGAGGCGTTTGGGTCGACCGTGGCGGTGCGCAAACGCGAGCCCAGACGGGCGCGGTGTACACGAGCTGTTGCTGCACACAAGCGATGCCCAGGTGAACACCTAGCCATCAAGGCTCCGAATTTGCGGCATCCGCCCCCCTACCCCCGTACCTCCCTCCCTCCCCTCCCCCTCCCTCCCATGCAATGCCCACCGCACCGTTGCGGGAGCTGCTGCCACATAAGACCTGTCTTGATCTTCGTCCTCTTGTACCCATGTGCTTTTCCGCGCTTCAGATTGCTACGTACGTTAGGTGCTGTACGCCCGTCTGCCCGTCCGTCTGCTTGTCGGTGATTCGGCTCGGCGTTTCGTGTGTGTTTTTTCTTCGCGAAGAGATGGTATGTTGAAGCCGGCGGGTGCCTTCCACCGAACGTTTTAGCCCTCTCGCGCCCCAACGGGGACTGCACCAGCCTGACCCAATACTTCGTGCGGAAAGTGGCAAGGTGGCGGGCGAATGAAACAGAAAGGGGAAGGGGGGGGGCGCCATACGCCTCGTGGGTGGGGGGGGGGCTCAAAGTGTCGTCCTTGACGCCGTCGCTTTGTTTGTCTCCCAGAAGCATGCCAGCCCTTTCTCTCTTGCATTTCGCCCTGGTGTTTCGCCCTGGCGTTTTTCGCTGGCGTTTCGCTCTCGCGTTTTGATCTTGCCCATTACTCTGGCGGATTGTGCTCAAACCTTGTGTTGTCTCGTTTTTCTCGTACTTCGTGCTCGTTCTTGTGTGGTCGTGCTTTTAGGTCGTGTTTTCTACTCTCGCCTTTCTTTGCTCGCGACTTTTGCTCATGACTTGACCCGTTCCTGTCCTTCATACAGGTGACTCCCATCGTCAGCAGCAGGGGCGTCGAACCGGCGCGCACGCACCACCCGCGCGCCGAGCCCTCTCGCGACCAGCTCCCGTTCGAGGCGCTGCACCTCGGGGCGGTGAGCGCGATGCCCCCCTCCGCGCTCGAGGCCCACCTGACCGTCGCATACAACGCGCTCACGGAGGCGCTGGCGCCGGTGCGACAGACGGGGCAGACGCTGCTGTACCTACAGTCCCTGGCGCCAATTCCGCGTGTCTCCAACCTCCTGATCAACTCGACCTTCCTGGTGCTGTTGCTGAGGTGAGCTGTGCGGGGGATGCTCCGCTGGCGAGGGGAAGAGACGTATTTGTTGTGCCCCATATGAGTCGAGAAATTCGCGCTTGGGGGACTCGTACGTGCGGTAGGGTTATGGTTTGCGTGTGCGGCCCTCCCTGTTCGAGGCACCACGACCCGCCCCACCGCTCGCTCTGGCGAGTGCGGCGCGGCAGTCCGGAAGAGAGATGGAGGCGTGTTTGGCTAGCGGAATTACGGTAGACGTGGAGAGACAGTCGACTTTTCCAATAAACGAAGGTGCAGCGGCAAAGCGGATCGAGCGTTCAGCCGCTGCGCGCTCCCGTTCGAGAGAACTCGCCCGTTGTCCCTGTTTCGTCTTTTCAAAGTACATAGCTTCATTTCTCCGAGCGCTGCAACCTTCGATGTCGTTCCTTGTTCATATATACAGACACAAGAAATGGGTTGTCGGGCCGGCTGCTCCAAGTGCAGTGTTCAGACCAGACAATCAGAAGAACGAAGTGACGCGCTGCAACCCCCCCCCCCCCCCCCCGAGTACACCCCCCCCCCCCCCCTGCCCCCACCTCCCCTCCTGCAAGCGCGACGTTTTCGACGACCATTCGCTTCGATGGGCTCTTCTAAGCGCGGTTCCACCGGCACTTACCCACGCTACTACGGCCACCCGAACACGATTCGACAAACTGTAATATTTATCGCGATCCTCCCCCGCACATGTCACCCAATCCTCTTCTTGGGTGCCGGTCTATTCCCCTCAGACTGCTGCGCAAGCCGCGGCCGGCAGCCATCAGGGACACGGTCGCAACCCTCCTCGGCTTGCTCGTGCGACACGCGACGTACATCGCTCCGACGGCCGGTAAAACACCTAGGAGATATAACGACGTCAGAGGCGGGAGCAGAGGCGATGCGGTCGACGGAGTCGCGGAAGCGGATAGGCGCGGCAGCACGACGAGAAGAAGAGACGACGACGACGACGGCAGCGACGCCGCCGGAGCAGAGGGGGGTCTGATGCCGACGTTGATCTCGACGATTCGAGAGAGACCGGCCCCAGGCCGTTCGACGCAGGCGGCAGCGTTGCGGCGAAACGCCGTGGCCGCCTTGGGGGAACTCCTGTTTTATGTCGTCACTCAGGAGCCCCGTAGCCGTAGCTACGGGCCGCCTGTCGGCAGTGGCAGCGATGCCGGCGACAGCGAGGACTGCGAGGCGTGGACCATTCCCTCCGCGGATGTGGGAGGCGCGATCGGTGTGTGCCTCGAGGACACTGAGCATGGCGGGGGACAGCACTACGCGGCGAAGACGGTGGAGAACGTCCTGGCGCAGGCCGGGCCTTGTCACCCCTTGGTCCGTGTCTTTGTCACGCCTGAGCTGGCCTTGGGCTTGCTTGATCTCGCGAGGTGAGATAAGATTCTCCGGGAACTCGGCGCGCATAGCACACCACCCTGCCCTGAACAAAAGAAGAAAAAATGAACGTGAACGGAAACGTTGAGTCGTGCGCCGCTTTGTTTTTTTGGCGGAAGCGGGGTGGTAAACTGGTTATAACCTGTTTTGTGTTGTTTTTGTGTGGCCCCTGCGGCCTCTTTGCAGTGATTGAGGGCGTGTCTTAGCTCCATTCAAAGAGCATGGGAACGAGAGCAGAACGGAACGAGGCTGCTCGTGGTCATTCGGTCCGTTCCTATGTACAAAGTGTGTTTGGGTCCATGCAGAATCCTGGGCCTCCCCAGCCGAATCAGTACGAACGGTATGTTTAGCACAGGCCACGACCAACAAGCTGTTGTGCGCAGATTGGTGTCCACGTCCATCGTCGGTGGTGTCCAAATGCATCCAACGATATGCCGTTTGTTCCCGTTCGGTCGGGCCGTTCCGTCCTCCCGAAGAAGAAAAAGGAGTAAAACACTTGCTCTTCCTCTTCCAAGATATACTGTTTCTCGGGCTGCACTGAATCTATTCGTTTTCCATAACCAATCAGCACCAAATCTGTGGTAAGTATTGTTCCCTTCGGTTCGTTCCAATGCTCTCTGGGGGAAGTTAAGACACGCCCTGAGAGTCCGCGTCTGGTTTCTGTCTAAGCAATTAAACGTCGAGCTCTGCGCTTGTAAACACTAATGGCGTGAGGATAAAGCGTGTGTGCGTGCGGAGAGCATGGAAAAAACACTACTGCCGATAGTCCGGCGACAGTTCCGGTCAGGCGCGAGGCAGCCGCTGTTGTGACCCGCAAAGCGAGCAAGTGTTACGTATGATTTGCGGAAGCCTCTCGTGCGTGCGTAAAACCCACTCTTATCCGTTTGAACCCGGCGCGCGCATTATTATTGGTGAACACCTTCCATGTCCCAGGGGCACCCCCTCCGAGAGTCTGCGGGGCACGGCCGCGGCGGGGCTGTCCCACCTTCTGGCGCACGATGTTCTGGGCGCAGAGGGCACCGACAACAGCAACACCACCTTCACCACCACCGCTGGACGCCCGAATGGCCATGGTGTGGGGGTACCCGGGCGCAGATTACAGGACGATGAGCGACCGACCGCCCACGGCCGCGAGAGTGGCTACGGGCAAGCGGCGACAAATACCAGAGGGGCGTGTCGGGGGTGGATTACGGCGCGTGTGATGAGCGAACCCGGGGCGCCTGCGGCTATCGTGCAGGGGCTGTCGGAGGGCAGTTTCCCCTCTTCCCGAAGAGCTTTCCTGAACGTCTTCAACTTGGTGCTTTGGGTCAGCCGACGTTTTGGCGGGAGCAGCGACGGCGCGCTTCCGGTAGCGAGCGGTACCAACGGGAGCACAGCGGAAGACGCCAGCCACGGTGTGGGGGAACGGACGAGCGCCTTGCAGTGTGTGGTCGAGTCTATGATCTGCTCGCAAAACCTTCTCCCAAGGTTGCTGCAAATCGCGGAGCACGGGGGGGGGGGCATCCTTAGAGCGAAGGGGTTCCTCGCGCTTCGCCTCACCCTAGAGATGGCTCCTCCGGTCCTCCTGCTTAAGGCGTGCCGATCGCGCCTTCTGCCGCTCCTCGCCAGGGTCCTCGGAGGGCTAACCCCACGGACCACCCGTGGTCCCGGTACGGGCGCCGCCGCAGCCGCGCCGGGACTCTCCGTGCAGCAGGAGTACCTCTACGAGTGCTGCACCAAGCTAGCTGATTGGCTCGCTGCCGTTCCCGAAACGGCCGCTAGGCGCCTCTTGACTGAGCTTCGGAGACATCACGCTGGCGTCGTGAGGGAGTGTCCCAATGCCTGGCGGCCGAGAGGTGCAAGCGGTTCCCGACGGCCCATAAGACAGCAGATGGCGGCGTCGCCGGCAACGGCAGCGTTCCCGGCGACGTCAGCAGTGGTTAGAGCGACCGAACTAGAAACGGCGATGACAACGTTTCCCGCGGTGGTGCACCTCGTCAGTAGTCCGCTTTTGCGCCGGCGGACGGTGACGACCGCGTTCTTGCACGACGTGGCTGGCTGCCTCTCCTTGTCTTGTGCGACGGTCCGAGAGAGGGCGGCCGCCAACGGGGAAGAGGGCTACGAAGGCGTCGACGGCAGCGGCGGCGACGGTGGCGCCGTGGTTTCTACTGCGCCGCCAGCGGCCGAGCCTTTTGACGCCGAGGGCCGCAGAGCGGAGGCGGCGCTAGCAGCGCTGCTACCTACGGTAGAGACTCTCGCGCAGCAGACGGAGCTGGTCCTGCTGCCGCATTGGGAGACGGTGTCCACGGAGCTTGTCCCGGTGCTGTGCCGTCTCTTGGGGAGCCCCAGCGGCGACACGCGCGCTCTGGCCTTGGCCGTCCTGCGCGTACTCATCCCGCCGTTCATGCGACAGACATCTCCGCCCCAGCCTCAGCTTCATTTTCTGGACCAGGCAGCAGGGGTGGTGACGACGCCCACGAGCGGTGACGGTGGCGCTCAATCCGCCGTCGCCACGGCGCCGCGGGGTGGGGTGGGGGGGGTCCCCCGCCATGATGCAGTCCGCGATCGCCGTCCATTTTCTACCGCTGGCGGCCGCTCTGCTGAACGACCACATGCCGGTTCCGCAGTATACGGTCCGGCTCCTGATCGATGTAGGTCGCCAGTGGGATGGGCTCGGGGCGGCCTTGCTGGCGGCAGCTGGCGCTATACCGGCTCTGCTCCGCCGCCTTCCGTCGCCCTCGACCTCGGCCTCTCCCTTTTCGGGCTCGGCGCACGCCGTCGGCTCTTCGCCGAGAAGAAGCCAACGAGCGGCGGACGTTCGACGGCCGGGGAACGAGGCCGGACCCGGAGACGACGCCGCAGGTACGCTAGACCCCGCTGTAGCGGCGCTCCTCACTCTCCTCGTCGAGAGAGGTGACAGTGACAGCGACGATGACGGACGTGGTAGAGGTCCGGGGGGCGGTCGGCGCCCCTCCGGGGGTGGTAGTGACGCCGAGTCCGGCGACCAAACTGGGGGTGAAGATCTCTTCGCCGAGCTGCTTCGGCTGGGGTTGCCTGGTCGGATAGCGGCGGCAGTGACGGGCGCGGTGGCGGCAGGGATGCCGGAGGCGACGGAGGCGTTTCTTGCCCTCGCGGTGGCTCTGCTTAACGCTGCCTGCAGATACGAAGAGGAGGCCGTAGCGCCGCAGGGACGACGACACCCGCCCCCCCCGAGCGGGCGTGATTTCTCACCCCGCGGCGCGGGGTTCAGGCTGTGCGCGGCGGCGGGTGTGGAGCGGACTGCCGGCTTTTGTTTTCGACGAGGCCCGGGGTCGGGCGCGAAAGAGCAGCAGCCGGAGCCCCTGTTGCTGCTGCTTGAGCCTTTGCTTGCCGCGGTTCCCGCGGCCGTGGAAGGCGTGAAGACGTTCTGCGTGCGCGATCGTCTTGCGAGGCGACGAGAGCAGCTGTCGGAGGCAAGGCGAGAGCAGCTCGTCGACGACAGCGTCCGATCGGGCCTTGCCGACTCTGCGACACTGTTTCTGGAAACGTGCTACAAGGTATGATATGATTTATCCACCGCGGTCGCTGCACACGCCTTGTCGGGCCCTGGACTCGACTCGTACATAGGTCCGGATGTCTGTTTAACTGTTTTGTGAAAAATATGTTCCCGTTTTTCAAGTGGAGTCAAGCACCGTACTGGTTGCGGAACCAACGCGAGGGCTGGAGCGGGCATCAGTGTGAGACATCAACCCTTGCGCATGGGGGAACTCCGGTTTTGCATGCCATCCGTTTAAATATGTTGACGTGGGGGTGGGGTGTCGAGGATAAGGTGCCCGCAGATGGTGCTCGTGTGTTCGCACGGCAGTGAAATTCTTCTACAAGTACACACCTCAAATGAATCCAGCCCTGTTGACCTTATGGAGACGTAGACAAGAAGAGGTACGACAGGGCAGCGTCACACATGCCTGCTGCAGGTATTACGGGGGACCATGGTAAATACGACCAATTTTTGTTGGTACAAATAGGGAAGTGAATAGTTTCTTGCGTGTGCCGTAGGTCCTGTTTACTATGGTCCCCCGTAACAGTAGCAGTAGCAGGCGACGCCGTTGAAAAGGTCAGATGGGCGTGCGTGCTATCAACCGACATCACTGCACTCCTGCCACGCCCGTATTGGCAATCCTCACTTGCGCGCCTCCGCCACGCCAGTGTTCTATATGTGTATACTTGTATACTAGTACGGGGGTCCATAGTTAATAGGACATATGGTATACATAAAAACCTATATATTTACCTATTTTTACTAACAATATTTGGTCCTATTTACCAAGGTCCCCCGTAATAGTATATATTATGTTGGTAGGACTCCTCGCAACCCACCGCCGCGGGAACCCACAACCCCAAAAACCTAAACCTTACGTAATCCTTCGCCCCCACCCGCCGGGCTCATGCCCGACTTGTCGCCGCCTCCCGCAGGTTTTCCAGGATAGCCTTCTGCGGTCGCTCCTCTTCTGCTCCCCTCGCGCTGCCTACGGCATGCCTGCGGTAGGCAGCGCTCTCTCAGCGGCGGCGGCCCCGTCGCCGGCGGCGAGGTCTTGCCGTCACCTAGCTGACCTCCTCAACTGCAAAGACGAAGACGAGCGCCCCCGCCTCCGAGTCCTCCACCTCCTGTTCGCGGCCGCGTCATCTCGCGATCGGACTTTCCACGGCGCGCTCGGACAGGGGCTCCTCTGGACGGCTCTCCTTCGCCTTGCCACGGCACGAAGCGGCGGCGGCGGTCCCGACAGTTCGGGGAGGTCCCGTCCGGTGAGGGGTTTTCCTCCTGCTGCCGCGGGGGCGGGGGCGGGAGCTGGAGGGGGCGGGGGGGCGGGGGCAGCGAGGGGAGGCGGCGGTAGCGTGGTGTCTTTAGGGCCGATGCATGCTCTGGCTAAGGAGGTAGTCGCCGCGATTAGAGAGGATAGGGATTGCTACGGCACTGAGTCGCGCCGATGAATTGGTCGGGCGGGTAGTGGTGGCGGTACTGGTGTGTCAGGGGCGTTAGTTTTGTTAGCGGTCAGGCATTTGTTTTTAGGTGCAGAATGGCAGGGGGGTCGTCGGCTCGCTGGTGCCATGAGTGAATCGGTAGAAAGCTGCCGCTGATCGGGGGGGGTAGGGGGGGAGAGTCCGAACCGCGGCAGCTTGAAACGAGACACTTCACGAGGCGGCAGCAGCAGCTGCAGCGCACCGTGAATGATGTACAAGGGTGGGTGCATTCGTGGCCGTGCGTCCGGCCAGTTTTACAGTTTAATTTCGACCAGTTTTTTACAGTTTTGTTTCGTGTTGAAGCTCGTGGTTGTTCGCACCTTATTAGTCATAGGCGCATTTTGTCCGAAGTGAATCTTGGGAGATTGTGTGTTCCGTTTTCTGCTCGACGAGGACTTGATTACCATGCGGGAGGTGTGGTGGCATCGATTCGTTAGTGTAGTGTGTGTTTTTTTGTGTGTCAGCTTAATTTTGTTTTAGACCCGGGAAACTGTTGAATCAGTTATCATGTTGATGTATTCTAGACTATGGACGCTGCTGAACCAGTTTGTTTGGTGTATTTATTGTAAGTTTTGTAGGTTTCCCTCACACCGCCGCGCATCCGTGATGTGTTCCACGGCCGGCGCCAACAATAACAAGATTATTGCTGACTGAAAACCAAAAAAACCTTGTGGAAAAGCATGTTGTACAAATCATCCTGGAATAGGGTGACGACACTATACCCCGGCCATGCCGTTCCAGACCGAATCGCTGGCAATGGCAAAAAAATGCAGCGGCACCCCGCACCAAGTAGATATGTTTTGAGTATTGGACATTTTCCTTTGTGTGCTTCTGTTGACCCTGGATTAGTTGCGTCCCGGGGGAGAGTTTCTTACTCTGCCAGGATATAATCTATAGTAGTGGTGGTGGTTTTTTTTTTTTTCAGAGGCGGGAGATCCGGAAATGATTTTCCCCCCTCAGTTTGTTGGGTTTTTTTACGTCGACGGCTGATGTATACAACTTATTTCATTCGAAAATTGATGATGCGATGGTTGACGGGTACCCCTGCCCCCTCTTTGAACGGTGACAGCCGCGCCAAGTAACTCCCCTGTATACCCTACAGCTGTTATATACAGTTGGTTGCGACGGTGCCAACACATCCGACTACTACTCTTAGTTGGTTGGGTTTCCTTATTTTAGCGGAAATATTTTTTCTGCGCGGTGGCGTATTTTCCCCGTGTGCCACCCACTCTCTCAGAGAGAGAGAGGGCTTCGCCTGCCGACCATTTTGGCTCGTATATAACCGGGAAGTCTGGGCAAGGCATGCCTTACTCACACACCCCCACCCTTTAGGTATTCAAGCTGTTACTAGTACGGGGGACCATAGTAAATAGGACCAAATATTGTTAGTAAAAATAGGTAAATATGTAGGTTTTCGTGTGTACCGTAGGTCCTATTCCCTAGGGTTTACCCTAGGGTAATCTAAAAGCAAAATTAATTTTGTCCTAACGGACAAAATGACAAAAAAAAACGGTACACCAGCGCTTTTTTGCCATTTTACGGTAAGAAACACTCAAACCAGGCCATCAGGGTACACCCAACCCAAGTAATATGGCATTTTCTGTCAAGGTATACCGTTTTTTTGCAAAACATCCATGTCGGTCCGTCTCAGTTGCAAAAATTCCAAAAAGCGGTACACCATCGTATTTTTGCCATTTTACGGTACGTAAAGACAAACGGGGTGATCAGGGCACACCAAACCCAAGTCATATGATATTTTATCTCAAGGTATACCGTTTTCTGGCAAACAAACAATGTCCCGGTACAGCTTATATTTTCGAACAAACACTACGTTCGTCAATAGAAGCGCCTTCTTGTACTTGTACTGCTTTGTACTCGTGTTCAAACGAACGTATGTACCAGGTACGAGTCAAGCGTTGCTTATATATAATTTACTATGGTCCCCCGTAATAGCACGCTAATGTAGTAATCAGAACCCACGATGGACACAAAAACCAGGCATCCCCCTTTAAACTTACACACCATCTTTGGTTCTGGTTGGTATGCTCCCCCGCCAGAGTAGATTAATTGAAAAGCGACCTTGACGGGGAGGGCCGAAACTGCAGTGTACCGTTAACCATCATATCCCCCCCCCCCCGCACGTAACGTCTGCAAGCGAAGCCTTCCATGTTAGTAGAGGACGTCAAGACAAAAAGGACCCCCGCCACACCCCTTTCAAGACGTTAGTATCGTATCGGTTCTTCGCGGGTCGGGTCACACCCCTCATGGGTTGTGGGTCGGGTCGGGTCGGGGGATCCAACCCGACCCGCGAAAAGTTGCATTGTCGACATCTGACTCTCGACCCGACCCGTGAGGTTTTTTAAACCTCTCGACCCGACCCGACCTGACCCGACCCGACCCGATCGAATACCTTCCGATCTGAAAAGTTGTGGCACCAGAGAGGGCGCGCTCGCAAGTGTGCCATGTGCGGTGATGGTGGATACGAGCCAGCCTCTTGGCGATGCTTGATCGGGGCCGTCCTCGGTAGTATCACCTCGGTAAAACCACGGTACGTATATACCGCATACGTGTGGTAAACAACCGCGATTCCGTGGATTTCCGTGGGATTCGGTTACTACCGCGGACACGGCAGATATCGCCAAGCAAGTAGTCGTGATTTAATTACTGTAGCCGTGCATGTTAACAGTTGTGTTACCAAGCAAACAGTTGGCGAGCATTTTTCACGTATTTTCACGCCCGCGCTGCTTTTGTTCGCCACGTCGACATCGATTTGGCACAAAACAGCATGTAATTTGGATATGTTGGGCCTTGGGCTCTAGCTGACTGATGTTTCTACCGTCCGCCGGCGCAAAACAAACCAACCGGGTACGACACCGTTTTATTTGACGATTTTGACAGGAGAGGCAGACGGGTGGCCAGACAGACAGGCAAACACTTTCTCGCGGTTTCCGTTTCAATAGAGTACCCTGTTCCCTATAGGCAAACATAGGGAATAGAGTATAGGGCTCCCAGATTTACCGTAAATAGCGTTGAGAGATCGCGCAGTCGTGCCAGCGATCGTTTTTTCACCCGCCCGCTTGCTCGACCAAATGGCAAGGAAGGATGCCATTAACAAAACGAAGTCGAACATTCATGTTTTAGGCGGGCTCTTGTAGACCAGATACTCCCCGAAACACACCTTGTTTTTTGTATGTATAGGCAATCTTAACCTCCCCGTTCTCGAAAAAATTGAGCGGTGAAATAAACGATCGCAACCCCTGTGAGAAAGTCGACGCTCTTTATTGTGGTGTTGTGTTCGTTTTCCGTCGGGATCGTGTCTTACTGGAGTCGACGTTTTTTTTTACAGCTTTCTCGGGGGAGTTTTTGGGATGTGTATAGCGAGCGAGCGTTAGGTTTAGGGGTGGTTTTCATCGCCTGTGTTGATGCCTAATGTTCCCGCGGCTCCAGAAGGGGCCGCGGCCGGGGCGGGGCGGGGGGCGGGGGGGGGGGGGAGGGGTGCGTACTCATTTGTTACTTACCTTAATCATTTGACCATTGGCCACGCACCCCTTTCGAGACGGAGCACCGTTCCTACTCCTAATAGAGACACCTCCAACAATTGGGCGCTCATCACGTTGTTTCCATATATTACACAGAACCTTTTACGCTAATCTTATCCCCTTTCTGTCTGGCCGCCTGTGGCCACCATCTATCTCCTAGGATAGCGATCGTTTTCTCGCTGCTATTCAGTGTATCAAACTCCTCCATGTCACGTTCGTCTATTTCCCTCATCTCTTCTAACACATCCCGTTCCTCCTTGTATATTTCACATTCTCCTATTATGTGAGTTCTACTCTCTACTGCTTTACCACGGGCACATCTGTGCATCTACTTCCTCCTCCTCCCGGCTACTGGTATACCTCTTTCTTATTTTTGGCAGATCCAGGTCACCTACACTAAGGCGCAGTTTCAGCGTTTCGCGAAGTCCATTGGGCCATGAAAATACGTTGTCATTCCTATCCCTTCGCTCAATCCCGCGTATATCTCTAAGTGTAAGTGTTTTTTTTTTTTCCGATTCCACCTTGTTTCTTTGCGTTAGCCTTTCCCTTCTTTCTATCCTTTCTTCTACTTCTGCCTTGTATCTCCCAAACTTCCCGGCGGACATCATCTCTTCTTGGTTTCCCCCTATATCCTTCCATATTTTCTCAACTACGCCATCCCACCTTATTCCAGCTCGCCCTTTTGATACTTTCTCCCATACAGCTCTGTCAACTATGGCTGGCAACCTCTTTTTTGGCATGTTCCTTACTTTATATTGCGAGTTCAACTTTCTCATGTCTCTATTTGTCTTGAGTGGATGCATTCCCAGTTCTGCTCTTAATACTGTATTACTAGTCGTACTTGAGCATATTAGGACTTTTTGAGCTGCTGTCATTTGTGCTGTTTCCAACTGTTTTACGAGTTTCGAGTTCCCTCCCCATACTTCTCCTGCATATTCTAGCTTTGGTACTATCACATTCATCAGGATACATCTCGTAATCCTAGTGTCAAGGTTCGAGTCTGTTAGGATCGCATCCATCTTGCCTACTTGTGCCCTACCCTTTCCTATTACTTTTGCTATATGTGTATCCCAAGAGCAGTCTTTTGAGATCTCTACGCTAAGGTATGTATACTTGTCTACGATCGGCAATTCATCTTCTCCTCACTTCCAACCGAAATTTACCGGGTTTACCTTATCTTCGTTACAAACAACTACTGCGCATTTCTTGGCGTTCGCCGTCACCCTCCATTTCCTGGTGTGTTCTAGCGCCTTCTCTATTTGTTTCTGCAATCCTTCGGGTGTCTCTGACATCCCCACGAAGTCATCCGCAAACATCAATCCCGACACCGTATCTTCCCCTACCGTGACTCCCTGCCTTGCTTCCTCGACTGCTACTATCAGGTCGTTAATATATGTCTTGCATAGGTTAGGTGACAACGTACATCCCTGTGTAACTCCTTGTGAAATATCAACATACTTCGATATTTCCCCGTCCAGCATCACGGCACTTCTCGCACATTCCGTCATCTTTTTCATCATTCTCCACATCTTTCCCCTGATTCCTATTTCCCACAGTTTTTTCCACAATCCATTTCTCCATTTTGTGTTGTAGGCTTTCTGCACATCTAGAAAGAAACAGTACGCTGTTAGTCCCGCGGCTTTCCTGCCCTGAATAATCTTACCTAAGGTGTACACATGGTCTACGCAGCCACGGTTTGGCCTAAACCCTGCTTGCCCTTCGCTTATTTTGTCTTCCTTCTCCATCATCGTTCCCATTATATCGTTCAAAATCTTACAAAATGTTTTGCCTACTGTGCTTAGTAGCGTTATCCCTCTATAGTTCCCCGGGTCAGCCTTATCTCCTTTCTTGAATAAGTTTACTACTACTCCTTCTCTCCACCTCCTAGGTGCGTACTCGTTTTTCCATATCCAGTTATACAACATAACCATCATGGTAAGCATTACCTCTCCCCCGTACTTCGTAAGTTCATTCACTATTTGGTCTGCCCCTGCTGCCTTTCTATGCTTAAGTTTAGCTACACACTTCTTTACTTCTTCCCTTGTGAACTCTCTCTGTAACCCTCCCGAACCACTGTCTTCCCTTTCTGATGTATCTACGTTCGCCTCTGCCCACGCGTTGATTTCCTTCTCGAATTCTGCGTCGCACGTTTCGTTGGCTGTGGGTGTTCCTAGCTTACGGTAATGCTCTACCAGTACCTCCCTTTTCCCCTTCGAACTACTAACCATTTTACCGTTCTGTGCTCTGAGAGTAGCTATTCCTGTGTCTGCCTGTCCTCCTTGTTTGCCCAGTATCCCTTTTATCCCTACCCACATCTGCTTCATCCCGCCCTCAAAATCTTCATGTTCGTTTTATTTACTACCAGATACGTCTTTCCATATCCCTTTCTTCTTCTCTACGATCTCTTGTACTTTCTTTTTAGCTATAGCATGTTCCTCCCACCCTGCCGTAGTCTTACTCGATACCGGTATATACCTTGCGTGTGCGTTTCTCCTTACTCTTATAGCCTTTTCACTTCCTCATCCCACCATTTTACTGCTCTGTTGCATACTATCAACTTCTTCCCTACTACTTTACGTGCTGTGGTCTTGACCAACTGCTCCCATCCTTCTATTATCCTAGCTCGTGCATCATCCCTCTATATATCGTTCCTTGTTGTACCTATTCTTTCCAACAGCTCGGAAAATTTCTCTGCAGTTTTGGCCATCTCTTCTTGAAACTCTTCTCGTTTCTCTTTTACTTCTAGTGTATCTATTCTCCATCGGTGTAATTTCCTACCTCGTCTATGTTTGATAACTCTCGTCTGTTGACTGTCTGTCCACGTTAGACAATGATCCGTAGTTCCTACGTCCCCTGCGCATACATGTAGTTCCGCTTCCTTACCCCCTCCATTTTCTATTACTATGAAGTCAAGGATATTGCTTTCTCCCTTTCACATGCACTGTCTAGTCCATTCCGGTTTTGCCTTTTTTACTCTGTCGTCCAACGTCTTCATCTCGTTGTGCTTGAGGAACTTCAACATATCTTCCCCATTCTTAGGGCGTGTCTTAACCCCCCCCCAGAGAGCATGGCAACGAGCGGAACGGAACGAGGCTGTTCGTGGTCATTCGTTCCGTGCCTGTGTAAAAAAACGTGTTTGGGTCCATGCAGAATCCTGGGCCTCGCCAGCCGAATCAGTATGAACGGTATCTTTTGAACATGCCAGAGCACATTGGTGTCCACGTCCATCTTCGGTGGTGTCCATCTACATCAAATAATATCCTATATGTTCCCGTTCGGTCGGGCCGTTCGGTCCTCCCAAACAAGAAAAAGGGGTGCAACACTTCTTCTTCCTCTTCCTAGATATACAGTTTTTCTCAGGCTGCACTGAATCTATTCGTTTCCCACAACCAATCAGCATCAATTCATGCAGCAAATAATATTCCATCCGGTTCGTTCCCATGCTCTCTGGGGGGGGTTAGTACACACTCTTATTCTTTGTTACTTCCTCATATTGTCCAATGGTCTCATTCAGTTTGCTTGCCTTCCCAATTCTTGAATTAAACTCTCCCACTATATAGTGCTACTTCTCCTTGCCTTCTGTACATCTACTGCTACTTCTCCGAACTTCCTCTGCACATCTTTTGTCGTGTTCGTCTACTCTGGGGGCATATAGATGTTTCCTGAGAAGTATTATTTCGCTCCCCGCTCTCCTGGTAACTTAATCGACATGATTTCGTCGAATTTAGTGTCTTTGATCACCTCTATTGTGTCACACAGGTATTCTTTGACTAAGAACCCCACGCCCCCCGCCCCCCTATTGTTGCTGTTCTGTCCCTTCCTCTTTTTCCCTATCCATGCGTACTCTCCAACTTTGCATCCTGTCTCCCCTCCCTCTTTCTCCCACGACTCTTGAATTCCCACCATGTCTAGGTCGCGCTTACTTGCTCGGCAATTTCGATTATTTTGCGCTCTTCCGTGGCGAAGCCGCATACGTTCCATGATCCTATTCTCAGCCTTCTTTTCTTTTCACTATCCGCTCTAGTCTTACCTGTTGTTCTTTCTCCGTTGTCGCTACGGGTTTTTCCGTCATCTCTTCTTTGAGCATTATTTCCGTTTCCGTTCCTGTTCTTGTCTGCTTGTTCTGCGCCCCTAGTTTTCTCCCCCATTCCCTTTGAGCCACTTGCTGTTTCCTGCCTCCCCCTACCTTCGTTCACCCTAGGACTACGTCTTACTTTCGTTATTCCATAAGCTATACATACTCTTCATCCTAGTCTTCTAACCCATGCCGACACTTTTTCTGTATCTATCCTCTGCCACTCCATGCTCGCTTTCGGCTTCAGAGTGACTCGAAAGTGTTCTCCCTCTCGTTCTATTTTTTTTCCTATTGCAAAGCAATACAGTCCTACTTCGTCGCACTTCCTCTTGAACTCAATCCTCGTCATGTCGCTAGGAACTCCAAATATCAGCACTACTGGTAAAACCCTCGGTCAATCTTTTTTTCTCCACCCACCCTGCCTCACCATCTTTCTCCTAATCTCTTCCGAGAATATCTCCAGCTTGTTTGTGTTCATAATGGTAGTGGGAAATGTTCAAGTTACTGGGACTTCCCAATCCCAGTACTCGTTGAGGGTCTGGTGTAATTCAGTTCTTTTGCCGGCGCACCACACTAAATAGTGTCTCCAACACGGGCTCGTAGCCTGGAGCCAAGTTCAACACCCTTAACACAAGTACCCCAAGTTTGTGTCAGGCGATCTGCATGGTAACCATCCTAGCGTCCCACGATCGTTCCCTCTATCTTCTTGCCCCGCTGCGGTACTGGTTACTTTCCTCCAGGAAGATCATTTTTACTGTGCAAGGTTCGAGGACGGCTTGCATAACACAAAGTCTTACTCACACATCGGGATGCCCCGACACATCGGGATGCCCCGTACGTCGCTTTCTCCGTCATATGTACGTTTCACAATGGGTAACTACCCCACTAACGCTCCCGAGTAGACCTTCACTGCCGGAAGCTTGGCCAACAATCCCCCCACATTTTGTACCGGCTTCTATCCTTCAAGATATCAAGATGTCTACGTACCGCTTGGTGCTCCTTCTCTTAGGTCATGTGGTCGGTCAAATGCAAGGTGTTTGTTTCATGAGTGTAATAGGTATTGACTTAATGTCATGCACCATCCACCCCTCCCCTTCATTTAACGCTTGGTGTGTGCACCTAATGCCGGGGATTTTAGGAATAATGTCAGACCAGATTTCCACCGCCCACGGAAATCGGTATAGTTTTACGGGTATCTTACCACAAGACCCAACCTTCATGTGAATTGAACATGTTGGGGTGACCATGCTCTATGTGTGCGCATGTGAGGCGGTCCGCCTTCATGCTAGGTTTTCGCCGCGGCCGTGGGGGGGGGGGGGGGGGGGGGGGGGGGGGGGGGGGTACCCATTTATTTGCTGCTTGCCTTGGTCATTTGACCGTTGACCACGCATCCCTTTCGAGACGGAGCACCGTTCCTGCTCCTAATAATAGAGACACCTCCAACATTTGGGCGCTCTCGTAACTTTGTTTCCTTTATAATGAGGCGCGCGAAGCGCGCAAAAAGCGGGCGAGCCTTTTTTTTCTTGGAATTTTCCAAGAAAAAAAAAGCCTCTTTATAGCGGCTCGGATACGAGCGTGGGGTGCCTTGTTTTGAGTTTCTCTGTATGTGTGTGTGTGTGGTGGGGTGTGTGTGTGCGGTGGTCAAACGTTGCCCAAAAAAATGTTGAATCACACACACACACACACCCCACCACACACACACACATACAGAAAAACTCAAAACAAGGCACCCCACGCTCGTATCCGAGCCGCTATAAAGAGGCTTTTTTTTTTCCTGGAAAATTCCAAGAAAAAAAAGGCTCGCCCGCTTTTTGCGCGCTTCGCGCGCCTCATTATTAATAGTGTACCAAACTCTTCCATTTCACATTCGTCCATTATTTCCTTCATCTCTTTTAACACATCCAGTTCCTCCTTGTACATTTCACATTATCCTACGGTGATCTCTTTGTTTTGGTTTAGGTGCAGATTTTTGCAGGCCGGGGGGGGCAACACAACCATTTTGTTTTCGTCCATGTCATGTGTGTGCACGCATCTACATATATGTACATATATTTACCTTGATTGGTGGGCACTTGATGTTGCAGAAACTTATTGTGATAGCCTCGCAGGTCAATGGGCGTATCAGCACTACGGGAACGTCTACATGCTACAAACAATGCCTTAGTTGTTCTCTCTTCCAGCGCATCTGGATTGATTGCTATATCATGTCATGTTGCGCTTGTCGTATCAAGTACGATGAAATGGCATTGCATTGCCTATGTACTCTACTTACTTTGTCGTAACGTACAACAGAGTAATACTATCGCTGTCGTGGTTTTTGTGACCACAGAGCTTGTGTTCTGCTCTATTACGGAGGACCATACATAGTAAATAGGACCTACGGTGAACACAGAAACCTATCTATATAGTTCCCTATTTTTGCTAACAATATCTGTTTGGTCCTATTTACTATGGTCCCCCGTAATAGGATGAAGAATCGGCACGAACACTTGGGCGTACTGGATCTCCATGGGTAGACCGAACGGTTTAATGTGAAGAACACACACATATCGTAATGCTTCGAAGGCCGATAAATCCTTACTCAGCGAAAAAAAAATCCAAGGCTCTCCTCGGGTCATGACTTCGACCAGCGGGTCGGGTCACAATTTCTTTGAAATCTCACGGGTCTGGTCGCGTCGGGTCAGGAGGTTTTCCCAAACTCTCACGGGTCGTGACGGGTCGGGTCACCCTTCCTTACCTCACCCACTCGACCAGACAAGCGAGGTTGACTCGACCCGCGTGAACAGCCGTGATCGTACATATATATGTAAATATAAGGTGTGTGTGTTCTTCTCATTAAACCGTTCTTCTACTCGTCGACGTCCAGCAAGCCCAGTGTCCGTGCTGATTCTTCACCCTAGAAAGATACGAGCTCTGTGGTCACAGACTACGACACAGAGATAACACACCGTAATGCATTAATAGCCTACGCAATACCATGCCTTCGCACTAGGTGCGGCCGACACACATACATACATACATACATACGCCAGCAACCAAAATACACCATAAAGAAAGAGAAGCAACAAAGAAACCAAGCCGAAAAAGAAAAAGAAAATGAGAAGAATCCCAAATAAATAAATAAAATGGGAAGCCAAAGCTCACACACATACTTACCCCGAGCATGAGCCAAAAGGGACGTGCAAGGCGGAAGAAACGAGAAGGAAAAAGGGAACTATAATATGCATCCCGGTGAACACTTAACTAAGTAAAAAGAGAAATAATGAGTGGGCCAAAATACGCTCGTCACCCACCCACTATGTAGTACTTCTTTCATAAGGATAAGAAGAGAAAAATATAGGAAAAAGTTAAGTCATGGAAAAAAAATCAAAGCACCCAGCCAATACATACCGAACGGCCGCAGCAGTTGGCGGTACGAGTAGCAAAGAAAAGTCCAACCTATTAGTCGGCCTGGTACCTTGCTACCCTATCTGCGGTCTCTCTGCTACTCTCTCTACCGCGGTTTCCCTTCTACTCCACCTGTTCCCCCCCCTGCCCCCATACACTTGTACGGTGTTCCTTCTACCCCTCCTGCTGTTACCCCTCCCCCCATTCCCTCTAACACTACCCGCAGCGGATGCACGGCGCTGTCTACTCAGCTTTGCCTCAGCCTCGTGCCACCTGCCCATGAACTGTTCAGCTGCTTCGAGGATTCCCCGTACCATTTTCCCGTCTGTTTTGCTGCAGTGGGCCATAGTGCGGTCCCAACTCCAAAGACCAAGGGGGAGTCTTCCTTTGATCCCTCGGTGGCTTTGAACACTCTAAGGTCCTCAGCAATGGCCCTAGGCCAAGTCTTGGGCTGCCCGCCTGGTTTCGGGCTCCCCCCACCAGCGATCGTCCCGAACATCAACCGACTGGGCAATCGCCCCCCCACCAGCGATCGTCCCGAACATCAACCGACTGGGCAATCGCCCCTCGTGTTGCCGCACCAGAGCGCCCGCAAAGAAGAGTCGCCGTTTACGGATGGTTTTCGATACTTTCGCATCGTGTTATCCTGAGCGCCTTCGCATACGAGGGTGGTGGTGTGGTCGGTGCGTAGTCGGTGCTGGAAGCCAATGACTCGCAGAAGGACTTCGTGGCGGGCTGATCGAAGCTTGGCGAAGTGGTCCGCATTGAGGGTCCACGTCGCGCAACCGTACAGCAAGGTCTCAATCACCTCGGCCTTCAGCATCCGGACTTTCAGACTAAGGGGTGCGTTCGTCCTATCGTACAGTTCCGGACCATACCGTTTGAGGCATGCCCGCATCAGACGGATTCGTCGCTCGATTTCGAAGGAGAGGTCAGCGTTCTCGTGGATAATGCCTCCTAGGTATAAAAACTGGGTCGTCTGTTTATACTCTGTACTTTTGGCCTGCAGCTTCGATCGCGAGCGGTGAGGTGGTATACGTCTGATCCGGTGTTCGTAGAAGCATCGTCTCTGTCTTCTTCTCGGATACCGTGAGACCTACTGCTTCGAAGACAGTCACGATGACTGTCATCATTCTTGCAAGGCCTTCCGCCGACTTCGAGACTATTCCCGCGTCGTCTGCATACAACATGCCCCACACAGCCCTTTGCACGCATACCAACGGTTCCTCTGTTCCGACAACCCTGTCCTCTTCGAGATGAACCAAATCCCTTACGATGCATTCGTCTTTGCTGAGGCGTACCAGCACGATGTGTATCGCAGCGGCGAAGAACACGTTGAACAGTAACGGCGATAGTACGCAGCCTTGCCGCAGCCCCTGGGTTACATTAAACCAGTCCGAGTGTTCACCGTCATCCGCACGCACGCGAGCCCGCATGCGTTCGTGAAAATTGCGAGTGATTGTGAGCATCTTGGTTGGTACACCAAGGTGTGTGAGTACCTCCCACAACATTTCTCGGTCGATAGAGTCGTACGCTTTCTGCAGGTCGATGAAGCACATGCACAGGTTCTTTTTCTTTTTCGGTTTGGTTTCTTTGTTGCTTCTCTTTCTTTATGGTGTATTTTGGTTGCTGGCGTATGTATGTATGTTGTGTCGGCCGCACCTATTACGGGGGTCCATAATTAACGGGACCAAATACTGCTAGTAAAAATAAGTAAATATATAGGTTTTTATGTATACCATACGTCCTATTAACTATGTACCCCCGTAATAGTGCGAAGGCATGGTATTGCGTAGGCTATTAATGCATTACGGTGTGTTATGTCTGTGTCGTAGTCTGTGACCACAGAGCTCGTATCTTTCTAGGGTGAAGAATCAGCACGGACACTGGGCTTGCTGGATGTCGACGAGTAGAAGAACGGTTTAATGTGAAGAACACACACACAGGGGGATTTTCTTCTGCCGTCCGAGCTCCTGCAGCCGGCGCACGACAAACAGCATATCGACTGTTGACCGTGCGGGGCGGAAGCCGCACTGTTCTTCAGGGAGTATATGCTCGGTCTCGCAGTAGCTGCTTAGACGGGACGCAACGATTTTCAGCAACATCTTGCCTGCGTGAGCAACAAGCGAAATCCCTATGTAGTTGTACGTTTGTGGAAATTGTGAAAGATATTCGAAATATACCTTATATTCTCGATCATACTGGTACTGCTGCTTTCATTTGCTGCCTCCTCCAGTTACGAAACTCCAGTTACGAAACTACTGAACAAAGTGAGCACAGTGAGGCGAGGATGGCACGCTGTTGCGGGATAAGGTGCGAATTTGTGAACGATGGTCGAGGTTCTACCACAAACTCTTGAACACGAAGTCGCTGGAAACTGGGATCCCACGATCATCGACCTCTTGCCACCGCCGGCTGTCGCTCGGAGATGAACCATTCACTGTTCATTCACGAACGAGAGATAGATAGATGACGGAAGCTTAAGGCCATGTCAAATTGGAAAGCTGTTGGGCCAGACGGCCTCCCGGCCGAACTTCTAAAATTCGACCACCCACCATTCGCGCAGACTGAGTGCTTTCACAACACCATTCTCAACGTTCGGTTAGGGGCAAGTCCCCAGGCAATGGAATTATGCGAGATCGAAGTCCTCCCTCACAAAAAGAAGGACCGAACCGATGGCAATAACAATAGCTGCTATACGGAAAGATTTCGATTGTGGCCCGCAGCCAAACTGCTGTGCTGTTGAAACTCGTCGCGTTCCGTTTTAGCAACTACCTAGGTCCTCCTTGTACTGCGAGACCCAGGGAATACTCCCGGAGGAACAGAGCAGTGCGGCTTACGCCCCGCGCGGTCAACGATCGATGCTGTTCGTAGTGCGCCGGTTGCAAAAGCTAGGATGACAGAGGAAAATCCCCCATGTGCGTGTGCTTCATCGATCTGCGGAAAAGCGTACGACTCTGTCGACCGAGAGAGCTAGCTGCTGTGGGAGGTACTCACACGACCTGGCGTACCAACCAAGATGCTTACAATTATGCGCAATTTCCACGAAGGCATGCGGGCTCGCGCGTGTGTGTGTACCGATGAGGGCGAGCACTCGGAATGGTTTGATGTCAGGCAGGGGCTGCGGCAAGACTGCGTGCTATCACCGTTCGTTACTTTGGTTCGACGTGCATCAGAGACACACCCTACAAACTACTGAGCTAACAGTCAGCGTGGAGCTATACCAGTATACAGCAGTCAGCGCTGACTGTTACAGCCCACCCGGCGGTGGTTAAGTTTATCTCTAAC
Organism: Macrocystis pyrifera; assembly: GCA_031763025.1. Lineage (NCBI taxonomy): Eukaryota > Phaeophyceae > Laminariales > Laminariaceae > Macrocystis > Macrocystis pyrifera. The sequence continues at coordinate 4,415,261 of JASSKH010000030.1, forward strand.
AATAAAAAAAAAAAACACATCCGGGCAGGGGAAACCGTGCTGTGGACGAAAGTAGGAAGGTCCTAGGAGATGGCAGACAGAGTAGCAAGGCACCAGGCCGACGTAGTAAGCGGAGCATTCCAATCTATGCTACGACTCGTGCCGCCAACTACTGCTGCTGCAGCTGGTTCGAACGCGACCTTCCTTTGTTTTTTTTCTGCGCTTTGATCCTCCGTGATTTTCTTATTGCTACTTTTTTCTATATATATATATGTTGTTGTGTTCCTTCTTCTCCTTTATTATGAAAGGAGTATGGCGTGGGTGGATGACGAGCCTGCTTTGTTTTGTGTTTCGTATTGTCTGACCCATGTCCTCTCCAGGTGTGGTCCATGGTCGACGAAAGCAGGCCGGAGACGGCAGACATGTACTAATAGCAAGGCACCAGACCGACTATACAGGAGTACTATTTATTAATAATAGTAGGTAGAACCTGTCTATACCCTACTCGTACCACAAGCTGCTCTGTTGCGGCTGCCGGAGGGAGGTGTCTCATTTAAAATTTGTTGTGCATCGGTTTTGTCCTATTACTCTGTTTATCTGTTATTGTATTCAGCCGTCGTATTGTTTCTTTAGGTGGTATTATTCTCGTTCTTGTGTATCTATCTATCTGTGTGGCGTAGTTTCGTGACCACAGAGAGCTCTATTAATCGGCACTGACTCTGCTGCTGTGTGGTGGGTGGGTGTGCTAGATGTCGACGGGTAGAAAGAGCGGTTGGTTATGTAATGTGAAGAAACACACACATACTATTGCAAGGATGGGACGTTTCAAACATCTACTCGTCCGCGTCATCTGTGCAACAAGCTGCGCCTTTTGGCGCGTTTACTTTGGATCTGAATTTAAAACCCAAGGAAAGTTCCGAGAGCAAAAAAACGGCGCGATGTCGCCGACCGCCATAAATTTACTAGACAACTATTATTATGTTATTAATAATAACTACTGCTGTAATTCCTGTGAGCGATCCCTGGCGGCATAAAATACCACCACCCCGGCGGCATACAATAAATATCAGGTACTCAAACCAGGTGGGTAGTGCTACATAAAATATCAGATCTTCAGTTTAGCTGCAGTATTATTATAGGTGTTACGTGGTATATATACCAGGTATATAAAGTAACATAAGACATATACCACAATCATCACGACTACCGCCGCCGCCACCACCACCGCCACAGATAAATACGGAGAGCCCATCTACTCAGTGGCGAAAGCGGCGAAGAGGAAAATCATACGAATACTTGGCTACTGCGGCTACTACGGCTACTACTACTATAATACTTCGAGTACTACTTACTACGACTGCGCAGCAAGCAGTGCAATAATAGCCTGCCGCATCTGCTGCTGTGCTGCTGTACTCCAGTACTACTGTACTGCACTAGGAAAAGGGGCGCCAAACAAGAAAGAAGAGAGGTGTGAAAAGACGCCGTGTGTGGCAAAACAAAGTACGTGTACATACATGCATACCTCGTACGTACCTGGTATGTAAGTACCGGTATTGTTTATTTTGGGCTACACGGACGAGTGCATTGCCGTCTTCTTCTTCTTCTTCTTCTTCGGTCTCACACAGGCCGTCCGAGGGCCGGAAGCATCGGCACGCAATACGGACGACAATTGCCGAGCACAAGCGAGACACCACTACTACTACAGGAGGAGGTATGGTCTAAATAAATAATATTAATATACTTGTACGTGACAAAAAACTGATTTGTATACCTCTAAATTACAGATAGATGACAAAACTGGAATACCTGGCTCGGATGATCACGTTGTATAACGTATTAATAGTATTAGTATAATAATAGTGTCGGCCGTCTCGTAAGAAACCTGAAAAGAAACGGCTTTTTTTCTAGGCGGAGTCTGTGTAGCCTAGATGTCCCTGTTCCCGCCGAGCGAGAACGGAGGAGATTTCGAGATTTCTTACCTTTTTCTAAAATAGGCAGCGAGTACCTATAGCCCACAATTTTTTTTCTTGTTTTTTTTTAGAAGCTAGATTTCATGAAAGTGTGTTTTCTTCCGAGAGTAGGGCTGATACTGCTGTAACATGATGGTGTGTACTGGTACTTCTTGCTGTTGTTGTTGTTGTTGTTGTCGTTGTTCTCACACTATTAACAACCTGTAACTCATCGCCACAATGCAATGCATTCTGTGGTCGCACTTATTTTGTTACTCGTGCAGCTGTAGTACAGCAAGTAAGTACAACAAAACAGCAGTGCATACTGATAACATGCAGCACAGCAGCGGCAGCAGCAAAAGCGGCCACGAGCGGAACAGCCCGCGGGCTGATTGAGTGATTGGTGGGGGATTGCGAGAAAAAGTAGCGTCCGAAGGCCAACGATAGTCGAAGACGACACGACAATACCGATACTGCTACTGCAGCATGCTGTGACAAAACGACTCATGTAAACAAAAACAAACGAATACGATCTATCTGCATGAAAATAGGGGATGCCAAGGAAATGACGAGTGGGGTATGATATATTATAGGGCCAGACACGTTCGATGCGTTATATCGATATATCGAACCTTTTGATACGATATCCAAGACTACGGGTAATTAACGTCACCATCAGTATAATACTTCAACCTGTGCGCGCAGCAAGTCTCGAGACCACATCTCAGTACTTGACATTTCATATAAATCACCAGCACCGCTGTGCAACAGGTAAGTCGAAGTATGAAGTTGAGAATGTTTTTTTTCATTTTTGCTAGCGGTGTTATGTTGCGTTATATAATATGTGTGTGTGTTCTTCACCGTTATTTCTACACGTCGACATCCACAGCACAACAACCAGTGTCCGTGCCGATTATTTAATCCTATAAATAGAAAGATACAAGCTGTGGTCACAAAACTACGCCACCGCACACAAGAGATACCACACACCTCTCATTCTGATATGCACTATAAATGAGCCTTAATGTGAAGAACACACTCACAGCCGTAGTAAGCAGAGTGAGAAATACAATGCCATACGTCATTGTACTGGGTACGAGACAGGCACGACGTACACATTATATGAAAGAGAGAAAACGAAAGAAACAAAAAAAACAAATCGAAAGAAACAAGAAAAAAATGTCGTGCCGCCCCCGTACGAAGGGGATGTGGCAGGCAATAATGACATCAGATGAACGAGCTAGAGAAACAATACCACTATTAATGTTGATGCATACTAACTATGAACAGGGTAAGACGAAGCACCAAGAGAAATAACAGGCAAACCGAAGCACAATTAAACAAACAAAAACGAAAAGCACCTTCCCGGTAGCTGCAGCAGTATTGTGGTACGAGTAGCGTAGACAGGCTTTTTCCACCTACTTACTGCTGGACTAGTACTCTACGATCGTAGTCGGTCTGGTACCTTGCTACCCTGTCTGCCGTCTCCGCCCTGCTTTCGTCAACCATGCACCACCCCCCGGGTGCGTCAGACAATACGAAACAAACAAAGCAGGCTCGTCATCCACCCACGCCACAAGACTCATTCGTAAGGAGAAGATACGGTAGAAGAAATACAGAAATAAAAGTAACAAAAAGAGAATCACGAAGGATCAAAGCGCAGAAAGAAAAAGAAAGCAAAGGAAGTACGTCACGTTCGAACCAGCTGTAGCAATTGGCGGCACGAGTGTGTCTGTTCTTCGCATTAAACCGTTCTTTCTACCCGTGTCGACATCCAGCACAACCAGTGTCCGTGCCGATTCTTCAATACTATTAATACGTAGAGAGATACAAGTTATGTAGTCACAAAACTACGCAACATTTTAGAGATACTACATTGTTACATATGCAGTAGGCACAGCAGTAGTAGACAAGGCAATGCCAAAGCACGAAGCACCCTCCAGGTAGCCGCAGAAGTTTGTGGTACGAGTAACATAGCCAGGTTCTCCCTACTTGTCCGCTTGGGACCTTGCTACCCTGTCTGCCGTCTCCGCCCTGCGTTCGTCAACTATGCCCCGCCCCTCGGTGTCAGACAGTACGAAACAAGCAAAGCAGGCTCGTCGTCCACCCCCGCCACACGACTCCTTTCTTAAGGCTTATCGGTAGAAGAAAGGAAGAGAAAGGAATAAAATAAAAATCACAGAGGATCAAGCGCAAAAAGAAAAAGAAGACAATGGAAGACCACGTTCGAAGCGCAAAAAGAAAAAGAAGACAATGGAAGACCACGTTCGAACCAGCTGCACCAGTTGGCGGCACGAGTAGAATAGGCATGTTCTACTTCCTAGTCGGCCTGGTGCCCTGCTACCCTGTCTGCCATCTCCTTCCTACTTTCGTCCACCGCGATTTCCCTTCCCCCCCCCCCTCCCCCCATTCCCTTGGACACCACCCACGGCGGATGCGCGGCGCTGCGTACTCAGCTGTGCCTCATCCTCTTGTCACCTCACCATGAACCGTTCGGCTGCTTCGAGGACCCCGGTACAACTTCCCCGCTTTTTTTTCTGCAGTGGACCACAGTGCGGTCTCAACTCCAAACACTAAGGGGGCAAGTTCCGTCGACCCCGGTGGCTTGGAACTCCCTAAGGTCTTCGACAATGCATCTATGCGAAGGATTAAACTGTCCGCCAGGTCTCGGGTTCTCCCCACCAGCCATCGTCCCGAACATTACCCGACTGGGTAATCGCTCCTTGCTTTGCCGTGCCACGGCCCCCGCAAAGAAGAGCCGCCGTTTAAGGATGGTCGTTTCGATGCTCTCGCAACGTGTCATCTTGAGAGAGTTCGCGTACGAGAAGGTGGCGTGGTCAGCGTAGAGTCGGCGCTGGAAGCCAATGACTCGCAAAAGGACTTGGTGGTGAGCCGTTCGGAGCTTGGCAAAAAGTGTTCCGCTCTGAAGGTCTACGTCACCCACCCGTACAGCATGGTCTCCATCACCTCGGCCTTCAGCATTCGGACTTTTAGGCTAAGGGGGGCGGTCGTCTCATCATACAACTCCGGGCCGAACCGTTTGAGGCATACCCGCATGAGACGGATCCGTCGGTCGATTTCGAGCGAGAGGTCAGCGTCTTCGTGGATAATGCCGCCTAGGTGTAAGAACTGGACCATCTGTTTATAGCTCTGGCCTGCTGCTTCGATGACGAACGGTGGTGCGAGGGTTGTCTGGTCTGGTGTTTGTAGAAGCATTTTCTCTGTCTTCTTTTCCGATACCGTGAGGCCTGCTGCTTCGAAGACAGTCACGATGACTGTCACCATTTTCGCGAGTCCTTCAGCCGACTTCGAGACAATTCCTGCGTCATCGGCGTACAACACATGCCCCATACAGCCCTTCGCACGCACGCCAACGGCTTCTGCTCCTCTGTTCAACTACTCCAGCATCACCGAGTTGAACCAAATTCCTTACGATGGCTTCGTCTTTGCCGAAGCGTACTAATACGACGTGTAGCGCAGCAGCGAAGAACACGTTGAACAGTAACGGTGATAGTACGCAGCCTTGCCGCAGCCCCTGCGTGACATCAAACCATTCTGATTGCTCACCGTCATCCGTACGCACGCGAGTCCGCATGCCTTCGTGGATATTACGGATAGTTTTCAGCATCTTGATTGGAACGCCAAAGCGTGTGAGTATCTCCCATAGCTGCTCTCGGTCGGCAGAGTCGTACGCTTTCTGCAGATCGATCGAGCACACGTACAGGGGGATTTTTCTCTGTCATCCGAGCTCTTGCAACCGGCGCACGACGAACCGCGTTTCAATTGTTGACCGTGTGGGGCGGAAGCCGCACTGTTCCTCCGGGAGTAATCCCTCGGTCTCGCAGTAGTTGCTGAGGCGGGACGCGACAATTTTCAACAAGACTTCGTTTGCCTGCGTGGGCAACAAGCGAAATCCCGCTGTAGTTGTTGCAATCAGTGCGGTCCTTCTTTTTGTGAAGGACCTTGATGATCGCATATTTCCATTGCTGGGGGACTTCTCCTGTTACCCAAACATTGACAAGGATGTTGTGAAAGCACTGGGCGAATGCGGGGTGGTCGATTTTAGGAGTTCGGCCGGGAGACCATCTGGCCCAACGGCTTTCCAAGTTGACATCCCCTTAAGTGCTTTCGTCATCTCGTCCATGGATGGTTCATCTCCGAGCGACAGTTTAAGCGGTCGCGGTGGCGAGAGGTCGATGATCGTGGGATCGTGTTTCAGCGATTTCGTGTTCAAGAGTTTGTGGTAAAACCCCGACCATCGTTCACGAATTCGAACCTTATCCCGCAACAGCGTGTCATCCTCGTCCCTAATGAACTGCTCGCTCCTCGCTTTAGTCCCTTCCAATCCCACCGTACTCTTCAGGTGCTTGTAGAATCCCCTCTGGTCGTTATTCGCTAGGAGTCGTTCGGTTTCGGCGAGGTACTCTTCAAGGTGCGCATGCAGTCCTGCGGCAATCACCTTCTGCAGGTTCGCACACGCAGATCTCAGTGTCTTCCACGCGGTTCTCTCCGGGGGTGGGCACGCAAGAATTGTCGTGCATCCTCCCTTGCTGTCCATGCTAATATGAATGCGCCAAGGTTTCGGCAGACTCACACCTTCCATATCTGCGGTGGCGAAGTGGAGGGGGTGGCACCTCTTTTTCGACGGCATGAATAATAGCCGCAGTGAAAAACTCAACCACGCCAGACGTATTGCGGGGCTGGTTAAGCCGGTTGAGAGTGGAAACGACCCTCGCGACCACTCGTTCACGACACTTTTCATCGGACATAGAAAAGCTGCCTGTCGAACTCTCGGCGTTTTGTCAGTCTTCGTATTTGTCTGTTGGGCGCAAAGTGACCACTGCTGAGTCGGACTGTTGATATGCAAGATGTGGTTTGAGCCAGCCTTAGCTGGGGCAGGAGGCTGTGGGACGACTTTTAACATAGTGTGCTCTAGGTCGATGGGCTTGACGGGTTAGGATGTAGTCGATCCGCTTACGGTTCTTCGGGCTGGTGCCGTCGTGTGTATGCGATATCCCACCCTTGCCCGTGTTGAAAAACGTGTTGGTGAGAGCTAACTTGCAATTTTTATTTTTTTATTTTATTTTTTGTCATCATCACTTTTACTTTCCAGCCCATTCGTAGGAGGTTTTACCCTCGACGACCTTCTGGACAAGCCGTGGTGACAGGTGTCGTCCGTTCTCCCCCCCGGTACGTGCCTTTAGTTTTTCTCGCGCATAGGGTTCAGCATTCCCACTGCTCGTCGATTTTCATCGAATGTACAGCTAACTCACGCAATTGGTAGCGAACGACAGGAGTCGTTTGCCCTTATCGTTACGAACATCGCGTCCATATATGCCATGCTCCAAGCACTCTAGTTTCATCATCACCGCACCCTTCCATCCTCTGTCCAGTTCGCGCGTTGGCACCCATCAATACAGACGTCGGGATTTTTTCCACCAAGTTCGCCAGCTTCTGGCCAGAAAAAACGTTCCACTTCGGCGTCCTTGGTATAATCAGTTGGAGCATGCGCAGCGACGAAGTTAACTGCCTCGCATTTACTAGCCAGCTCAAAGCGCATAGACACACACCGTTCCGTCAATGAACTGGTGAGTGTACACAGACTTACTGCACAACGATTCCGTGACAGCTAGACCTACTCCGTACAGCCCTTGCCTGGCAGCTGTTTTTTTCCTGACCTGAACAGAAAACGCGATATCCTGCCGCAAGGAACTGACACGTCGTTCTGCCGGACTTCCGAGTTTCCTGCTGGCCAATGAAGTCACAGCCGAGCTGCCGTCCCTTCGCCAGTACATGCTCGTCATATCCGTACCCGTTCTTCCCCTTTACGGCCAGGGTGCGCATATTGTAGGTCGCTACCGCCACCAATGCCTCCTTCTGTCTCTTACGAGCCTCGCGTGCTGCTTTCTTTGCCGGCCGACGTGAGGCTCGTCCCCGCCTCCTTTTCTGCTTCTTCTGATTATTTTTCTTCTCTATGACGAATGTGCTCTCCGTTTCGTAGCCCGGTACGCGCCTTGGTTTCCGTTGGCTGGGCGCAGCCGTCCCAGCCAACGCCGACCCTCCCATCCTTCCTGTCTTGCATGCATACCCACGTTGTGGCCAGCCTCTCCACTCCCCCGGCTGCCCACATAGCGCTCTCTGCTGTGGTGATGCACCCGTCCCGCCTGAGGGATGAACTCCTTGGCGTCGGGGCCAAGAAGAAAAAGCATCACCACCACCCCACGCGTGTCTTTAGAGCGAGCAGGCCACCAGCCGGACCGCGCAAGGTTTCCCCTCTGTCTAGCCCGAGGCTCGATGCTCGTGTGACTGGCGCTAGACCGTTGCAGATCCTGGCGGACTTCCCCGGCCCACCCCAAGGACGGGGGGCAGGCCGAAGCGCCAAGGGGTATCTTATACTGTAGGATAGACTTGTTCCACTCACTACGTCGACCTGGTGCCTTGATACCCTGTCTGCCGTCTCCTTCCTACTTTCGTCCCCCGCAGTTTCCCTTATACCCCTCCTCTGCTGCTGCACCCCTGCCCTCATTCATTCCCTCGGGCGCCACCCACCGTGGATGCGCGGCGCTGCCTCTTCAGCTGTGCCTCGTCCTCGTGCCACTTCACCATGAACCATTCAGCTGCTTCAAGAACCCCACGGTACCACTCTCCTGCTGTGTTTGCTGCAGTGAACCACAGTGCGGTCTCAACTCCAAACACCAAGGGGGAGTGTTTTACGTTGATCCTTCGGTGGCTCGGAACCCCCTAAGATCTTGGACTATGCATCCATACCAAGTCTTCAACAGGCCGCCAGGTCTCAGGTTCTCGCCATCAGCCATCATCCCGAACATTACCCGACTGGGTAATCGATTGCTGGTGGGGAGAACCCGAGACCTGGCGGACAGGTTAAGACTTGGCATAGATGCATAGTCGAAGACCTTAGGGAGTTCCGAGCCACCGAAGGGTCAACGGAACTTTGCTCCCTTGGTGTTTGGAGTTGAGACCACGCTGTGGCCCACTGCTGCAAAAAACGGGGGAAGTGGTACCGGGGGATCCTGGAAGCAGCCGAACGGTTCATGGTGAGGTGGCACGAGGCTGAGGCTGAGCTGAGTAGGCAGCGCCGCTCATCCGCCGTGGGTGGTGTCCAAGGGAATGGGGGGAGGAGGGGCAACAAGAGGAGTAGCAGAAAACCCGACCAAGGGAATGCGGAGAGGGGGGCGAAGAGGAGTAGAAGGGAAACTGCAGTGGACGAAAGTAGGAAGGAGGTGGCAGATAGGGTAGCCAGGTACCGGGCAGACTAAGAAGTAGAACATGACTATACTACTCGTACCACCAACTGGTGCGGCTGGTTCGAACGTGGTCTTCCTTTCTCTTCCTGTTGTTTTTGTTTATTTTTGTTTCATTTTATTTTCTTCTTTGCGCTGACCCTATGTGATTTTCATTACATTTTCTTCTCTTCCTTTCTCCGATTGATAAGCCTTGTTGAAGGAGTCGTGTGGCGTGGGTGGATGACGAGCCTGCTTTGCTTGTTTCGTATTGTCTGACGCCGAGGGGCCGGGCATAGTTGACGAACGCTGGACGATGGTGGCAGACAGGGTCGCAAGGTACCAGGCGGGCCAGCAGGGAGACCCTGGCTGTGCTACTCGTACCATAAACTGCTGCCGCTACCTGGAGCATGCCTTGTGCTTCGTTTGGTTTGCCTGTTATTTTCCCTGGTTCTTAGTCTTACTCTGTTGACGACTAGTGATGTTTTCTTATTTTTCCTTTTTTTTTTCTAGCTCCTTCTTTTCAAGTGTCTGCCAGATCCCCTGCGGGGGGGGTACGATGGTTTGTTGCTATATACCAGGTATACATATACCAGGTATATATTTGTTTCTTTTTTCTTGTTTCTTTTTCTCTTTCGAATTGTCTTTGTTTTTTTTTCTCTTTGTTTCGTTTCGTTTCTCCAGGTCATGGAATGTGTATGTCGTGCCTGTCGTACGCAGTTCTCGTATGATGACATGGCATTGCATTGCATACGTGGCAACGTAGTATCTCTGTGGCGTAGCTTTGTGACCACAGAACTTGTATCTCTCTAGGATTGAAGAATCAGCATGGACACTCGTTGTGCTGGATGTCGACGGGTAGAAAGAACGGTTTAATGTGAAGAAAACAACAACAACAACAACAACATGAACAGATTTTTTTGTATTTTCCCTTTTCCTTTTTTCGCTTTGTGATTTGTTTCTTTGCCTTTTCTGTTAGTTTTTTTTTCCTTTGTCATAGAATATGTTTGTCGTGCCTGTCGTGTTCAGTATGATGACATGGCATTGCATTGTCTACTCTGCTTACTGCGTAACAGTGTAGTATTAAATCTCTCTACAGATGTGGCTTAGTTTTGTGCCCACCGAACTTGCATCTCTCTCTATCATAGGGTTGAAAAATCGGCTCGGAAACTGGTTGTGTGTGCTGGATGAAAGGACGGTTTAATGTGAAGCCACACAGAACACATCCAGCATAACCAGTGCCCGTGCCGATTCTTCAATCCTAGAGAGGTACACAAGTTCTGCTGTCAGTTACCAAACTACGCCACATTCAGAGATACTATTAATACATTGTTACCAGGTATACATTAAGCAGAGTAGACATTATATTGCCATGTCATTGTACTGGATACCAGGGATATAATTATTAATAGCTGTTTTGCGCTGTTGCGCTGGCGCAGCATTTTGGTCAAAGTAGCCGTTTTCCGCTACAGCCGCGGAGGGAGGGCCTGGTTATGCGCAGCGCAACACGCGATTTTCGGACGCGCAACTTTTTTTGGCTGCAGGTCCAATAAAATGTTGCGGCCTTTTTGTTCGCCGTACGTACGAAGGCGATTTTTTTTTTTGTTTAAAACACTTTTTTTCAAAGTCGCCTTTGGCGGAAAAAGTTTTTGAGCCCCTTTTTTCAATTCGTCGCAGGGTAATTTTTTTTTTAGGCCACTACTATTAATAATTATATCCCTGCTGGATACGAAAGCCAAGACATACACTTTCTATGAAAGGGAGAAAACAAAAGAAACGAACAAAACATAATTACAAAAGAGAAAAATGAAAAATTAAAGAAAAATCTGGCGTGCCTCTCCTCAGGAGGTGTGGCAGACACCACTCAAAAAGAACGAGCTAAAGAAACAGCACCAGCGCATACAAACAGAGAAAGACTAAGCACCGAGGGAAATAGCAGGCAAACGAAGCACAAAGCACCCTCCAGGTAGCCGCTGCAGTTTGTGGTACTCGTGGCATAACCAGGTTCTCCCTACTAGTCGATCTGGTACCTTGCTACTCTGTCTGCCGTCTCCGCCCTGCATTCGTCGACTACGCCCCACCCCCGGAGAGGATGCGTCAGACAAAACGAAACAAGCAAAGCAAAGCAGGCTCGTCATCCACCCATGCCACACGACTCCTTTCATGAGGACTAAGAAGATAGAAAGATTAAGTAATAAAATGAAAATCACGGAGGATCAAGCGCAACGAGAAAAAGAAAACAAAGGAAGACCACGTTCGAACCAGCTGCATGCAGCAGTTGACGGCACGAGTAGCATAGACATGTTCTACTTACCAGTCGGCCTGGTATCTTGCTACCCTGTCTGCCGTCTCCTTCCTACTTTTTGTCAACCGCAGTTTCCCTTCTACTCCTCCTGTTGCCCCCCCTCCCCGCATTCTCTTGGGCACCACTCACGGCGGGTGCGCGGCGCTGTCTACTCATAGCTGTGCCTCATCCTCGTGCCACCTCACCATGAACCGTTCGACTGCTTCAAAAGAACTCCCCTTTCCCGCGTTCTTTGCTGCAGTGGACCACACCGTGATCTCAACTCCAAACACAAAGGGGAACTGTTCCGTTGACCCCTCGGTGGCTTGGAACTCCCAAGTACGTCAGAGATACTACAGTACATCGTTATGCAGTAAGCAGAGTAGACAATGCAAGGCCATGTCATCAGGCTGAATACGACAGGCACGACATAAACATTCTACGAAACAAGAAAGAAAACATAAGAACAACACAAACAAAAAAAACAACAAATCGAAAGAGAGGAACGAAAAGAAAAAAGAAAAAGAAAAAAATTGTCGTGCCCCCCCCGCAGGGGATGTGGCAGACACTTCATATGCTTCGGGCTGACATCATCCGTCTTCTGAACTCAACCTGCTGCCCTTGCTCCGCTATACTCCTCGCGTATGTAGTCTACACTCTCGCCTAAAAATGTGCTCGCCGTATCGTACAGCAGTACCAGGTATGTAAAGTAGTACCAGGTATTATACTAACACGACATGATGTGTGCTGTGCTGTTCGCCCTCCTGTTGTTGTTGCACCTATGCATGGTAAATGGTCGCCGAGTGAGTTGTAACAGGGTCAGTGCTGAGGGTTGATGGTGGTAGCCTACTACTCTAAGCACTACAGCAGTATCGGCCCTCTATTAGTAGTAAGAAAACACACAAATCTAGCATACTAGGAATTAAAAAAACACACACACATGAAGAAATCTACTGTAGGCCAGAAATTTTCAGAAACAAAAAACAAGCATATATGTACGTATAGCTCATGAGCGGGCGCTCGCCGTCAATAAAAAAGCATAGTAGATACCGGTAGATAGATAAGACCTTGTGCGTAGGTTTCCTTTGTATCCGGAGATTTCTTCTTTCAGGAATGTTTTGATGGATCAACGGTGAAGCTCAAGCTGCACATTGTCGGATGGCAAGCCTAATAAAAATTGTAAGGAATGTACCCCCTTCTCGCTCCAGGCAGAATAAAGATGTTAGGGCCGTTATTGTCGAATAGCTTCTCCCCTGATTTCCCTCTCTTTTCCCTTGTGACAATATCCTCGGACAACCTTGAGCATATACTAGTAGCCCGTTTGTCATACGCTGCTTGCTGTAGGATTTAGTGTAAGCGCTCACCGCTGAGCACGATTTCTGAGTCCAGCTTGTCTTGGAAGTGTCCTCCCAAAAGTGATCCTCATTTTAGGCTCGTCTTGGCGGGTCATTACTTATCCGTGTGGAGGTAATTCCCCGGTTGCTTGGTGGCTGGTCCGAGTGTCACCGAGTGCGTACTCGTACGAAGGGACTTTATCTTGCATAAAAATTGATTAGCGGATAATGCGAGAGCGTGAGTTGGCAATATTCATTCGATGAAAATCGACCAGCAGTGAGAATGGCGAACCATATGCGCGACAAAAATGAAGGCATGTACCGGGGGGGGGAGAAGGGGCGACACATCTGAGTGACCACGGCTTGTCCAGAAAATCGCTGAGGGTAAAACCTCCCACGAGTTGGAGCTGGAGAGTAGAAGTAATTATAGTATATGTACCCTGCCTGTAGCCCACCTCAGTCTGGTTGTTATGCGGTTGCGGTGTACATCTAGCGTGCGTTGTTGTTGTTGGGAGTTGTGTGTCATAACGCTTGTCCTGCGGTGGGTAATCGACGGTTATGACCCCGGTAGCTCACTCAGTAGGAAACAACCTACACATTCACACTTGGCGCCGTCGGTAGGACACGGATTCGATATCTCTCACTTCGAACGTTTCTTTTCTAGACAAAAACGCGGGCCTGCGCGCGGGTGCGTGGGTGCGTCCCTAAAAGCATACCGGTATGTCTCTCTGGCTTCCCCGGGTATACTGAAACGAAAAGCCGAGTGCACGGTAGGTATCGTATACGTCCCGAAGATCCCGCCGTTCGTCCGGGGGGGGGGGGGGGGGGGGGCGTACTCGTTATCATACATGGCCGTAGTCGTATGACCATAGACCCTACGAAGAATCCCTACGATGCCGGGACGGAGTACGTCGGGTTTTCACCGACCAGACAGACATTGCTTGCACCAAGCGCGAAGCGCAACGTGAGGTGTTGGGCGAGTCGCATGAAGGGTGAGCTGCATCCTACTACGAACCACTTTTGAGGCGGATTTTCTTGCCTATGGATGACAGCGTCAATTAATTGGTTTATTTTCTGGTGTGGCCATTTCCAGAGACATCAATGGGTTTACTGTGTAACTTCCTCGTGGGTGCCTTACCATATGCACACTACGCGATACGAGCATCCCCCTTGCGCGGAGTTAAGTTGTCCCCGCACAAGATTATCTAGCGCGACCACCAGCCGCGGAAACCGCGAAAACAAAAAACAAAAAAAAAAACCGGTACCCTCGCGGTGAGAGGCGTGTTGTACAGCATCGTCGCCAACAGCAGTCAGACATTGTTTGCTTGCACCAAGCGCTAAAAGCGCCGTGAGGTGATAGGCGAGTCGCATGAAGAATGAGCTGCATCCTACTAAGAAGCCCTCATTTCGAGGCGGAGACTTTCTCATAATATGGATGACAGCGTTGAATGAATCGTTCAGAGGAGGGGGGGGGGGGGGGGGGGGGGGGGGGGGGGGGGGGGGGGGGGGGGGGGGGGGGGGGGGGGGGGGGGGGGGGGTACTCATTTCTTGCTTGCCTTAGTCATTTGGCCCTCGACCACGCATCCCTTTCGAGGGGGGGGGGGGGGGGGGGGGGGGGGGTCTTGTGTGGATTAGCCTGGGCTGTGTGGGCAATCGACCTATATTTTACCCTTGTACACCGGTACGTGGCACCTTCACAGAGTGTTGCCCCCCAATATGCCAGTCCTTCAAATAAAGTCAGTGGGAAGAACAACCCCCCAAAAAACATCAATTTAAGGAAAAGCTAACTATTACTGGGGGGCCATAGTAAATAGGACCAAATACTGTTAGTAAAAGTATGGAAATACATGGGTGTTTGTGTGCACCGTACGCGCTACTAACTATGTTCCCCCGTAATATTGTGTGCGCTGACTGGTACTCAACATTTTTCCTTATTATTATTATGTTTCGGTCCATCTCCAGCTATTATCTCTGCCCCACTTCTTCTCCAGCCCCCTGCCTTTCGCACCTCAGATCCGGGGTCGCTTAGCGGACGCCCTCTTCCCCCCCCCCCACCCCCAACCCCCCTCCCCGCTACCGTGCGTGTCTTCATTTAGTGTCGCGAGAAGAACTCAGCACTGTCTTCCCTCGTCGACTCGCGTCGCATGGATTACATGGATTGATTTGAGATTGTCTACCTACCCTACCCTTCACCCAACACTACTACAGCGCCTCGTCATGGCCAACGCTCGGTCTATCCGCGCGGTGTGCCGTGTAAAATGTTCACTATGCCCCACCGACTTTCGCTCTTTCGGTCCACGATGGCACACCCAGGCAGATCTTGTATACTGTACTGGTCCCTCTGTAGTGCCGATACGCGCCAGCCAGCCAACAATACCGGCACAATATGTAGTGGGAACCGGTACTATTACTATGCACACTGCCACCCACCCTGGTCAATCCCGCCCGTCCCAGGCTGTTCCACAGGCAATTATAGCGGGCAACCGGCACTACTGAAGGGCCACTGCTATCGTGTTTTCATTATGTTGTTCGCCATCCGCCAATCAAATGTGCAGCGTGTGTCAAGAATCGTGGCAGCAGCAACAAACAACAACAACAACAAACGACGAGAGGAAGCGAGCAGAAAATGTACGCCGTTGTTGATCGTTCTTCCTGGTCTTGAACCTACATACATACACACGAGCTGGGGGAGAGACTACTACTATTATTACGAGTACTACTACCAGGAGATACGACAATCTACCAGCAGCGCAAACATCCTGCCGAAGTTAAGGCATGCCCTATCATGGCGTATACCTCGCTGACCGCCAATATAAGCCCCATGTTAACTCTGATACTACTATAGAACGGATTTTATATTCCAGGCCAGAGTGGTGCTGTACTGGAGGCTGGTGTGCCTCGCATCGGACGATTATCGGAGTGAAAGGTGTGCGGCCGTACCGCCGTGTGTACGTAACAGCAAAAGCGGTGTGGTGGTCTATGTGAGAGATTGGTGTGCTCGAAAACATTTTTGTTGTTGTTGTTGTTTTGTTTTGTTTCGCGGTTATTCGCCGCGGCGTGTGTCTTGGGCAATCACAAGAGCGGGGGGGGGGTAAAACGTGTAGTAAACCTTGGCGAGGGGAAAAGCGTGAATGAATTATGTGGTGAGTGAGACCGTCAGGAAGGATTTTGTGACGGCGCATACAACTCAGTAGCCTACAATAACATATACCAGGTAGTCGTATACATGGTACGTAAGTAGTGCCGTATCATAAATCGGGGGGCCATAGTAAATAATAGGACCTACAGTACAGTACACACAAAAAGCTATATGTTCACCTATTTTTAATAGTAACAGTATTTGGTCCTGTTTACTATGGTCCCCCCTAAGAGTGTAACGCACACCCTCCCTCGGACGAACTTCAAAGCTGATTTTCTCTCGACGACGAGGGGACGTGCAAACGCCGGCGACCGTTGAGTCCATGATGAGCCGACTGATATCGAGGAGGACATTTCCAGAGCCAATCGTTTCGATGTGTTTTTGTGTGTGCCTCCCTGAGTTCGGGAGATAATCTCGGCTCGGGTTTTATATCCGGGGAGGTGTGTTGTGTTGCGTGGAATGAGGTGGTGGTGGTGTGGTAGCAGTAGTAGTAGTAGTAGTAGTAGTAGTCGTAGTCGTAGTATAGTAGTCGTAGTATAGTAGTAGTAGGAGTAGTAGTAGTAGTAGTAGTAGTAGTAGTAGTAGTATAGTATAAGTAATAGTAGTAGTAGCAGTAGTAGTATAGCAGTAGTAGTGGTAGTAGTAGTTTGGGAGAGAATCGGCCCGGGTTTTATATCCGGGGAGGTGTGTTGTGTTGCGTGGAATGAGGTGGTGGTGTGGTAGTAGCAGTAGTAGTAGTAGTGTAGTAGTACAGTAGTAGTAGTAGTAGTAGTAGTAGTAGTAGTAGCAGTAGTATAGTAGTATAGTAGAAGCAATAGCAGTAGTTGTAGTAGTGGTAGTAGCAGTAGTATAGCAGTAGTAGTAGTAGTAGCAGCAGCAGTAACAGTAGCAGTAGCAGTGGTAGTATTAATGGTAGCAGTAGCAATAGCATTAGTAGTAAATAGTAGCAGTATAGTAAGCGCCAATCATAGTAGTAGCAGTAGTACTCTAGTAGTACAGCAGTAGTATAGTAGCAGTAAGTCTGTAGAGAGTACCCCCCCAGTATGCATTGATAAGTTAATTTACTCCACCCGTGAATTCTTTCGCGCTTACCAGGTACCTCACATTATAAGGCGATATAAGGATGCCATCATTCAGAAATCCGAAAACGCCGATCAGTCCTCATGTATGGGCTCCGCCAGCGAACGATCCTGCACCGAAAAAACTGGTGGCTTCTGAATCCCCCCTCTCCTCAAAAGAACCCGCTTGCTTGTACGAGAGTATCCAAAAGTATACTGGTTCGTACTATACCCAGGAGAGAGCGCGTGCTGATGGAAAAACTTGGTATATGATCCGACTTTGTTGTGCGTTGTTGTTGTTGTTGTCTTCACATTAAATCGTCCTTTCTATTAATACCCAGCTTCATCAGTACACCCGGTGTCCGTCCTGATTCCTTATCCTAGAGAGATACTGATTATGTGTGGTCACAGACTGCTGTGAGACAGAGGAAGACCAAAAAAAACAAAAAATAATCGCAAATTCAAGGGTTTAAAGCAAGTGAAGTGCCAGCGTACCGGGTACGAGAACACAACAACACAAGCAAGACTAGAAAATACAAACAAAAATAAATTCTGCAATGAAACATAATACAAAAAACGCAAGGAGATCAGAAAGACTGCTGTTAATAGATGGAAAGCATACGTACTCAGGAAGGACAGATAGCTGCCGCGCAGACGGAGCAACACGAAGGAGAGGAAGACACCGGCATACGGACGGCGGGGCGGGGAAAGGAAACAAAGCGAGAGTGGCGTCCTCAAACAATAGTCGAACTTTCGTCACAAATCTCAATCTCCAAAAAAAAAAAAAAAAAAAAAAAAAAAAAAGCTGGCAAGAACGAGTTTTGAGTTCTACTAAATACGATTCTATCAGGACGCGCACAAATGTATACTGTTAATACAGCAGTACAAACGAACGTACCCCCCGAACCTAATTCTTAATACTGGGCTTGCCTGTGCGACAAAGTGCAGCATGAGCTTCAACGTTGATCGCTCACACACATTTAAATCCCGAAAGACCAACCAAAAACAAGGGGAAACCAAAACAAAAAGAGGAGAAAAAAAAACGTATTGGCCTACAGTATACTATTGGACTGCAATAGCCTATTGAACTATACAGTAGCTTCAACATTGATTACTCAAAAACAATATCCGAAGGAAAGAAGAAAATCAAGGGAAACTCGCAACAAGAAAGGAACAAACCTATGCACGAAGTCTTTTACTCCCTTCTGTATAATTTTTCCTGCTTTACCTCCGGCTACTGCAGTCAATTGCTGTCCTTGCTCCTTCCTTTTCAGTGCATTGCTATTCTAACTTCGACTCGTACTTCCCAAGCCGCGTACCCCCCAATCTAATTGTTATTGCTTCGTTTAAGTGTAAGCTCGGGTAGTTTATGCGTGTTCAACGCTCAGTGCAGGTTCGTATTAGTAGCTTCTACTAGCCGAGGTAACGGCAGAGCTGCTGTGCTCAGGATAGCTCTTAGATGGCGATACGGATAGGTTGAGCATAGCACGCGGAGCAATAAGAAAACAGCCCATTACGTTTTACTTCGTGGTCGGTTCGGAACGTTCTGGAACAAAGCGGCGGGGTTAGCTTCGAGATCAGAGCATCAGAGCGTTGTTCTGGGGCAACTGCTACGAAGAACAACAACTTCCACGTTCCTGCGGCAGAGCTATACCAAGGGCACATCATCATCTATAGTCTGAAGCTGCTGCGCTGCTGTTACACGTCTTCGCACCTCTACAGGGACCTGCTGCGACCTTCTTAGTAGAACCGTCTTATACTATTAATACTACAGAATTAGTACTACAGTACAACATCGCCGACGGGCTGTACTGCTGCACAAGACTTTACCCTTGCAGTTTCGAGTAAGCCAGGACTACGAACATGGACCCTTGGAGTTTCGAGTACCAGGACTACGAACATGGGAGAGAGTGATCTCAACGTCACGGGGCAAAGTCCCCGGCAACGTTATCAAGGCCACGACGGGATTTACCGTGAGGGATTTTGCCGCCAGCCCAGGCCGACCGAGGACACGAGAAATGCGGGGGGAAGACAAGCTCGTACAAGGGCGGGTGCGCCGTGTGTCTGCTGAGAACAACAATAATAGGCGGGGAAATAAACGGCGAGAAGCTAGGTATCGGGTTCGGCGGCGGTTTCGACGGCGGCTTTCAGTCTAATAGCACAAGAACCCCGGTAGCAAGGACGCTTTTTTAATGACTGAGATCGCTGGGGCAAAATCATCGTTGCCTGGGATAGCCATCAACGATCATCGCTGGGATCGGTCGGACCAACATCAGCATTCGCCTGGTATCGTCACTATCATCATCATCATTATTGGGATCGCCATTAGTATCGTAATCGCTGGGATCGCTGGATCAACATCATCAGCATTGGCCTGGGATCGCCGCCATCGTCATCACTTACTTGGGACCGACTATCATCATCATGGACGGCTGGAGCTTCGCATCTCCCGCGGTCGTTTCACGGTTGGGATTTCCCGGACGCCGTCTTCGGCGCCGTTGCCCCGAATGTCGTCTTCGGAATCGCGGCATATAGTATACATACATCATATCGTGGGGTCGCAGGAGAGACGTCGCCAAAAAAAAAAAGAGACACCACCCGGAATCGGGCCGCAGCACTTAAGTATCATTCACGGGAGCCGCCGAGGTATGATCATCATCACCAGGGCTCGAGTGAGAGCGGGATCGCCGGGAAGACGTTTCCAGGGATCGCTGCAAACGACCAGAGCGCGCGGTGTTATTTTGGCCGAAAAAGTAACTTTCGGAAATCACTATCTACTATCGTACAGCACACTGCTGCCGGAGCTTCCAGAGTCGCCGTAACTGCAGTAACAAAGTGGGTTCGCCGAAGTGCCTTTTTCCGGGATCCGTCCGCTTTCTCACGGTTTGAAATCTCCGGGGGAGAACAGTGTTCTGGAATTGCCCGCATCATCATCATCATCATCATCGTCATCATCATCATCATCGTCATCATTATCATCATCACCACCATCATCACCACCATCATCATCATCATCATCATCATCATCGTCATCATTATCATCATCACCATCATCACCACCACCATCATTATCATCATCATCACCATCATCATCATCATCATCATCATCATCACCATCATTGCCCGCATCATCATCATCATCATCATCATCATCATCATCATCGTTTGTGGGCTGTGACGGGAAAATATTGTATCTGGGGTCGCTGAACATTATCATAAGCGCTTGGGCTACGCGGGGACATCGCTTCTGAGGTCGACAAGCTGCATCATCGGCTGGGCACGCTAGAGCATAGCTTCTAGGGTCGCTGCACCATCATCATATGGATCGCCAGGAAGAGGAGACATCTCCATCGCCTGGGGTTGCACCAGCTTGACGGCAATCTGTGTTGTGTCGGAGTGCCACACATCATCTTTGTGTGAGGCGGGCAGAAACGTGGAAACCTGCGATATAGGAGCTGGTTCCGGCGACAGGCGGAAGATTTCAGCTTCGGATCTTTGCCGTGGTTTTTGAGAGTTGAAACACATTTTTTCGGCACGGTTGCTCTCCATGGCATTGCGAAAAACTGAGGTCTGGTCTTTTTCATTTTTCATTTTTTTCTGTCGTGAGGCTCAACTTGACGAATTTTCGGGATTTTTCGACAACTTTGACCTTAACCGACGCACGAAGAAAACGAAATCCGAGAAGGCCAGGCCTCTCTCTTTTCTCATATTGCCAAGAAGAACAACTAAACTATGCCGAAACTTTGTTTTGAACTCTCGAAAATCATGGGGCAGAAATAATTACCTATTGCGGGGGGGCATAGTAAATAGGACCTATGGTACACACTAAAAACTATATGTTTCCCTATTTTTACCAACAATATTTGGTCCTATTTACTATGGTCCCCCGTAATAGAAGGGTAATTTTGCCCAGAAGGTTCCGATTTTGCTCAATACATTGTTCTGGCACTTTGGCAGGCGTTTCTTACTACTTAGCCTTGCAGGCTCGCCGAAACAAAAAAGTGACATGGACGTCTTCCTCATGTTGATGCGATCATGTCGAAACGTTTAGTGTAGAATTACTCGCCGTATGGGCCCATATATGACTTAAACATATACTATAATTGTTTTTTATTATAGGATGATATTCCCTGGTATAAAATAATAGCGCCTCTCCACGAGAGACGACGAATGTCCATATCTCTCGAACTACGACTCGCACGCCTAAAATCTCTTCATCGATGTGTTTCCCTTGTCCATGCGGTCATGTAGGTACTCTATATTCGATCGGCCGAAGGTGAAATGCTGTGTTTCTTGCTGGAACCAGCTCGTAGTATTACGGGGGTTCATAGTTAATAGAACCTACGGTTTACATAAAAACCTATATATTTACCTATTTTTACTAACAAATTTTTGGTCCCGTTAACTATGGACCCCCGTAATAGTTATATTTCTTCAACAAGCTGTTCGTTGAAAAAAGTATTTTAAGATGCGGTGGTCACGATATGTTTTGCAGGGATATATATATATATATATATATTGCGTATCTCTCGCACAAACCTGTCTTCAATTGCGCATCCACCATTTGGACATGCCATGGCATATAATGTGGAATGTGTTTCACGGATCCAAAAATAACTTATTTGATCGACTGGTATCATTTGCAGGAAGTAAAACCTGCGGCAAATACACGGCGTCCGTCTCATTATAGTATTGAGAGTGCAGAGTAATATCGTACTGTGTAGTACTTACTGTCTGCCAAATGTGCAGGGAGACAGACCCGCGCGGGTTTCAAAGTCTTGTGAGTGGATAACTTGCGGCTTGGAAGCGTTCTACGATAGAGGTAGCACATTTCCGCTAAAATGTTTTCTGAGTGACGGGGCTCCTTAACCCTTTCAGTACCGCAGTCCCGTTTTGGGGACAAATCACTTGGAATTAGACTGGTTTGTCCACAAATCGGGACTGCGGTACTAAAAGGGTTAACCCAAAATCGTCGGAATGCCAATCTTGTTTCGAAAATTGCCGCACAGTAGTTGTATACATGGGCCATGGGATTATTACTCGTCGGGACGCGATTTGATTTTTGCTGAAGTCAGCTTTTGGGTGGGGTGTGGAGCTCCTTAAGTGAGGGGCTCAGAAATGTTAGGGTGAACCTCTACCATCGTAGAACGCCTCCTTGAATGCTCGAACCTGCTTTCAGCACGTCACGTCATGATATACCTTTTACGTTGCCAGGTTACGTGCGCGTTATGGCTGTTGCATTGGCTGTAGACGTACTGATCGCCCATCCTAGGCGAAGCAGGAACGCTTGGTTGATGTTGCGCAGCGGCGGCAAAGGAGTACGTATAGTGGACCATTCGTTTGCAGCTTGGCAACGGACTCCACGCGTAAATGAACACAATAAAAAAAGAGTACAGGAAGTGCCTAGAGTTGGGATCGTGGAGGAGACACCGCCACACTGCTGTATGCGACAATAGTTAGCTCTGCGCGTGAGGTCCGTATCGACCAGAAATCGGTGGCAATGTGAAAAATTATGATTTTTTTTCCCGAACGTAACAACCAACAGACTGGGGGATTGTCAGCAATTCCGAACTGTCCTGGCGCTCCAAAATACCTTGAATATGGTATACCGGAAGGTCAGTCTTGCATCGCTTTTAACTCCTGATACGTCACTAATTGGCTGTCCATAGTGTTCCCAGACGTATAAAAGCATATGTTCTAGACAAATTTAGCAACCGGAATGTTTTTCCGTTTGATGCTGATCTCCAAAACAGCGATAGGTGTGATTTTAAGCGTATTTCGGCATTATGTAGCCGGCTATAGAGCGCATCGACCGATACGAAAAATCGAGGCTGCAGAAACCTAGTTCGTGGTGTGCCGCACACGGATGAACAAAAATCACCCTAATCGTACACTTGAGTAAGGAGTACCACCCCGTCAGAACACAATAGTTTTTTTACATACATCATACAATGGGAAACACGACATAACACAAGAAAATAAAAACAACAAGGAACTACAGAAGGCTTTGAAAAGAAAGACGGGGAGTTCTTCGCCCGCACGGGGAAAAAAAACAAATGGAGAAGCGGGGAGAGACAAGCGCGCCGAGAACACAGCGGAGCGCCGCGACTATCGTGCGTTGGAGCGACGCCATGACGGTGCTGCCCGTGCACGTGACGAGGCTGTGTTCAAAATGTGCTGCTGAGACCGAAGGTCGCCTATCGGCCGAGAGTCTAGTCGGGGAGCGAAATTGTCACTGGAAACCGAGGAGCGGCTGCGCCTTGTTACGGCAGCAAACTTTCCGGGGAGCGTCAACACCGGCTGCATGCGGAGGCAGAAACGCGCGCAGCACTAGCGGCGCTGGCGGCCGAGGAGGGGTGGAGGTGGGCCGAGGTGGGCCGAGGTGGCGAGGCTGTCGGAGATGGATCGCCACCTCCCATGTCCTCCTCCTCTCGCTGCTCCGCTCTCTGTTGCTGCTGCTCATGCTACCATTTTTATATTCTATACGAGAGGTTTCCCCCTATTTTCTAATTATTAGTCTCCTGAAATGCTTCTGAGCTTTGTTGGTCTCCAATGCAAAAAAATGATGACGGCTGCTGTCAATGTTATTCGTTGTGGTTGGTCGAAAAAAAACGAAATTCATATCTGCGCACAACGGTCAATGGACACCGATATTGCTGGTACCGGCTATAAAAGGGGCCTCACGCGCAGAGCTATTAATAATAGTATAC
Organism: Macrocystis pyrifera; assembly: GCA_031763025.1. NCBI lineage: Eukaryota > Phaeophyceae > Laminariales > Laminariaceae > Macrocystis > Macrocystis pyrifera. The sequence continues at coordinate 4,438,955 of JASSKH010000030.1, forward strand.
GAAAGTCATTCACGTTGTTTGGAGTAAGCATCAATCAAGCACGAGGACTGTAGACCAAGTTGGTTGGATCACTAGTTTCGTATCAACCCTTTTAGTTAATACGGCAGTCCCGCTTTGGGAACAAACTACTTGGAATTGGAGTTCATTGTCCCCAAAACGGGTGACTGCAAGCCAAAGGGGGATCAAGTGCTGGTGATCAGAGGCGATGAACCGGGACTTTAGTCCCACCCAAAATATGGATCCCAACAAGTGCTGGTGATCGTTAGTCATGATCGGCACTTTTTTTTTTGTAAAAAATTATATCGATTCCATCAAGTTCTGGTTATCGTTAGCCATGATCAGTACTTTAGTTATGTTGCAATTCCGTCGAAGGGGAGTGTTAAGCGCCTATACGTACGTGTTCAACGTCCAGTACAAGTAGTAGCCTCCAGCAGGTAGTAGCGGCAGTTAGCATCAGCAGAGCTGCTGCTGTGGATAGATAGCCTATGGATAGCAACAAGAACACACGAGGTGCAAATAAAATCAGTCTACGTATGACGGTTTATTTCGCAGTTAAACCCGAACGTTCTGGAATAATGCGGTGGGATTAGCTGTCTTCGAGCTCACAGCACGCACCAGAGCGTTGTTCTAGACTAGCCCAGTATCTAGACGTTGCGCTAGCGCAGGACAACAGTCTGGTAGTTGTAGACGCTGTGGCATAAGTTACAGCCCCGAAGCCTTCACTCCTCTTTGCTCCTCACTGCTTCTCGTAGCACCACCCTACCGTAGTCTCCAACACCTCTATTGTTCTCAACCCCTAATGGCTTCATGGTTTAACTAAGCACCTTCTTTCTTAACTATCGAAGTATATCAGTACCAGCCCCTGAGTTCCATCAGCTCTAGCGCTAAGCCTCTGCCATTTCGCCGCTTTTGAGACATATACCGCGATCCCTGGTAAAAGATATTAACTTTTTTTTTTATATTTCTTCTCTTTTGTTGTATTCCCCCCTTCTCTCTCTCTCTCTCGCCCTCTCTATTTCTCCTACAAAAGTTATAACTCAGATTCGGGGTCACCTATTAACAGCATGTTCTCCTCCCCCCCTCCCCACTACGGCTCTTGCCTTGCGTTTTCATCCCGGAAATACTTTAGCCCTTTCTTCCCGCGTCGGCTCGCGTTGAATTCCTGCATTCCAAAAATATTAGGTAGTGTCTACTGTAGGTCGAGGGGCGTCCCCCCCCCCGTAAGTTGCAAGTATTCAGGCCAAAATGTGCTACAGTAACGCACCCCTCTGGTCTACGTCTTGGTGGAAATCACCACAGGGTCCTTTGCCTCCGTCCCCACGGCGCCCTCTTTTTCCGTTTCGTTTTTTTTCGTTTGTTTTGTTGGCTCGCTGCCTGCCTGCCTGTCTGCCTGCCTGCTTGCCACGCCGTTTGGTATTTCTCAGGCCACTCTGTCCACAGCTCAAGAGTCGCCGCTTCGTCGCTCCACCAGTTTAGGCACCGTTGCTGTAGGTGTACTATAATAGGGGAGAAAGAGAAGTGTGTCGGAGGTACCATCGGTAATTTAGTACTACAGTAGTCCTATCCACTCCTATTGTAACAGGTAGGACAGTATGTCTGCAGCTATCGTGCAAGCTTCCTCAGCTCCATCGGCTCCATCGGGTCCGTCAGCTGCCGCCGCTGCTGCTGCTAGAGTAGTTGTTGACCTCGAGGCTAACATTGCGCCGCCGGGTGGTGCTGCTACTGCCGGAAATACTAGTCATGGGTCGGCGAGCTTTGTGTCGTCGCGGGGGGGTGCTTCTTCCCGCGGTTCTCGGCTCCATCCTTCGCACCGTTCTACGAGCACGGGGAAACTTTGCAACCGGGACACCCTGGGGATTCTTCTGGGGATCAGTACGGCGGTGAGCTAATGTACCACATCATATAATAGCTTACTGTATCATATCAAATATCATATCATACCATATCGTACCGTATCATATCACATTACATCAGACACTATCCAAGGCGGGCTTCGCCACGGCGGGCTGACGTCCGCCTGCGGCTCCGCGCATGCTCGTAGTGGCTGAAGGCGTGCAGTTATGCAACTCGAGGCTGTCGGCGCGACGGTATTGCCAAGGGGTGTATTAAAAAAAAAACGAAATATAACGCTGCAAACACAAGACAAACATTGCCAGCTGCCATTCGGCACAACAACGCCCAGTAACTCGTTCGTACAGCAGCAAGCAGCACTACAAGGTACTACGAGCTGGGCCAGCCAAGGTCTGCCCTGCCCAATCGGTTGATGGGCGACACCCCGTTCAATACTATGCGATTTTTCTCACACGGTGTTGATCATGTACCAATCCACGAATGGAAAGCAAGCCGTTTGATTATTATTTTTTTGTTCGGGAGATATGACCGATCCAAATATCCAGAATACATTCAAAAGCGACCGTAACTTGCCCGGAAAAAAAGGAAAGAAAAATGGCTCGCTTTACGTTTGTCTGCGTATATATGCCGTGCAAATACGAAGTAAAAAATTTAGTTCTAAACTCGCCAAGTTGAGCGGAGCATCGCAGAAAAGCTAACATTTATCGTGATGTATGGAAATCGTGTTTGGGCAATATCTCTTGATGGGTGGCGAATTGGGCAATAAAACCAGTATCTGTCCTATCGAAGCGTCATCAGCTATGTCTCCACCAATTTTCGCCTTGGTCGGGAACGACGATTTTTCTACAGTACGAATTTTGAGTTGAAAAATTGGTGTTTTTGAGTTTTCGCCGGTATCTATTAATAGTCGAGATCGAGTCGAATTTTGAAGATGCCATCATTTTTAATACACTTTTTGTTTTTTGGCACATGCAGTGTTGTGTCAGGATGAGTGCCTCCAAATTTCAAGTCCTAATTCGCAATGGTTCAAGAGATATGCCGTTCCGATGGTTGATCCATTTTTCGTCTTGCCCAGCTCGTACGGACGAGAAGCTCGGCGTCCGTACTGTACACTTTGTTTGCAGAAATATACAAAACAGTTATTACGGGGGATCGCAAATAGGACCAAATATTGTTGGTAAAAATAGCAAAATATATAGGTTTTTGTGTACCGCAGGTTCTATTTAATATGCCCCCCCGTATTAGTTGAACAGCAGTCGATCGAGTTAATCGACAGTATAAAGCGTCGGCGATTACGTTGGTGCAGCAAACTCAGCAGCAGAAAGCAGCAGCAGCATAGCGTACAGGTACGTATCATACGAAAACTATGCTCTGGCACGAAACCTCCGCCGAGACGCCAAATAAATGTCAATTGCGGTACTCGTACATCTTCCGAAGGAGATGGATCCGTCTTTCAGCCTGAAGATGCTGAGACACATCACCGAGAGGCGTTGACTTGCATAATGACCATGCTCACGAGGGTCAGCAGCAAAGAATATGTCGCAGACATAGCAGCAGAACAGCACAACACACAGCAGCAGCCTATACATAGCAACAGCACCAGAGAAGCGGCAGAACAGCGGCAGGAGCAGCAGCAGTATCACATCATGCACGCCCGAGGCTGCCCCTGGCACAACAGTCGGGGCAGGGGAGCCCGGTGGCACACGAGGAGGAAAGGCATAATAATATATCTCAGGTCGACCTACTCTGTGATGGGGGCTGCGTGAGCAGCAGCTGCACGTAGCAGAGGCAGCAGCAGCAGCAGCACATCACGCACGCCCGAGCCCGCCCTCGGCACAGCAGTCGAGGCAGAGGAGCACGGTGGGGTACCACGAGAAAAGGTACAATGGCGTCGCCGATGGACTTACTTTGTAGTGGGGTGAATCTCGTCCCTACCAACGTCAAGTTGTGGGTTTGAGTCTCACCGAGTGCGTGCTCGTGCTCCTAGGGACTTTTTCTTGCCTAAATTGTAAAACCTTGACGAGCCGAAAGCGCGAGAGCGTGAGTCAGCAAAATTCGATGCATACTCGACGACTGTTGGGAATGCTGAACCCTCTGAGCGATAAAAATGAAGGCACTTACCGGAGGGAAAAGGGACGACACCTGTGACCACGGCTTTCGTCCAGAAGCTGGCAAGTAAAAGTGAATAAAAAAACAAAAAATAAAAAGAATACTCACACCCTCGAGGTTCAGCAAGGAAATATATCGCAGGCTGACCTACTCCGTGAGGAGAGCTGCGTGAGCAGCAGCAGCATGACAGCAAAGCAGCGGTGGTAGGTAGCAGCAGGAGCACCACCAGCAGCAGAGTGGCGGTGGCGGCAGCAGCAGCAAGCAATACATCACGCACGCCCGAGGCCGCCCCGGCACAGCAGTCGGGGTAGGGGAGAACGGTGGGGCACGACGAGGATGTTTCTTTTTCTTGGCGGTTGACAAAAGGAAAAAAGAAGAACGCCTAGCGGCAGTAGCAGCAGCAGTAGCACATCAAGTACACTCGAGGCCGCCCTCGGCACAGCAGTCGAGGCAGGGCAACAAGGTTGGGCACAACGAGCAAAGGTATAATGGCGTAACTGATGGACTTCCTTGTACTAGGTGAAATATCGTCCCTGCTATAAAGTCAAGTTGTGGGTTCGAGTCTCACGGAGTGCGTGCTCGTGCTCATCGGGACTTTTTCTTGCGTAAAAACTTGACGAACCGATAGCGCGAGAGCGAGAGTTAGCAAAATTCGATGAATAGTCGACGACCATTGGGAATGATGAATGGTCTGCGCGAGAAAAATGGAGGCACTTACACGGGGGGGGAGGGACGACACCTATGAACACGGCTTGTTGTCCAAAAGCCGGAAAGCAGAAGTGAAGTAAAAGAAAAAAGAGAGAAAAAAAACGAACTACACCCTCGAGGTTCAGCAACGAAACATATCGCAGGCTGACCCATTCCATGTTGGGAGCTGCGTGAGCAGCAACAACAGAACATCACAGCAGCGGTGGTACGTAGCAGCAGCAGCAACAGCAAGCAGTACATGACGCACGCCCAAGGCCGCCCCGGCACAGCAGTCGGGACAGGGGAGAACGGTGGGGCACGACGAGGAAAGGCATAATTACACCCTCGAGGGTCAGCGACGAAACATTTTGCAAGCTGGCCTACTCCGTGAGGAGAGCTGCGTGAGGGTGTAAAAGAACCACGACGTCTTCGCCGTACCTCGTCGAAACCGCACACGTACTCGTTCATAACTTTAATTTGTTCTTGGCGGTTACATAAGACGAAATAAATACGCCTTCACTACAAAACTGAAACTCCACGCTTCATGTAATACTGCCTACTGTGTGTACAAAACGCAAAATCGTAGACACCGTTTGTACCTCCACCACCGTACCGCTCCTCCCGCAGCGTAGACTCATCTGACTCGGTCGAAACCAAAGGCCCCGTCTTCTCAGCCTCACGGAGCCTGGTCGCCCGGTGTGCACAGCAGCCGAAGAGACTGGCGGCGCTCGTTTCGTGACCATATGCTAGCCTACGAATCTCAACATGCTTGCGCAAAACTTGTGCTTTCACACGTAAAATAGCCCGAATCGGTATTCCGACACCTGTTTCTCCATCGCCCAACCCTCAACGCACGCGCAAAGGCGGGGCAGGAGACCAGCCACCCCAGCTCACATTTCCCTCACTTTTGCCGCCATGAGGTGTCAAAAGCCGCGGAGGCTGCGGCCTCTCCCGTTTCAGCCAAAGGAGAAGAGGTCCAATCTGGGTGCTGGCATCGAAAACAGAACATTTTTACCATCAGGAGCTAGCATAGATGTCGGTTGACGGCACATTTACACCTTGACGGGCAGCCGTCAAGGACATCCCAATCCTAAAAACTGTTATATTTTGGAAGAGAGTTTGGCAGGCCAAAGGTAGGCCTGACGTGGCAAAGGTAGGTCGTCAACCAAAATCTTTGAGTACGAGACTGATGAATCAAGTGTCGACCACTCAACTGGTCCAACTCACAGCTGACGTATTTGAAATGTTTCTGTAAAACACGAGCACAGCACAGCCGGCCAGCCGGCAGCCAGGGCACGGCGCAAGCACGCCTGAGGTCACGCCCGACACAGTCGGGCTCGGGGATCACGATGAGGCAGTTTCGTCCCGTAAGGTGAACCTCATCTCGCGCTATCACGAACAACGCAACAAAATATGTCTAAGAAACGATGAGCGCTGAGAGCACACCGCCAACAATATCGTAGCTCATATTTACTGTATATCCTATCGTATCCTACAATATATATAATACCATATCGTATCATATCACACCATATATAATGAATCACATCATCGTATTGTATCACATCATGTACGTGACGGAATTAGAGTTCTTCCTCCGAGCCTTGTTTATTTACGATTTTTTCGCCCATCGAGAAAAGTAAACAAGCCACTTACCGTAGGGGGGCGCAGGCATGCTTCCAAGTATATATAGAACGACAACACAGTCTAAAGGCGCGTGGTCTAACCAACAGTTTGGAGAGTCGAAAAAATGGTATCACGATCGTCCCAGCACAACCGAACAATCCGAGAGCGAATCGAACGGAATCGGACATGGAACAAAAGAGTGTTTCCATGATTCAATATCAGAACACAAAATAAGGTGATACTGCCCCTCCTGCATTGCTATCTTCAACGGACCAAAAGCGAAAAAAACAGGAGGCGTCGATAAAATAACAGCTGGACCTGGGGCAGCAGACCTCATCCAATCCAGTGCTTAACTTGAAAAATGATAAGCGGAGGAGCAGAATGACAATACGGTATCGTAATAGTATCAAGATGCAGTATTATGATGGTAGACAATCATGACAGCATCGCGCTGTGGACTTGTTGAACAGCTCCTTGAACTGCACTTCCGGTACTATTGGAAAACAAAAACTGTCAGTATGGCAGTACATCGCCCCCTATCAGTATATCAGTATAGTGTTGCTGCGTGTGGGGAATGCTGTAAATCGACTTTGTTTTCGTCTCTTTCCGCCTCTGAGAGGGAAGGGGGGGGGGACGGGGGGCAGGGGGCTCATTTATTGCTTGCCTCGCAGTCATTTGGCCGTTGACCACTCATCCTTTTCGAGACGAATCATCGCTGCTACTCCTAATAGAGACACGTTAAACATTTGGGCGCTCCTTATTTTCCATTTGGGAGGCGGGGGGGAGGAAGAGGCGGGGTATGTGGCAGCGGTAGCAGTGTCGATAGTGTCGATTTATTCGGGTCGGGGAGGTGAGCTACGTCGCCGTGAATGCAAATGAAGCTACATACTGCCAAGGAGGGGGTGGGGGGTGTACTCATGCCAGGCATGGTCGTAGTCGTACAACCATAGACCCTCCCCCCCATCCCCACAATGCCGGGACGAGGTCATGCCGGACTTTCACGGACTAGGCAGACATTGATTGTTTACATCAAGCGCGAGATGCGCACGGTGAGGTTTTTGGCGAGGCGCATGAAGGGGTGTGCTGCATCCTGGTACACACGAAGAATCGCTCGTGAGGCGGACTTTCTTGCATGTGGATGGCAGCGTCGAATAAATTGACTGGGGATCGCGGGGGGGGGGGGGAGGGGTGGGGGTGGGGGGGCGTACTCATTTGTTGCTTGCCTTAGTCATTTGACCATTGACCACGCATCCCTTTCGAGACGGAGCACCGTTCCTACTCCTAATAGAGGCACCTCCAACAATTGGGCGCTCATTACGTTGTTTCCATATATTACATAGAAACTTTTTGCTAATCTTATCGCGGGGGAGGGGGGGGGGGGGGTCAATTGCAGCAAATAGACAACCTCTGGCTGTTCTTAATCCGTACGCGTATATGGTGACCGATCACCAGGACGAAGGTGTTGCGGCTTCGTACAAAAAATGATGCCCGCGTGAGGGGGGAGGGTGAATGATGTTCCAGCTACACACCTGCATATGATCCGTTCTGAGTGTTACGGTGTAGGAGGGGGCAAAGACAACACGTAAGAGTATCGTAGATAAAGCACAAAAGGGAAGTAGACATAGAAGGTAGATAGACCTTGCGCATGGGTTTCCTTTGCATCCGGGGATTTCTTCTTTCAGGAACGTTTTGATTGATCAACGCTGAAGCTCATGCTGCGCATTGTCGGATGGCAGGCCTGATCATAGTAATAGTCTCATCTGTCGCTCGTGCAGGAACTCACGCCAGCAGGATGCCAGCAAATTGCCGCCAACTCGTATGCGTGGTCGTTGGGAGGAAGTCTGCTGCCCGCGAAACAAAACAAAGTTCCCACAGACAGTCTTGGCTTAATTCGTTCTCAGAGATCAGTATACCTCTTGTCGCTCATCGGTTAGCCGCTCCCACACCAGGCTCTCCTTTCGCCGACTGGTGCAACGGCGGCAGGGCTATACCTTCACTCTTATTTATTAATAGGCGTTTAGGCCACAGCTGGCAAAACCTTCACTGCTCTGGAAAAATTGAGCTCTTTTTTAACTCTTTCAAGACCGCAGTCCCGTTTAGGGGACAAAACCAGTCAAATTCCAAGTAGTTTGTCCCCCAAAACGGGAATGCGGTCCTAAAAGGGTTTTAAAAACTGGAAACATATATATATATATACACCTCATAGGTTTTTGTGTATAGGATGAGTTCTGACTACTATGGTTCGTCACCCGTACATAGAAGGCTTTTCTTTCTGTTGCTGTCAGTCTGAACCGATAAGAAACGCTGAAACCAACCCTCCCTACCACAACAAACCGCAGGTTACTTCTCATGTCGGTTCCCGATCCCTATTACGGGGGACCATAGTAAATAGGACCAAATATTGTCGGCAAAAATAGGTGAATATCGAGGTTTTCATGTATACCATAGGTCCTACTAACTATGGACCACCGTGATAGTAGTGGTTCCCACTTTTCCCTTCCTGAAGGCTCCTACTTACTATTGCGGGGGTCCATAGTAAATAGGACCTACGGTACACACGAAAACCTATATATGTATCTATTTTTGCTACCAAAATTTGGTCCTATTTACTATAGTCCCCCCGTAATACAAGGCACACATTTCGCCTCCCTTGGCAAAAACCCTACCGAAGTCGTATCACCATGGGCGTAAATATAGAGACCGCTTGGCCTTCATCTTGAGCTCGAAATGGTCCTTTACATTTCCCATCCAGATTGACACAGTACGGCAGTACGGTAGTAGTTTGTTTTTGGTTCGTCGGTATGTATCGTATCGAAAAATATCATTATGGCCGCAAGCATCAACCCTTTTTGGGCAAAAGCTGCAGTCCCATTTGGGTGGACAAACTATTACGGGGGTCCATAGTATATAGGACCAAATATTGTTAGTAAACATGGGTAAATATATATGCTTTTATGTATAACATAGGTCCTGGTAACTATGCCCCTCCGTAATACTTAGAATTCGACTGGTTAGGACCTTTTTGTTCTCATTTTGCTACCATCTACACGTCCCCTTTTGTACCTATGATCAGACGGACTTTCTCGATTGTTTTCGATTCGGTCGACATCCTAACACGAAACTGTAACGATGTGATTCGTGTATACCTGGTACACGTGTTGGTTTGTTTTTTTTTTTCACCCGATGTCCTAACACTAAGGCTGACTCTTACGGGGGCCAGAAACCAGAAAACAAAACAGGATTTCCCTTCATCGTGTAGAAACACCAGGGTAGTGCCGTCGGTAGACATGAGCCATTTCCGATCTCTGCCCAAACATAAAAACCTGTGCTTTCAACACACAGCACCTGCCGCCGCCGCCGCCGATTCCTCGCTTCACAGGGCACGAGATCACGTCAAACCTTGGAGGCCGTATGCTCCACTGCTCTGAGAGTGCTCGATACCAAGTTTGAGGGTCGTTGATGCTGTGTGGCCGGCGTTCTCGCTCGAGACATCGGAGCCTGTCCCATTTCTGGCCGTTTGTTTTTCAGTGGAGCCCTGTCCCATTTCTGGCTGTTTGTTTACTAAAAAACAAACGGCCAGAAATGGGACAGGATCCGATGTCTCGAGCGAGAACTCCGGCCAAACAGCATCAACGGCTCTCAAACTTGGTAGCGAGCACTCTCAGAGCAGTGGAGCATACGGCCTCGAAGGTTTGACGTCATCTCGTGCCCTGTCAGGCAAGGAATCATCGGCGGCGGCAGGTGCTGTGTTAAGAGAGCACAGGTTTTGTCTGCTGCGGCATACCAAATACCAGGTAATATCTTCCATCGGCTGTTTGGGTTTCAACACCATAAAGGGGAAATCCTGTTCTGTTTTCCGGTTTCGGCTCCCATAAGAGTCAGCCTAGCTGTAACAAATAAAATCGTGTATACCTGATACATATATATTTTTTTTCAAGATATCCTAACAGCCAACAGTAACCGCAACAAATCGTATATACCTGGTACATAGTGATTTTTTTTTCTCCCATAACATACTATGTTCCTATGCGAAGGTGAGCATGACGGTGGTGGTGAATGACCTGATGAAAGGGGCGACTCCGAACCGCCTAGCCCTGGTCGCGCTTTTTTTGTGCTCCGTCTTCTGGGGCGTGGTGCTGAGGCGGCGGCGGGACAACTTCATCGACTCCGCCTTCTTCGCGCAAGGTACTCGCGAATACTATACATAGAAACAAAAAACGATTACACACTCTCTATGTGTATATATGCCGCTCTAGCAGGAAAATAGTACTCCCGTTTTTTATGCAGGGGGGTACCTCGATTTAGTAGAGATGTGTTGTATCACAGGCCGAAAACACCTGTCTCTCACCTACTGTAGCCTTTTCTCTTATGCAGAGTAATGGGAAATGTACGTCTTTGCGTAGCGTAGGCGGGTCCACCCTTCTTGACCTCTCTTAACGGTACTTTTGTCTTGGCGTGCCACCTCTCTCTATCAATAGTCGGGGTAACCGCTGCATTAACTTTGCTGTGGGCAGTATCAATCTTTGCATCAAGTACATGTGTGGTGCGTGGATTAGAGAAGAGGGAGCTCGTACTCCTGTAGTATACTTCGCGCATACAGTAGGCTTCCTTCGTGTTTTGGTTTCGGTGAGTGTTTCTGAGTGATCAACGTTGAAGCTCATTCATGCATGATGCGTGCACATTGTTGACATCGTTGTCGGATGTCAAACGCAATTATTTGCGCAGGAAATATCTCAAAAAAAGTCCTTGACCTATTTTATCTCATTTTTTTTCCTTTCTTTGAAAGCTGATTAATGGCAACCCCACCTTTATATAGGGCCAACGGTGGAGGACCGTCCCGAGGCGACAATCTTGTCCTCCTCCCACCACCACCACCCGGGTACCCGGAGCACGCTCGACCGCGAAGCTCGACGGTACCTGTTCACCTACTTCGCCTTCTCCCATCCGACGAAAGAGGATCACCATCATCACGATGATGGTGATGGTGTCAAGGGCAGCGGAGGGGGGGGCAGCGGCATCAACAGCAGCAGCAGCAGCAGCAGCAGCAGCAGCAGCAGCAGCAGCAGCAGCAACAAGGGTCGAGATGTAAGAAAAGGAACAGCAAACGTTTGACGCAACTGGATGATATGGGACGCTATAATAGTGCAGAAGTCCCCCCCTCGAGATTTACGATATTGTCTACGGTACCCCCTCGTGAAACCAAAAAGGAAACTACGAAACAGATGCTGCCTGCCACCTATCGTGCACCACTCTGATGTGCACATTCAACGCGGACAGTGTTGCTTGTAGTATATCTGGGCTCTTGACGGGTCACGACTCCGACACGGGCGGGTCAGGAAAGCTTTTGAAGTCTCACGCGTTGGCTCTTCTCGGCTTGGCTCGGCTCAGCTCGGCTCGACTCGGCTCGGCTCAGCTCGGCTCAGAAAGTTTTCAACCTATAACGGGTCGGGTCGGGTCACCTCTACCGGACCGACCCACTCCGACCTGGCCCGCAAGATTTTTTACCGGAGCCCTGAAGGACACTGCCGGCTAAAAAACTGATAAGTATGTTTTTTTTCATTCATTCGTTTGGTCGCGCTTCCTTTTCCGCGTACATAGCGGCGAACGTTTTTTCTATCACTTATTTAGAGCTAGCTCCCCACGACATGCACGAATAGATAAACTGAAAGTTCCCGGCCGGTCGAGGCTATAGGGTTGTATAGAGCTGTTGGCTTTGCCGTGATTGGTGTGCACATTTTTTAAGGGCCATCCGGTTCTCAAGGCCACGCTATTACGGGGGTACATAGTTAATAGGACCTATGGTATACATAAAAAATTATATGTTTTAACTATTTTTACTATCAAAATTTGGTCCCGTTAACTATGGACCCCCGTAATAGTAAGAGAGATAATACTACCAGGCGATATCGGCTCGTCACGATAAACAATAAACTACTTGGAAATAGCATAGCATACATTTTTTTCATTAGTCAACTGATATAACCAAGGAGATGAAGACCACTGTAAATAGGGGTTTGTTTGTGACGGGGTGTTATCGGGGTGACCATAGTAAATAGGACCAAATATTGTTTAGTAAAAATAGGGAAATATATAGGTTTGTGTGTTACCGTAGGTCCTATTTACTATGGACTCCCGTAATAGTCCTCGCTTGACAGATGAAACAAAATTGCGACGAAAAATGCTAGTGGGAGGTGTTGTTCTCCTCTTAACCCCTGCTCTTTGGATATGTTCAACATGACGGGAAAGAGTAACGAAAAACAACGAACATGGAATGTTGACTGATTGCAGCATCAAAAGACGAAGAACAAACGAAATCGAATGACGACTGATTGCAGCATCGTCACCGATCGGCGTCTGGGTTGCCGCGAAGGGGAGAGGGAGTAGGAGTTTACGGCCGAGGTATATTACACGAAGCGAGGGGGAGCTACTGTAGCTAGCTAGCTAGCTAGCTAGCTAGCTAGCTTTACTAGCTGCAAGACAGCACGAGAGTGCGCGGCATGAGCATGATCATGATCATATATATATATATATGCAGGCCACTGCTGTATGTCTTTAGAGATTACACTGCCCCTCGGGCTGCTCACAGGCGGTTGGCAAAAAAAAACGCCTCTCTTCCAATACACTGTAAAACAAAAAATGGACGTGTCGAAATTATTACACAACCCACAAAAAAAACGTTTTAGTTGCCATGCGTAAGCTCGCCAATGTGTCACTCCCCGTATATATGCACAATAGTACGAGGTAAAAACGTTGAGGATCAACGAAATTGCTGTCTTGACACAGCCCCTCTCCTCCCCCCCCCTCAACCTGCTGTGACGACTATTATCTCGGCATGTCCCCAACTTGCCCCTTCGCCCCCCCCCCCCCCCCCCCCCAAATGCTGGCTCTGGAAGTGACTACACCAGAAAAAAATCAAGTAATTCGCCGCTGTTATCCAGTACAAGAAAGTCCGCCTCACAGGCGGCTCTTAGTAGGATACAGCTCTCTCACCCTTCATGCGACTCGTCCAACACCTCACACGGCGCTTCGCGCTTGATGCAAGAAATGTCTGCCGCCTCGTCGGTGAAAACCCGACATGCTCCGTCCCGGCATTGTAGAGATGCGGGAGCTCATGGCCATACGACTACGCCTATGCATGATACCGATTACACCCTTCCCGCGCCCCGTTCAAGCTTCGGTGTCGACAATTCTTTCGGCATGCCGCCCCCCCATCCCCCTCGCCCATCCCCCCTCGACCCTCCTCCTTTTCCCGCATCCCCCGCCCCCGCCCCACTCCCCCTCCTCGCCCCCCACATCCCACCTACGCGTTTCCAGTCATCCGTACCTAACGCTTGTATTGTTTTCGCCACCCGGCAACAATGTGTATCACGGGGGACCATAGTAAATAGGACCTACGGTACTCACAAAAGCCCATATATTTACCTATTTTTACAAACAATATTTGGTCTTATTTACTGTGGTCCCCGGTAACAGCATGGTCTTCAACGTTGATCACTCGTACGTACGTAAAACACTTACAAAATGAACCCAACACGAAAACCGAGGGAAAACCCCCCCCCCCCCCCAAGGAAACCTACAGCAGCAGTGCTGAATGCACCAAGTCTATGAATAAACTCCCTTCTGTACCTGTTGTTTGGGCCGAAGATCGATTGTACTCCTCCTGAGCAGCACGTTATTTTTACCTATTCTCCCCGCGACCCATGCCCCCCCCCCCCCCGGTCCCCCGTCGCTGCCCCCCGTTTGTGATCGCCATCTTGTGTTTGCACGGCCTTGACGTAAAGAAGGGGAAGGGGGCGTCTGCCATCATTATCCCCCCCCCGCCCACCCGTCGCCCCCCCCAATCCGCCTCCGCCTCCCCCGACTGCTGGAGGTGTCTCTATTAGGAGTAGGAACGGTGCTCCGTCTCGGGAGGGATGCGTGGTCAACGGTCAAATGACTAAGGCAAGCAACAAATGAGTACACCCCCCCTCCCCTTCTCCTTCTCCCTTCCCCCCCCTCCTGCCCCCCACATCCACCCGCGCATTTTCAGTCGGTCAGCTACCCTTACCGATCCCCTTTCGCCCTGTTGATGATCACCGTCTCCTTTCTTGCCTTGCTCTACACGCGGCACGCTGTCTTAGTCCGAAAAGAAGGAGGGAAAAGCATCTGCCGTCATCACCACCACGACTACCACCACCACCGCCACCACCACCCCAGTCACCGCTGCTGGCGGCAAGTCGACGCCTTTTGAGGAGGAGGAGGAGGAGGAGGAGGAGACAGGTAAGCACTTGAGCCAATCGAGTCAATCCTCCGGAAGCTTGTGACGACCCTTCTGGGGAAAAAAGCGAGGGAGCGGGAGGGGGTATCATGGGGGGGGGGGGGGGGGCGTACTCTTTTGTTGCTTACCTTAGTCATTCGACCATTGACCGGGGGGGGGGGGGGGGGGGGGGTACTCTATAGGAGAGATGTACTCGATCTCATGGCTGGCTGTAGTCGTATGACCATAGACCCTCGCATCCCTACAATGCCGGGACGGAGTATGAAAGGTTTGCGCCGACCAGGCAGACATTGCTTGCACCAAGCGCGAAGCGCCGTGGGATATTGGGCGAGTCGCATGAAGGGTGAGCTGCATCCTGCTAAGAACCACTTGTGAGGCGGACTTGCATATGGATGACAGTTTCAATGAATTAGTTTAATTTCCGGTGTAGTCACTTCTAGAGACAGCAATGGGAGTACTACGTAACTGCCTCTTGGGTGCCTTACCATAAACACGACGTGATACGATCATTCTCACAGACTTTGATCAGGGGGGGGGGAATCATTTGTTGGTTGCCTTAGCCATTTTGACCGTTGACCACGGATCTCTTTCGCGACAGAGCTCTCGTTCCTACTCCAAATAGAGGCACCTCCAACAGTTTGTGGGCTCATTACATTGTCTCCATCTACTACATGGAAATATTTTGCTCAATCTTATCCCCTTCCTGTTTCGCCGCCAGAACGGGGGCGGGGGGGGGGGGCGGGAGGGTATCATGTGGCGGTAGCGGTGGGGTGCACCATTTTTTTTCTGAGGCTCCTCCTCCTCCTCCTCCTCCTCCTCTTCCTCCTCCTCCTCCTCCTCCTCCTCCTCCTCCTCCTCTCCTCCTCCTCCTCCTCGTCCTCGCTTGAGGAAGATCTGCGTGCCTCACCAAAAAACGGACTTTTGATGTATCCTATATCCACTCAAAATCTAGGTACAGTAATTTTGTCGCTGACGTTTGATGCACTGCTGTGCAGAGGCTTTATCTAACCCTCTTCTAGGACAGACCGCGGTCCCCGTCTCGTCTTGGGGGCAAATCACTCAGTTTCGCAGTATTTTTTTTCCTCTGAACGGGACTGCGGTCCTAAAACGGCTAACAATAGCCCGATGAAGTATACCAGGTATATAATAGGTGCTATCGAACTCTACGGCAAGTAATGCGCGAATGTGCCACTTTGTGGTGTATCCTTCGAATTGTCATGTTGTTGTTCTTGTTCTTGTTCTCTGCGACGTCAGGGGGGGGGGTTGGCTCCACTGACGCGGTAGGAGAGCCGCGACACCGGCCGCTGCTCCTCGTTCCCCATCTCAATGCCACAGTATCCGAGAGTCCCCCCTCCCCCCCCCCCCCCCCCCCCCCCCCCCCCAGCCGACTGAGTTCGTGATTTATCGAACAGCGAATTCGAATGGTTAATAACAACAAAGCTCACACTTCTCTCTGTATGGTGACGTTACAAATGGTATGCATAAATTGGACACTGGGTAGTTCCACGGCTAAGGAGGCAGCCATCCATGTCAGTAACAAAGTAGTTCGTGCCAAAAAAAAAAGACCTTCTTCTATCGTAGCATGCACGCGTGGGCGGTAGTGGGAGTGGGGGGGGTGTACTCGATATCACGCGTGGCCGTAGGTAGTCGTATGACCATAGACCCTCGCATCCCTACAATGTCGGGACGGAGCACGTCGGGTTTTCACCGACCAGACAGACAGTGCTTGCGCCAAGCGCGAATCGCCGTGAGGTGTGCGGCGAGTCGCATGAAGGGTGAGCAGAGCTGCATCTTACTATTAATAAGAACCGCTTTAGAGGCGGGTTTTCTTGCATACGTGTGGACGACAGCTTCAATGAGTTGATATAATTTTCCGGTGTGGCCACTTCAAGAGACAGCAATTGGAGTACGGCGGTAGGGGGGGGGGAAGGGGGTGATGTGGTACTGCGTTGAATGAGGCTGAAAGGCCGATAATTACCTGGGTTCAGGTTTTGGGAGCGTATTTGTAGTACTTGGGAGGCGTGTCTTAGATAGAAAAACCAGCGGTTTCCCGAGCGAATCTAGGCAAACATCACACGTGAGTCCCAACGAGTACCTGCTCAATAGGCAAACCAAACAAGGGATACGAAGTGCCCCGACCTTGAACTTGACGGATGATTGATAGAAAAATCGACGTTGCAGAAGGAAGCAAGAACAACAAGAAGGAGAAGATGCTTGCATGCTGGGATATAGGGGCGGGGGGTGCACGCCAACGTTTTCTGAGGCTCCTGCCCACCAGAGGAGCTGCTTGTACACCACCCCAAAAGAAAGGGAAGATCCTTTTCAAGAACGAAAGTGTGCGCTTAAATTTAACACGGCGAGCAAATCGAAATTCATGGTCTGTATAAACCGGCGTCCCCGGTGGCTTGGTAGGTGGTCAGCGTGCTTATCGAGATCGATTTCGTGGGTTCAAATCTCACCGAGTGCATGCTCGTAGGGACTTTTTCTTGCATAAAAAATTGACAAGCGGAAAGCGCGAGAGCGTGAGTCAGCTACATTCGATGAAAACCGACGAGCACAACAGTGGGAATGCTGAACCCTATGCGCGACAAAAACTAAAGGCACGTACCGGGGGGGAGAAGGGACGACACCTGTGACCACGGCCTGTCCATGAGAAGATCACTGAGGGTAAAACCTCCTACGAGTTAGGCTGGAAAGTAAAAGTGATGATTAAAAAAAAAAAAAATAAACTCTATCGAGGATGTATATAAGCTTCCGATAGAGATCTCGTATATGCGTAAGACCATGAATGAATTTCGATTCGCTCGCCGTGTTTAATTTAAGCGCACGAATCCGTTCTTGAAAAGGTATTTATATATACTGGCTGGGTAGTTCCTCTAGAGGAGCTTTTCTGCATCACCCAATAAACGCCTTTTTTTAAACCCTTTTAGAGCTGCGGTCCCGTTTTTGAGACGAAGAAGAATCTGAGTTGCTGGTCCCCAAAACACGGGAGTGCTGTCCAAAAAATTTTTTTTTTGTTTTTTTGTTTTTTTTTTTTGTTTACAATTTTTTTGTTTACAAAAGCGCTCGAATTCTTCTACCGAGTAGTTTGTCTCAAAGCGGAACTACTTTAATTTTGCCCCCCCCCAAAAAAAGGGCCGTAACTGTTACGGGGGACGCATGGTAAATAGGACCAAATTTTGTTCGTAAAAAAAAGGTAAATATATAGGTTTTTGTCTGTACCGCAGGTCCTATTTACTGTGGCCCCCCGTAATAACACGGTGCTGCAATCAACCCTTCTGGCATCCCAATGGTCTATGCGCGAGGTCTGTATTGGAAAATAGCAACGAAAAACCGATGAGGCATACCTATGCCTCATTGGGTATACTATTACGGGATACACACAAAAATCTGTATATTTCTCTATTTTTAACAACAATATTTGGTCCTATTTACTCTAGGTCCCCCGTAAAAGCTGGTCACGTTGAGGAGTCCCCATCGGTCAGACGTAGTTCGGCCAAACATTGCTAGCCCTGTGTACGTACGTACGCACAGCAGTACGTAGCACGGGTCGCGCAACACAAGAAAGAAGAAAAATCACCGGGAAAATCTCGACGTGCGTAGTACGTAGTGAATAAATGTGCAAGAGAAGGGATGAACAGACCAATGAAAATGCATGAAGGAATCAATGAATCAATCGACCAACAAATCATAGAATGCGCGAATGAATGAATAATCGAATGGATGGATGGATGGATGGGCGAATGGATGAACAAATGAATGAACGAACGAATGAAGGAATGAGCGAAGGAGTGAATGGATGAATGGATAGAATGAATGAACTCACCAACGGACGGACGGACGGACGAATGAATGAATGAATGAATGGATGGACGAACAGGCGAATGAACGGATAAATGAATTATTAATCAATGAATGCCAATGACGCCTCCTCCTGTGTCCAGGCCTGCCGAGAGGGACTCCTTCCGAGGAAGAATGGACGACCGCGGCGGCGTGCGTGGTGTGCTTCGGCGAGTACCTGCCCGGAGACAACCTGTGCCGCCTGCCTTGCCAACACACCTACCACACAGAGGTAAAAAAGAGCACATGGACTATATATATATATGTAGGCTATTCAAACGAAGCGAGCTGCTATTTTACGGGGGTCCGTAGTTAATGGGACCTAAAACCTACACATTCAACTAATTTTTCCTAAGAAAATTTGGTCCCATTAACTACGGATCCCCGTAATATCGTTTTTGCGCGACCTGGCCTCCAAACTAACAGGTAGTGCGTTTGAACCTTGTTAGTAGTACTGCAGTCCCGTTTTCGGGACAAACTATTACGGGGGAACATAGTAAATAGGACCAAATATTGTGAGAAAAAAATTGTTAAATATATAGATTTAGGTTTTTGTGCGTACCGTAGGTCCTGTTTACTATGGTCCCCCGTAATACATACTATACCAGGTATTAAAGTTCCTTACTTTCGAGCTGGGCGAGGCCGGAGGTCTGAAACCCGGTTGTTGTCTTTCCGCGCCGCTCGGCCGAAATTCCGAGCGTATACTCGTACGTACATCTACTACGGGGGACCGTAGAAAATAGGACCTACGGTACACACAAAAACCTATATATTTCCCCTATTTTTACTGACAATATTTGGTCCTCGTTACTATGGCCCCTCATAATACCAGGTACCTGGTAGTATTTTTTTGGGCGTTGTTTTTGTCATCCGACCAATGTTGGACGAGCAGCGTGAAAGATGAGCTCCAATGTGGATTGATCACTGAAGCCCAGTCTGATGTTATTAAAAAAACGGGAGACGCTTACTCAGCCAAGACAAAACGTTCGAAGTGTACCTTTTGTATCTCTGGTCAGACTCACGAGAAAGAACTGAAATATATCTCCTCCGCCGGCCGGAAGGAGGAGTAAAATAAAACCCAAGGGAAAAAACCAAAAACCTCCCGAAAAAGGAAAACCTATCTATTACGGGCGGGACCGTGGTAAATAGGACCAAATATTGCTAGTAAATATGGGGAAACGTTGTAGGTTTTTGTGTGTACCGTAGGTCCTATTTCGTCTCCCCGAATTCGAAAAATAAATAATTACCTCTATTTTCGTAATAATAATGTCGGAAGGCAAGCATAATAAATACGTAATAATAATAATAATAATAATAATAATTGTCGAAGCAATAGACTATTGTTGTGTCTATTGTCCAGAGTGTGCTCATCATACAACAAACTCGGGATCTCTTGTATTAACAATAAGACTTTAAGGTATTTCTCTTCGTACTTTCAGTCCTTCTTTCCATTTTTCTTCTTTCGTTTCGTATGCGTGCATGTACTCCGAGCACGGTTCCGCGGGCGGGCGCGGCACCGTCGCGGGTGTCAGCGGGTGCCGGCGGGTAGAGGGGGAGTTGCAAGGAAACTATGGTCCCCGGTAATAGCATAGATGGCACGAAGTCTTACTCTCCCTTCTGTGCCTGGTAGAGTCCTGCTTAATTAAAGCCCCTCTTGGGTGTTGGAAGATATATCGCGATCAACACAGCGGTAACTTTAGTGTTGTCATTCCGTCTACATACGAGCAGCGTGAGCAAACAGCAGCAGTACAGGCAGGGTGATCGTGTTGCCTGCGTTCGTGCCTTGCGGCTTATTACGTTGTGCCTCGGACACCGATTTGTTATCATCCCCCAATCGATCACGCAGTGGCCCCGCTGCCGTAATCGTCAATTCTGCTCGTCAAATTTACATACCCTTCTTGTGAGGTCACAAAAGGGGTTTGTAAACCTCTGTCTGCTTTTGGGATCTGCCGATACCCTTGCTCTTTCCTGTCCTCACTTTCATGCATACATGCTCCTCTAACTTTCGCTGTCAGTTCCTGAGCTTGTTGTGTTCGGGGGGGGTGTATAGAAGGGATAACCTCTCAGTCAGCGACTGGCTGAGTAAGTAGGCCAACCAAAATATAGGTAACTCCCGCTCTATGTAACAACCGACAGTTTTGCTACGCAAAGTCATTTTTAAAAAAAAACGCATTGGATGTACCTGGTATGCCTTGTTCCGCCCCCACCAGCGCACACACAGTTCATTGACGACAGTGACTACAGATCCGCCAGCGCGAGTCACCTTTTCCTATTAATAGCGTTAATAACGCATGTCCTATTTCATCTGCAGAGTTAAGGCATGCCCTTATTTTTATCTGCGGTAGTACCGGTCCGTCATCTCGTGGACCGAGCAAAGAAGGACGTGGGTACACGAGGCAACGACAACTGTTGTTGAAAAACATGTCTGGCTTGAGCCGTAGACAGTGTCGCCGCCCGCCCCCCGCCCCCCCCCCCCCCCCCCCCCCCCCCTTCCGCCGACGTATAAAACCTCGATAAGGAAAATCACGACGAAAGTGAAGTACACCCCGCTATTGCTTCGTCTCTTTACCACGCTGCTTCCCCCGCCCCCCCCCCTTCCCCCCCGCCGCCTCCATCTCCGTCCACGTTTCCCCCCCCCCCCTCCACCCCCCCCCCCCCCCCCCCCCCCCCCCCCCGCGAGGGTCTATGGTCACACGACTACGGCCATGCATGATAATGAGTACACCCTCTCCCCCCCCCCTCCCGGTCCCCCCCTTCCCGACCCCCACCTACGCCCGTCGAAAAAAATTGCTCTGTGCGCTGTTTTTTTGTCGAATGCCGGATTTCGGGCGTCGAACGTCGCATGATGCACCGACCCACCACCAACTATTGATACGAGCAGTGCATTGACGAGTGGCTGGACAAAGCAAAACACCCCTGCTGCCCCATGTGCAAGGTCGATCTCTTGGCTCTCTACCATGAAACCAGCGGTAGCGGCGGCGGCGGCGGCAGCGGCGACACTGTGCTAACAACAGCGAGCGATACCGCCAACAATGATAGCAACAGCAACAACAACAACAATACACAACATGCTTCTTGACCTGTTCGACGAGAAAAAAATGCTGCTGTAGATGAAACTGTTACACTGCTGCTTCTACAGATCATGATCTATCTGTCCACAGATCATGATCTGTCTGTCTGAGATGTGCAAATTGTTTGTACTTTTCGTTTATATCTAGCACCTATATAGAGGCGCCCCCGGCGGCTTGGTAGGTGGTCCGCGTGTCTATCAAGATCAATTTCGTGGGTTCGAGTCTCGCCGAGTGCATATGCTCGTATGAGGGACTTTTTTCTTGCATAAAAAGTCGACTAGCAGAAAGTGCGAGAGCGTAGGTTAGGTGCATTCCATGAAAATCGACGAGCAGCGGGAATGCTGAACCCTATGCGTGACGGCAAAGGTAGAAGCATGTACCGGGGGGGAGAAGGGACGACACCTGTGACCACGGCTTGTCCAGAAAGATCGCTGAGGGTAAAACCTCCTACGAGTTAGGCTGGAAAGTAAAAGTGATGGTTTAAAATATACAGGCCATGGGATTTGTTCGTTGGAGCGATTCCCTAGCGGTACTAATGCCTTGCGAGTAGTACTAATGACTCACTAATAGTACTAATGACTTGCTATAGTAGTATCAATGACTTACTAGTAGTACTACTGACTTGCTTACAGTGCTAATAGTACTAATAGTATGGAACTCTTCAGGTGATGATAGATTGAAGGCATGGCGGGATGCCTACCCCCCCCCCCCCCCCCCCCCCCCCCCCCCCCCCCCCCCCCCCCCCCCCCCCCCCCCCCCCCCCCCCCCCCCCTCACGGCTTGGCTTTGGGCAAGGCGGACGTTGTGTTTGATGGTGTCGCTTGATGGGCCGGAGGCGGGGCGTGGCGGGAGGGGGGCGTGCAGTACGCTCATGTCATGCATGGCGGGCGAGTCGGACGTTTTTTTCATGGCGTTGGCGTACTCAATTGTTGGGCATGGCCGTGGTAGTAAGCGACCATAGACTCTAGCACCCCTATGAACGCCGGGACGGAGCATGCCGTCGGGTTTCCACTGGCCAGGCAGACATTGATCGCTTGCCCCAAGCGCGAAGCGCCGTGCGGTGTTCGGTGAGTTGCATGAAGAATGAGCTGCATGCATTATCTACATTATCTACTAAGAACCACTGTGAGGCAGATATCCTTGGGTATGGATGACAGTGTCGAGGGCAGCGAGGGGGGCGGGGGGCTCAAAAGGTTTTGCGTCCAGCCTCGTTCGTCCCTGGATGATTGAATGACGGTGGCGGTAGTGAATCGCGTGGTACTGGTGGCGGCGTTAAGTCTGAACCAATTACAGCTTCTAGTTGTGGTGTTGTGTGGTTTGATATGGTACGGTGCGGTGTGGTTCGGTTTTGCTCTTGGTTTTGGTTTGGATTTGGTTTGGTGTGGTTTGGTTTGATTTGGTTTGGTCTGGTTTGATTTAGTTTGATTTGATTTGGGTTTGGTTTGGTTTGGTTTGGTTTGGTTTGGTTTGGTTTGGTTACGCTTGATTGGGTTCGGTAAGGCTCGTTAAGGTTCGGTTAGGCGAGGTGGGGTTTTCTATAGAGAGATGTGGCGTGTGGTATGGTATGGCGAATGAGGCACTCTGCACTACAGTAGTGTGGTGTGGCGTGGTGGGGTGTATAATATATACCAGGGTACAAGACAGGAGGCCCTATATATACCCAAGAAACTAAGAAATGAAAAGATTGGCTCAGGCTGGATTGATTGTTCGATTTCTTATTCTGGCGAAAGGTGGATTGTACACTAAATTCAGTATATAAGACCTCACAAAGTGCTTACCCCGGCAGTTGTTTCCCTGTAAACCTCGCCCTGGCTTCTCAGTGCTTTGTTTTCTTATTACGGGGGTCCATAGTTAACGGGACCAAATTTTGTTAGTAAAAATTGGCAAATATATAGGTTTTTATGTACATCATAGGTCCTGTTAACTATGGACCCCCGTAATAATATTGATAGAGTATACCAGTATGAAATAGGCGTCCTGTACTCGACAGGGTGTGTGCGCTTGCTCTCAGCATGCTACTTTTGCGCTGCATGGTTTTAAACAAGATGAGGCGCGGGAGGGGGGGGGGGGGGGGGGGGGATGTACTCATTGTCATGCATGGCCGTAGTCGTATGACCGTAGACCCTCGCATCATCCCTCCAATACCGGGACGGAGCGCGTCGGGTTTTCACCGACCAGGCAGACAATGATTGCGGGATGGGGGGTGGGGGGGAACTCATGCTCTGAACGGAGGGGGGCAGGTGTGCTCATGTCATACACGGCCGCAGTCGCAGGACCGTAGACCGGGAGGGGGGAGTGTACACTCATGCCATCCATGGCCGTAGTCGTATGACCATAGATAAGCCCTCGCATCCCTACAATGCCTGCCGGGTATCGGGACGGAGCCCGTCGGGTTTCCACCGATCGGGCAGGCATTGCGAGAGGAGAGGGGTCAGTGCAGAGAAGCATGCTAGCCATATGCCAAGACCACTGAGTGAGCTGTTTTGTAGCAATCAGTGCAGTACTGAATATTCAGTTATATATATATCACTCTGGGGTTATGTTTAAGGTGTGCACACCTAACAAAGTGCTGCTGCTGCTGCTGCTGCTGCTGCTGCTGCTGCTGCTGCTGCTGCTGCCGTATTGCTTCGGGGCTGAGCTTGCTGACGCTCTTCCTTACGGATATAGTGCTTCCTTAAGCTCCGCGGTCACCGCCTACCCCGCTTTCGTGGACTTGCACCGCCGAAACGTGGAACTATACCGCAAACTACTGTACTGTAGCATAAAACGCAACGGTGTACCGCTATTGTTGGATATTATGTACACGAAAAGCTTCTTTTTTTTTTTGTTCTTTAACTTTTTTCACGTGTCAGAAAACGGTATATACACGGGGATGTGTACCGACGTTTCGATTACTTTTTCGTGGACTTTGTTGCACTGCCGAAACGCGGAATTATTTCGCGGAGACGCGACCCCGAGATTGAGGGCTCGTCCATGCATTCGAGCAGTGAGTTCTAGATACAGCCTTCATTTTGGGTTGGAGAATTGATGTTTCTATTACGGGGGACCATAGTAAATAGGACCGCAAATTGTTGGTGAACATAGGGAAATATATAGGCTTTTGTGTGTACTGTAGGTCCTATTTACTGTGGTCCTCCCGTAGTATTAATAGAAACAAAACTTGCTCCGCACGCACGCGCACGTCGTTTGGGGAAGAGAGGTCGCATCCGTCACCCACATACATACACGATCTATTCCCACAGGGTACTGCTGTAGACCTTTGAGGCCCGCTGAAGCACAAGCAGAGGTGATTCATTCATCACCTGTTACAATCTACTCTGTATAATCTCCCATCCTTCCCGAATGGGGGGAGCCGCATGTTGATCTCTGCACGCGACCCGGCACGTGTTTCCTGGGTCGGATTTGTACTATTACAGGGGACCATAGTAAAGAGGACCAAATGTTTGTCAGTCAAAATAGGGAAATATGTAGGTTTTTGTGTGTACCGTAGGTCCTATTTTCTATGGCCCTCCCGTAATAATTTATACCGGTATTGTTTTTGCCCTCGACGAAATGCATTCGAGCGCTGCTCTCAGTGTGCTCTTGATTTTTTTTTTTGGGGGGGCAGTCGCAGTTGGAGTTGGTGAGAGTGACGAGAGAGACCGGTCGGCGCCGACACAAAACGGCACCCCAGCAGGCGGGGTTTGGCTGAGACTGAGCGTCTGCGTGCTGACTATCGGTGCTACTCCTGGTCGTACTGGGCGGGGATATGGGATATCCGTCGTGGTTCGTGAAGGACATTCGACATGCTGGAAAAGGACATTCGACATGCTAGAAAGCAACTCCTGCACATCTTCCATATTATTACCGGCTGATCTACAGCAGGATCCAGATGATATACTGTACCAGGAAAGGCAGATAGATATATCGTGATCTGACCAGTGTCTGGGACTTTGGCCGAAGAAACAAGCGCCCCCCCCGCCCCCCCCCACGCCGCCCAGTCTGTTGCTGTCGCGGAGTATACAGCAACTCTACTATTAGTAATCCCATGGCGGCGGCCGCAATACATGTCGCGCAAAAAAAAAAAAAAAAAAGTAGAAACAAAAAAACTTACATGGCTGCCTGTCTGTGTGGCCAGAAGTAAGGTGTGGCCACCTCGGCCGAGTCCTCTCATCGGCTGAAGACATCCCCCCGTTGTACCGTAGCATCAGCCGTCTCCCTCTCCCCTTGTCGTCGGGTCTCTTAAAAGGAGCTGTTAATGCTTGCCTACTCTGCAGCACTTTTTGGCCATACAAGTAGTACTTTTTCGGAGAGGCAGCGGCGCGGTGGTGGTGGTGGTGGTGGTGGTGGTGATGGTGGTGGCGGTGGTGAATAAATGGTGGAGACACCTGAGATTGGTGGTGTAGGCGGAGACAATGGAGGGAGGAGGTAGCGGTGGCGGGGCGGGAGGTGACATCGCTGGAGACGACATCGTTTTGCCTCCACTTCTTCACCCTCTCATCATGTCTGACTTATAATAGCTGCTCGACCGAGAAGGTACGTACCCGCCAAACAACTTTTGCTTTTATGAGAACGCTTTTAGGTACGGACCTTTTACTGCTGTATGTACAGCTATCGCAGGCGATGAGATTTTGAACGATGACCGGGATAATACCGAAGTACCACTCTGCCCCGAAATATAGGGACATCTAGCATACGATTATTAAATACTAAAGGTCCTTATATTTTAGGTCAGAGGTGTATGCACAAACCAGTTGTCTTGACAGCCAGTTTGTTTTCTGCGGTTAGATGTTGGGACACGTGTTAAAAAAATGCCTTTTAAAAAAGAAAAAACACGTAACAGTTTTTTGGGGGTGAGATCTCGGGTTAACCCTTTTAGTGGTGCGGTCCCCTTTTGGGGACAAACCACTTGGAACTAGAGTAGTTTGTCCCCTAAAACGGACTCCTGCAGTACTAAAAGGGCCATGTAACCCCAGAGGGAGGGAAAAATTGACGGTCGAAAGCGAAGAAGACAGAAACCGTCACCGCGTGGTTGGGTCCGAGGTAATTACAACGCGAGGAGTGGTACGGGACGGCCCCCAAGACAGCCTATGACAGTCCATGTTATCAGGATTATTACCCTGGGCTGGGTAATCGATCGATGTTTTACCCCTCTAGCTCAGTAGGTAATACCTTCACATTTGGCGTCGTCGGCAAGACACGGGTTCGAACCTCACTTCGAACGTTCCTTTTATAGAAAACGTTTGCGCGTGCGCCCCTGTAAAAACACATCTCCCTGGTTCCCCAGGTATTGAGACGAAGCGGGTAGGTCAGCGTACGGCCGTATACGGTACCGATGCCCCAAAGATCCCGCCATTCAGAGGGGGGGGGGGGGGGGGGGGGGGGGGTGTACTCGATAGGAGAGGTGTACTCATGTCATGCATGGCCGTAGTCGTATGACCATATACCCTCGCATCCCTACAATGCCGGGATGGAGCGTGTCGGGTTTTCACCGACCAGGCAGACATTGCTTGCACCAAGCGCGAAGCGCCGTGAGGTGTCCGGCGAGTCGCATGAAGGGTGAACTGCATCCTACTTAGAACCGCTTCTACCCATTCACATCTACCTGTGCTGATTTTGGCGCATAAGCTGCCCGTAGCCGACTTGATAGCGCCAAACGTTATAATCGATGTTTAGGACGCTATCTGCACCCTCTGGTACCGCAGTCCCGTTTTGGGGACAAACTTACTTGAAATTAGACTGGTTTGTGCCCCAAAACGGAGACTGCAGTTTTCCCTAGAAGGGTAAAAGTGGTCTTGATAGGACAAATCCAGTTATGTTTTTGGGTGATACTATTATTATTATTATTATTATTATTATTATTATTATGCTTGCCTTCCGACAAATATAGCGCAGATGCCGTTCCTATATAAACCGAATGTCCTTCCGTCAATCAGTAGTATCCCTCATACACCTCTCTGCCAGTCGTTTCCCAATCCCCATTCCCCACATCATTTCGTTTTAGCTACCATAGACCTCTCTCAAGTGTATAAGGAACCTCAGAAAAGTTGCAGGCGCACCCTCTCTTGATACCGTACGTATACGTGGCAGGCTTCCCTCTAGGGGACGAGGGGTGTGTAGGGGAATGTTGCGTAACGACCGTCGCAAAAAAAAAACTCTTCTCTTTCTTGTCGAGATGTTGGCCACCGGATGTATAATAATAGGGGAGTGGGAGGGTGTGGTGTTGCTGCACAAGCATCGTTGTTGAATCTCCTCTTCTTGGTTGGCGAGACGTGTGGGCCGCCGGCTGCAGCTGGGGTCTTGTATGGTGGGCACAGGCGGAGGAGATCATAGGGCGGACATAGATACACAAACGGAGTCAAGAGCCTGTCTGTGCTGCATGTTCTTAATAGGTGAAGGCATTAGCTTCCTTTTTTTTTGTTCGTATCACCTTGGTTGTTTTTCTTCCATTCTCTTTCTTCCTGGGAATGTTCTACGAGCGATCAACGCTGAAGAAGCTGGTGCTGCACAGTCCCGGATGACGAAACAATGAACACACCTTCTCGGACGGGGAAGGTTCATGAGTGATTCAACATTGAAGCTTCGTGCTGCACATTGCTGGATGGGAAACCCAACAAACACAAATCGCAACAGTCAATCGTGGGAAACTCATGTCGTCACCTTCCTTGGCGATATTGGCCCGGAGGGTGGACGTGGACGGGGTTACAGCAGCCGACGGACGCGTGCTGCTACAGAGGTCGCGCTTTATAGCCGATTTATTTTGGTCCAGAAAACGGGAAGGTTTGCCTATATCGAATAAAGGTACTTTCGGCAAACAAAAATAACCGGTCAAGAGCCTGCTCCGAAAATATGACCTTCGACCTTTTTATTAGCACCCTTGCCGTCCGTTGCTAGAAGGGGACGCTATTAATAGCACCCCCAGGAAAGCATTATCGAGTTCCCGCGCGTAGGCGTTTCGCCATCATAGACATACGACTAGGAACTAGAGTAAAAGATTGGCAGTCGAGATTCGTATTTTGTAGCTGTCGAATAGTTGATGCAAAATATGCAGGAATCCTGAGCTTTTTTAGCCCTCTTTTTTCATTTTTTTGGGCCCAATAGCTTACTGCCCATCATGGGAACGTAGTTTTTCCTCCCGTAGCATCTTCGACGACGACTGCTGAAGAGAAATATCATCCGCCTGGAGAACAACACTATTTTAGTGAAGGCTATTTCTTCATCGGTGATGTAGCCGTTGTGCTGTGCTCCCGTGTGTGAAAAGAAACTGTTATTTTTGCGAGCTTTTTGTGCTACTCGCTCGCATCTTCGAGTACACGAAGACACCTCGTGAGTCGCTTCTTCCCTCCTACGACTGCCATCCGGCGCACCCGACGTCCTCGCACACCCCATCAGGGGCATCCCTCGCTTTAGAGGGCTGTAGTTTCCTGTGAGGAGCTGTAGCTGTCCACAAGCGAAATAGTGCAAACGTTCAGTTGGAGGTTGTTTCTGTCTCATTTTGTGCACCCCAAACATTTCGACCAATTTCGACCTCTGCAGCT
Organism: Macrocystis pyrifera; assembly: GCA_031763025.1. NCBI lineage: Eukaryota > Phaeophyceae > Laminariales > Laminariaceae > Macrocystis > Macrocystis pyrifera. Next base: position 4,467,912 of record JASSKH010000030.1, read on the forward strand.
CCTTCAAGTCGAGGCGTAAGCCTATGTTGAGAACCCGAGGGAGATCAATCTCGAGAGAAACACAAGCTGCTGCTCTGATGAACCTCTTTCAAGTCACGGTCGCTCTCCGGAAATAGCACGAACCAACCGAGGTTCTAAACGCGGCGTGTTGAACAATAATGGCGAAGTGTTTTTTTCTGTTCCGATAAAACGTACAGTTTATTAGATTGACTGGAAACCCCGGGGACCAGGAGACGCGTGGGTACCCGCGTGGCCTTAAGCCTTTTGCTAAGACCGCAGTCCCCTTTTGGGGCCAAACTAGCAAAAATCTAAGTGATTTGTTCCCACAACGGTGATGCAGTCCTAAAAGGGTAAAAAAAAAACGAGCGCTGAAAACGATCGCACCCCCGTACGAATTCAACGGCTCTTTACGGCAACGCCCTTTTGTGCGGCGTCTGTCTACCTCTCGGTTTGACTCCTCTGACCCCCACGCATAAAGCATGGTGTAGCAACGCCTCCCCCGGCTGGTTTGTCAAGGTAATCAACGAGATCATCAAAGACCTGGAACGCGTCACCGCGAAGAAATGCTTCGTCCTACTAAACGTCCCTGATTTTTCCATTTTTTTTTTCGTCCTGATTTTTTTTTTGTTTCTTACCACAGGTACACTTTTGCATTTCGTTTTTTTTTTTTTTTTTTTTTTCGTTTCCCTTTGTTTGTTTCCTGATTTTCCGGGGGGGGGTTTCCTAGAAGAGGAAAACCACGCGTTTTCATGCGTTGTCTACACGTGAAAGGAAGACTTACGACGGCTTTCTCCAAGACTACTGCTACTACTACTGTGGGGAATTTGATAGTTTCCGCGTGGACACACTTCGGCGTCACCCACGGTGAACAACTTGCTATTTTATACTGTGAGCTATCATTATCACAGCAGTCTATGCTCGTAAACAAAGCAGGGGATCTGTTCCTACTGCTATAACTGCTGTACCGCACGAATAAAAGACAGAAGGGGCAGGGGCGCACGAAAAAAGAGAAAAGAGAGCCACACTCGGCACAATGTCGGAATTGAAAAACAAGTTAGCGGGTTGGGATTACGTGAAGAGATGGCCGAGATAAGGGTAAAGGTAAGGGACACGTGTATCTGGCAGCTGGGAAGCAGTGTTTCGCTCCTTCTGATCTAGATCTATATTGATGGTGAGAGCTACGGAAGTACTCTGGTAGAGAAGTACCAGGTAAGAGGAAAGGGGGGGGGAGGGGGGTCGACACCCGGATATACTCGTCCCACCCCACCACAAGCTCTCCTAAATTCCTCTTATCTGATGTACTCCTTTAGAACTTTCCTATGCCTACCGATCGCTCTCCTGCTAATATAAGAACTTCTTATTTTATGGTCCTATCTCCGATAAGGAACATTGCCCTCGTCTACCGGGCTATCCGCCTTGAAGGATCTCGACTAACAAAATATCCACCGGAATAATCCATTCTTTGGATTATTCTCGTAGCCCTGAGACCACAAAGCTGCAGACTATCTTATCTATATATATAGCCCATGAATACTTCACCCATATCACATTAGCCCACCCTGAATAGTCGTATATGTAGACCACAAGATGGTCGAAGGACGATGACAAAGTTCATCCCAAACGACCAGGAAAAGGTGGTCGAAGAGGCGGCTATTCGAGACTAAACAAATGAGGCTATAGATCCCCCCGTACACCTCGTCATAGGACCCAAACACCACGAAGGGGGGGGTGTTCACTGAAAATAACCACTGAAAGGGAGACAACGTGGTAGAAGACATGATTCAAAGCGAAGGCAAAAAGGAGAAAACAGCCAAAGCGAAAACCAAAGAAAGACGGAAGGAAAAGGAGACAGAAGCCAAGCGAAGCGAAGGCTATAGAAGAAAATGAAGGCCAAAGTGAAGCCGAAGAAGGACGCACAAACGTAATACTGGAGCCGTAGCTGGGACCCAAGGAGGTAAGAACGACGGTTGTTCGCCGAACCGGTTTGGCAAACTATGAGACTCTCCAAAGGGGAAAGCGATCACAATCCAGAAACGTAAATACCAGGTAGGCGACATGCCTTGCCTTGTGGCTAAGGTCCTAGCGTGGTAGGCATCACGCGAGACAAAAGGGAACAGCAAGAGTGCTACGAGGGCTGCGTGCACTTGGGGGTTACTAAAACCGGGAGACGGAGCGAACAACGCGGCGTCTGGGAGACCTGTTGGTGGTGTGAACAATACCAGCAAATGTAGCAAGGTAGTTGACTCAACAAAAACAAACTCAAAGACGGTGTCGGCAAGAAAATCTGCAAAAAGATCGGCATAACGCGTGCAGCTCGAGGTGGTAGATAGCGCGGGGCTTAAACACTAGCGTGTGCAACCCGGCCAATAGGGGCGACATCAAAGGTGGTGCCGGTTGGCAGAGGGCAGAGGGCGCGCGGAATACCGGACAAAAATAAAGGAGAAGAACAGGAAGAGAAAACGAAAAGCCATCGGGACCAGGAAACTGACAAAAAGCTGGACACAGGTCAGGGGAAATCGATCATGTCAGAACCACTATGTATGGCCGATAACTCTGCGGCCGTCCGGGGCGACAATGCTACCGGGACCCTACTTGGTAAACATGGAAGAAACACGGGTGTTCAAAACTCGATTTAATGCTAGTTCGATGACTGTCTGAAACAGGTGTTGGCAGAAACCGACGGAGGTCAGGATACAACCCAGGCTACGACACGATCGTACCTCGGCGTAGTATCGTCGAGAATTGGCGGTTGGCTAGTAAAGTACAAACACAAATGCTGATTACGATGTCACTACGACTCGGCGGCCTGAGCGTAAGGAGGTCACACGGAGGTGTAGGCGATATGAAAAAAATGAAGGGGAGGGGGGGGGGAGACAGTTGTATTCCCAAATACACAAAAAGAACACTACTATGGCCCTAGATCAGTAGCCAACACGGAGTCGGGCAAGCGGAACCGGTGGCCGTAGGTGGAAAAAACGCACCCAAGAAGCTGGCTGCTGACGACTATTGAAGACTCACCATGAAGAAGTACTCTTAAGCTCTTGTAGACTAACTAGAAAAACTACTCGAAGGTATTGTAGACTAACCAGAAGAATTACTCCAAGTAACCAGAACCAAACAAAAAGGCTGTACCAAGGCTAACGGGGGGAACGGGGGGGGAGTGGGAACGGCGGGGGCTCCGCGGGCCACATCAGAGTTCCACACCATCCCACGTGCTAGGCTCCCATTCCCATGGCGTTGAAGACACCACGATCCGTACACGTCGTTCCGTGCTGTAGTGTAGCGGGAAGACTGGAGGTCGATCTTGATCGGGCCGGGGTCGTCCAGGAACCGGATGATGTAGAAACCGTCCGGCGGACGTTCCAGTGTGTGGTCTCGAAGAAGCGTCCGGGGGTGAGCGGTGACCGATCTTGCGCAGCCACCAGAGGCAGTCGCGCGCCTTGTACCAGATGTGTGTCCCGGAGGGTAGGATGATGGTGCTGAAGTTGCGGAGCCAAAGGCTGCGGGAGACCTAGGCGTAGCCTGGGGCGAGCAATACTTGGCCTTGGGATCGTGCCAGTTCGCGGCGAGCGGCGCGGATGCGCATCTGGCGGTAGAGGCGGTTCGTCCGGCGGTGCTGTATCGGCGCTCCTGACCAGTAGAGTAGGATGTGGTGCCGGAAGTGTTGAAGGTCCAGCTCGCGTTCCCAAGAAGGGCTGAGAAGTCCAGCCCAGTGGGTTTCGCACAGAACGGCGATGACCTCGCCGCGGCCGCGTACGAGCAATGGTCAGTAATCTGCTCGGCGTCGAAGCGTTCCGGTGGAGGAGTGACATCGTCGACCGTGACGAGGTAAGGTGGGGACTAGGCAGCATAAGCTGCGAGCACGTGTGTAGTGAAGTCCGCGGGCAGATGCATGGGGATATCGCTGATGTCGTCGGGGTTCCGGCAAGGTTAGCACCGTTTGACGAAGACGCGTGGCTTGGAGTCCCGTCCCGGAAGGTTGGATGAAAGGTCGAGAAAAAGTAGCTTGTCGTGAAGGGGGCGATGGTCGGGGGTGCTTGAGGCGGGCGTCGGTCCTACGGCGAGGACCTTGAAGGGTCCATTCCAGTTCAGGGAAAGATTCGTCTTGAGGACGGTTACGTCGGTGCCCGTTTTGACGCCTTGGCGGATGGTTGAGGCGGAGTTGTAGACCCAGATCCAGCCGCCTACGGTGAAGGGGGGGGATGCAGGGAGGGCGGCCATGATGGGCGCGGTGCGGCGCTGGAGACGCGAGACGGTGAGTCGGTGTAGTTCGCGGACGAGGGAATAGGCGTGTCGTTCGGGTGGTGGCGAGGTTGATGTAGACCAGGTTGTCGCGGTCCAAGCTTTGGTGACCGACGATGTTGTCAGGTTCGAAGACCGAGAGCTGGAGGCGAGCAAGACGGCCCATGTGGAGTTGGATAGGCACAAGCCCTGTGGCGGCGTTCACGGAGTTGTTGTAAGCCGACGACACGTGTGGTAGCAGCACGTCCCAGTCGGTCTGCTATCCGTTGCCGACCATAGAGAGCATTTGGGCCATCACATGGTTGACGCGCTCGACGCCGCCGTTGATGCAGGGGTGGTAGGCGCAGGTGTTGACCTTGTGGATACTAAGGAGGTCGTAAGTGATGTTCGCAAACTTGGAGGTAAACTGCTGTCCGTTGCCGGAGAGGAGCGTAACCGGGCACCCGGAGAGGGGTGTACTCGTTCAGGAGGATGTCGGCGGTGATGGCAGCCGTAAACTGCGCCGCTGAAACGGCAAGTATATCGACGCGGCGGCTGGAGCGGTCGGTAAAGAGGAGGATGTGGACGTTGCCGCACGGTATGAGCGGCAGGGGCCCAAAGTAGTTGATGCTGACGGTGATGCTAGGTCCGTTGGGCAAAGGCAGAGAAAGGATGGGCCACCGAATGGTGTGTCGGGAGGTCTTCCGCGCCTGGCATTGGAGACAGCGGCGGATCTACCAGCGGACGGAAGCGTCCATGCATATCCACCAAAAGAAACATACCAGCATGCGCACTGTTTGGGTAACTCCCAGGTGTAGAGAGGTGGTGGCGTGGTATGTGTTCAGCACCCAGGGGCGCATTAACATTGGCACGTAGACGCGTAGGGTAAGGGGGCGGGTGGTGGTAGGCTGTTCCCGGATGGGGTTGCGGGCGGTCGTTGGACCAGGAGGGTGGTTTCGTCGTCGGTACGGTGCAGCTTGCTCTTGGAAGCAAGAGTGAGGACTTCCGAAAGGTGTGGGCGCCAGACCGAGGAGACGAAATCCGGGAGGTCAATCGGCGTGGGGGCAGGGGAGTCCAACGACAGGAAGCGGATGGTGGCGCAGCACAGGGACTCTGCTCGTTGTTCTCGCGCCCGGTCTTTGTAGGTGTAGTGCTCGACGCAGTCGAGGAGGTAGAGGTCGTCATCGGGCTCCACGACGGGCTCCGGAAGGGGCAGTGACGGTGGTGTTGGTGTCGGCGGAGAAGACGTTGTTGAAGGGATAGGTCTTGGTATAGTGGGCGCCAACGGCTCGGGTGGCCTCGATGGTGCGGGTGGCGCGGGGGCTGTAGCTGGATGCGTCGTCGTTTGAGGACGTCTTGGCTGGGCCCCGGCCGGGGGCGCGGTCGCACGGTAGGTGGACGTAGATCGTTTGCGTACGACGGGTGGAGGTCGGCGTCCGCAACGATAGTCGGCTGTGGGCCGAGGGGTTCCCGCGGCAGCGGCGACGCGATGGCGGGTCCGAGAAGATATTAGACCTGGAAGGGCTGGTTCCGTAGCGTCAATTGTGGACGGTGGAGAGATGACGGACCGCCTGGAAGCCCGGCAGGAGCTCAGGTGTTCACGGCGTCATTCTCGGTGCTAACAAGCTGTCCCGCAGTGGAGTCGTTGGTCGCAATAGGCCCGACGAAGGTGTGGTGTGCGGGGAAAAGGGTGGGGTGCTCCATACGTGGTCCCAGTAGGCGGAACTCGCGGAAATCGGCTGGATGGTTGGGTTTGGGTCTTGAAATAGGGGATACGAGCCCACCCAAGCCGATACCCGGGGCGGGAGGGTCGTTCGGCGCGAAGCCGCAGGGGTGGATGAGGTAGATGCCGACGGTGTCGGGGCCAGTAAGGAGGTTACGTCCGGTGCAGTCGGCGTCAGTGGTTGGTTGGGGAATGCGGGAGAGGAAGTCGGCGTTGCCGTTAGCCGTGCCCTCCCGGTACTCCAGTGTGTAGGTGTACGCTGAAAGGAACTCAAGCCAGTGCCGGACGATGGCGTTATGTTCTCCGACCTTGGCGATGTTCTCGAGCGCCTTGTGGTCCGAGTAGATCTGTAAACGGGTGGACCATAAATGTCCGCGGAGGCGTTTGATCGCGCACACGATGTTCCCGGCCTCGAAGTCGAGGGTGTCCATGAATGTTCGGAGTCCAGAGTGGCACGGCTGATGAAGAGGATGGGGCGGACTAAGCCGTTGGGTTGTTCTTGCTCAAAGCTCGCTCCGAAGACGTCGATACTAGCGTCGTAGTAGAGGCGGAAGGGGCGGGAGTTGTCGGCGACGGCGTCGAAATCGGGGTAGACGAGGATAGGCGGTTCGGCAAGTTTGTGTGGGATGGCGCGTACGGTGGTTTCCATGGCGGGGAAATCGATTATGGCGCCTTTCTTTAGTAGGGCGTTGATGGGGCGCAGGCGTCGGGAAAGGTTTATCAGGAACTTGCCGTAGAAGTTGATGCCTCCAATGAGCGAGCGCACTTGCTTCTTGTCGGTGGGCATGGGCATTCTGGTGAGGGACAAGCTAGTTGAGGCTGTAACCGCAAGCGGAGATGGTGTGTCCCAGGAAATCGGCGGTAGTGGCGCCGATTTTGGCCTTGGCGGGGGAAAAAATTAAGATGGTGCTTCCGGAGGCGTCCGAAAAGGGCTCTGATGTTGGCGACGTGGTCGACGGGGTCGAGGTCGAAAACGACACGCGTTCCAGGTCTTTGATGTCCTCGTTGATTACCTTGACGAACCAGCCGGGGGAGGCGCTGCTGCCTTGCGGCGTAACAAGCCACTCGAATAGACGGTTTGGGGTGCAAAACTCTGTCAAAGGGATGGTGTTCTTGTCGATGGTGATGTGGTGGAACGAGGAGACCATGTCGAAGAGCGAAAAGATGCGGCCTTTGCTCAAAGAGTCGGGGATTTCGTCGACGCGGGGTATGGGGAGTTGTCCGAGGGAGCTGGTGGAGTTGAGCGCCTTGTATTTGATAGTGATGCGGACACCTCCATCCTTGTTGGGGATGGCGACCATAGGGCTGGAGTATGATATGGTGACGTGGAATGCTGGATCAGGCCGGCGGCCAGGTACTGGTCTAATACGGCGTCGGCCTTCTTGGCAAGGGGAGTTGATCCTGTAGGGGCGGGAAGTGACCGGTGCTCTGTCCGGGGGTACTGTGATTTTGAACGGCATCAACGAGCACGAGCCGAAGTCGGTCTTCGAGGTGGAGAAGACGTCCTGGGATTCGCAGAGGGCGTCACCCAAGTTGTTGATCACCAATGGGGTCCATCCAGAACCGTGAAGATCGAAGTTGACGCTGCGTAGGTGCAACGGCAGGCGTTCCCAGAGGTCGAGGAAGATTTCCCGTTGGCCGGCGTCGAGGCGTGCAAGGAGCTGTGGGCACGGGGCTTTTGGTGCGATAGGGGGCTCGGCTGTCCATGGACTCTCGTCCGCCACGGGGATACTGTCGTGGAGGGCATGTACGTCCGATGGTGGGGGCGGGGGAGAGCCCAAGGAAGGGTGCCCAAGGGGTGGTAAGTGGTTCCTGTACCAAGGGGGAAAAGGAGCTTCCGAGGAGGTCGCCCAGCTCTCGAGATCGGTAGATCTAGATGGTGGGGTCGTTTGGTACCCGTTGGAGACGAAAATCGCGGTGTCGGAACGGAGGTTCTCGCGGGGGAGCATGTTCACCATATAATTCCCGGTAAACTCTGGAGCGCCTGACGGACGCACCAATTGACCTTGAAGAGCTTAGGGGTAGCGGAAAGCGAAGTAGCTTTGTCGCCGGCGAATCGGAGGTGGTAGACGTCGTCAGTTGAACGATCGTCGGGAATGAATGCGGAGGCTCGGTTGGGGTCGTGGTGACGAAAGGAAAGCTCGCCACGGGTTCGCTGGGGAGATTAGTGGGGAAGGGCGGGCTGTTGCTGGAGCGTGGTATACGAGCGTCGCTCGAAGCGCATCCAGCTGTCTCGCCTCAAGAAGATGAGGTGGTGCATAGTTCCTGCAGGAACTACGCACCCCCATTCTGCTAGGGCAGCGGTTGGGGGTTCGAAGGCGCATAAACTGGATGCTCAAGTGGATGGAGGCGGAGGTAGAGAAGGGGGCTGAAGTGCCGAAACCTCCCCATGAACGGGGGGAACTGTGCCGTTCACACGCATCGGTAGCTGAGCTGACTGCGAGGCCTTCAGTTCCTCCGCCGCGGTTGCGGTGATAAACGACTAAGGCGAGCCGGTATCGAGCAGTGCCACGAGTTCGCGGCGCGTAGTGGAGGTGGGGCCGCTATGCACGAGTACCTTCGTCGTGAACGACGCGTCGTCGACGGTAATGATGCCGCTGGTAAGGCATGGTCCGTGTTCCGGTATCGGTGGCGGGCGGGTAGGGAGGGAGCTGTGGGTTGCGGTGTTGATGGTGGACACTTGGGCGAAGTGGCTACTGGGGTAGGCTTCGGGGGTAAAAAGCGGTAGGAGTGACCCAGGTAGGGAGGTAGGCGGTTGCCATGGAGGAGGGGGGCTTGTCTCGTGGATGCCGTCGGCGGTGGGGAAGACCCGGGTTGAGTCAGTGGAGGCGGGTGTTGGCTCCGGGTCGTGAATACTGGTAGGTATTCGAGGTTGGGCGGGGCGATTGGCGCCGAAGCTTTTTTGAACGTTCATTAGTATCCGTCCCAGCAGGTGCTGACCACGCCAACGCGTCGGGTCGTGGGCGTCCCGATGGTCGGCCTTGAAGCCTATGCCCCAGATAAGGTCGTGTGGGCTGATCTCGGCGATGTTCTTGTCGCCCGTTGCCGCTACCTCTCGCCGTAGCTCCGGTGTCGGCAGAACTTGGAGAAATTGGTGTTGAGGACGATGCCGTGGCGGTGTCGTTTCCAGACCTGTTCGTCGAAGCGGGAAACGGTTCGCCCAAGCGCTTTTTGGTCGGCGGGGTAGCGGGTCGCTTGATGCGAGGCTCAGTGGTGGTGTCTCCGAAGAGCGCGGTCTTCTGCGCCATCATCATCTGCTCAGCGCAGTTGTATGTGACGCCATCGTGCTCTATGTCGCACAGGTACCACCGCGAAAAGACGGAATAGGAGTCTCAGAAGAAATGGAAATACGGGGGGGGGCTCTGCGGTGTCGTGTACTGTCGATGGCGTGTTGTTTGTTGGGGCTGATGGACGGCGATATTTGTTCCTATCGCTACCTGGCGTCGGCGGGGATAGAGTCAGCCGCGATCGAGCGGTGCTGACCGGAATCCTCGCTTTCGCGGGGGAATTGCTCGACAAAGCCGACGTACCGGGGTGGTTCACGCGGGGTCTTATACGCCGTGCGAGGAAACCCTGAGGGGTCCTATCTTCCACTGTTTGGAGGACTGGGGAACACTCGCTAGGGCATGCCACACCTGGGGTCCGTGTCCACGCGTTGCACGAGACAGGCGAGGAGGACGGGCAAGGGGGCTCAGGGCATGTCCTGGTCGACGGTGGTCGCGAGTCTTTTTAAAACGGGACTGTCCCTCGAGCTCAGGGGCGGCGGTGTTGTTCATACCGTGGCAGCCGGTGGAAGCCCGTCGTTCGCGGGTCCAACGCTGTCACAAGAAAAGCGCGCATGCTGGGATAAGCACGGATGGAGCGGCCAATCTGGGGTTGAGACGGGCCAGGGGGCGGTGGCCCGGTAGATGAAACCGTAGTTTCGTGTGAACCGGAATCGCTGGTTGCCGTAGTCGTCGAGACTACTCCCAGGGTAGCAATGTCTGGGGTCTCGGCAATGGTCGTCAAACAGCGTTTCTCATCACTGGAAGACGTCGAGTGCTGCATCCTGGTGGGGCTCAGCGTCTTGGCCTCCTCCCACCCACAACCTCAAGGCAATCACTTGGGCAGATGATCAGTGCTTGTACACGTGGCTGGGAAATGGGCTGGGGTAGGGGGGGGGCATGGAGGGGCAGGGGTCGGGGAGGCGTGGTGCACGTGATTTATTCGTGCGTCCTGGGAGCCTCGGGTGCTCGCAGTAGATGCTGTTGGTGGACATGCGGCAGGTGCTCCACCATTGGCTTATCAGTTGGTGCGGAAGATGCCCGGCTGCCGTTGGTTCGGGAGGTTGGTCGAGGTGTTGCTGCCCATCCGCATGTTAGCGGAGGCGGCAGGTGCGGAAGTGTCGATCTCGGCGGTATGCACCGTCAACGCTGAAGACGAGGGGACTGACTCAATGCGTTGTTGTTGGAACTGTTCTCCTGACGACTGCCGTTTGCCATTGTCGTATGAACGGCCGTTATTATGGCGCCCGTTGTCGGAGCGCTCGGTGTTGTCGCGGTAGTTGCGAGAGTGGTTCTGGTTGGAGCGGTCGTTGTTGTAGTTGCCGCTGCGGTTGTTGTTGTGATGGCCTCGACGGTTGTTTTTGTTGTGGCTGTTGGAGTTGCGCTCCAAGTTGTGCTCGTATTGTCCAAGGCGATAGGAAAGGATCCTATGTCGCCATTGGCGATAGGCGTGTCCACCGTCGTCATCTGTCCGAGTGCCGGGTTTAGGATACCGGACGTGTTGAGGAAGCCCTCGGAGCAGGTCTTCATGCTATAGTCCGTGCCATTGTAGTTAAGGCAGTGGCCACCGTGAGCATGTAGGGCTTGGGCGCGGGCCGAGCTCGTCAGGAGCGGTGTCAGGAGCGGTGGAGTTTGGGGGTTAAACATGGTCGATACCATGCAGACCTCCTTGTAATGCCGCAGGGGCCAGTCTGCCTCGTCCTTGCAGAACGGGTCGCCGTTCTGTTCGGCCACGTTCATGATGAACGGGTTGGAGAAAGATCCCCTTGCGTTTGCGCCTGCGCCACGCGGAGTATGCCGCCGCGCTGGGGTCGGTGGTGAGGAGAAGTACGTGACGAACCCGCCGGAGGAAGTCGCGTGGAAACGGTGCCCGTTGATCGCCGGCGTCTTGTTGATCGCCAACAATTCGAATACTGCCCACATGTCCGCAACGGAGGAGAACAGCTGCGAGGTGGTTATGAAGCGCCCCCGATAAAGCGTGGGCATAAGGGACGAGTACTGGCTGCCCGTGACGCCGCGCACAATCTCGGTGACCATGGCGTCGCTCGGCATAGAGACCCGATTCGTGCCTTGTGCGATGGATACGCATTCTCTCAATGCCCGGATAAAGGTCGCTAAGTCCGTAAGATTGGGGAAGCCGAAGGTGTGGAGCTGCTCGAAGGCGCGGCCCTGGTCGCCGTCGTCGAAGTGGTTCGTGAATAGACATAATAACTTCTTGAACGCCGATGGTCAGGTGTCGTCGACGGCGAGCTCCTGGCGCACCTGGACGAGGTACCAGGTATGGCCTTTCAATAACTCGCAGGCGAATATTCCAAGCGATGGATACCAGTGGATACAATGCGAAATTGCAGTCCAGCCATTCGTACGCTGCTCACGTATGCGTATAATAATGACTAGTATAAAGTATCGGTACTGCCGCGTGTGCCCTATCAGTACGATAGCAGCTTCTGTGCGGTGGTGGTAAGGGTCAAATCGCATACAAACGCTTATATAAACCGAAGGATGCAGACAAAATGTCTGGGGGGAAGAATATGAGCAGTTCCACCTACTTACTACGAGCATTCCCTGTGAAAGGACGGGCATATCGAGGCGGAGGGGTTCATGGGAAAACACTCCTTGGTTTGTGCGATGAGCATGAGGTCATTGGGGGTCTCCAGGTGCATTCTACCACGTGGTGTCACGTATCGTGGAGGTTGTCGATCTTCGCGACGGCAGGAGTGCGGTAGGGAGCGGGAAAACAAACCTCGATTGTACTATTATATTAACATCACCAGTACTTATATATCCACTAAGAAGGAAAAACAGAGCTTGCACGTACTCATAGGTGCGATTTTACGGTGCCTAATAAGAGGGCAGAAGCGTCTACCTACCTACACCAAGAGGGGAGGAGCGTCTACTTATGCCACTAACCAGCTGCCAGATACACTAGGCAGCCTGGTACTCGGGAACGCAGGCTCGAAAAGAAAAAAATCAAGGAGAGAGCAAGGAAAACGAAAGAAAACAAGAAACAAGGGACTAAACAAATAAAAAAAATGACTTCAAAACCAGATGCCTCCCGGGTAGGGATGGCTCACATGATCGCGAGAAGATCTAGAAGAAACGCTGCAGTCCCAAGCTTGGCCAGAATATTCGCTGAATGCGACGACGTCAGATGTGAACATATGGCAGATATAAGGGTAAGGGTACGGGACGCAGGTGTATCTGGCAGCTGGGAAGCATTGCTTCGCTCCTTCTGATCTAGACCTTCTTTATTGATTGCGAGAGCCAAGGACGTGCTCTGGTAGAAAAGTGAGAGGACAGGGGGGGACTCGACACCCAGATATACTCGCCCCACCCCACCACAAGCGCTCCTAAATTCCTCTTATCTGATGTACTCTTTTAGAACTTTGCGATCCCTACCGATCGCTCTCCTGCTTGTATACGCGTTTCTCATTTCTGGTCCTATCTCCGTTGAGGACCATTACTCTCGTCCACCGGACGCCTTGGAGACATTCCTCAAAAAACGTTACTCTCGACTAATAGAATATCCACCGGAATAATCCATTCTTCGGATTATTATCGTAATCCTGAGACCACAGAACTGCAGACTATATCATCTATATCTATAGCCCATGAGTACTTCACTCGTGTCACAATTATTATCAGCAAAGAGGTAAAACATGTTTTTTTTTTTCAATTTTGCTTTACTAGATTAGGGCAGCCCCCCCCCTCCATATTATATACCTGGTATATTGTAGGTTGGGTTGGCGTCGGTTGGCGACGACGCTGTAAAACATGCCTCTCACTGCGTGAGCTAGACAAACAGGGTACTTTTTTTTTTTTTTTTTATGGTCCCCACGGCTGGCGGTCGAGCTAGTTCTTTTTTTGTGTGGGGATAACCTTAACTCCGTACAAGGGGGATGATCGTATCACGAAGTGTGTATATGGTAAGGCACCCACGAGGCAGTTACATAGTAAGCCCATTGCTGTCTCTGAGGGTGTGGCCACACCGGAAAATAAATCAATCCACTGACGCTGTCATCGATATGCAAGAAAATCCGCCTCAAAAGCGGTTCTTAGTAGGATGCAGCTCACCCTTCATGCGACTCGCCCAACACCTCACGGCGCTTCGCGCTTGGTGTAAGCAATGTCTGCCTGGTCGGCGCTAGCCCGACTCGCTCCGTCCCGGCATTGTAGGGATCTATGGTCATACGACTACGGCCATGATGCATGACACCCAGTACTGTGATAAGGATTACCCTGGGCTGAGTAATCGACCGAACTTTTACCCCTATAGCTCAGTAGGTAACACCTTCACATTTGGCGTCGTCGGCAGGACTCGAACCTGCGCGTGAAGTCACAATGGATTTCCGCCGTTCAGAGGGGGGGAGAGTGTTATAAGGATTACCCTGGGCTGGGTAATCGATCGATCTTTTACACCTATAGCTCAGAAGGTAACACCTTCACATTTGACGTCGTCCAGGTCACGGGTTCAAACCTCGGTCCGAGCGTTTCTTTTACAGAAACGCTTGCGCGTGCCTACAAAAAAAAGAAAAAAAATAAACACATCTCCCTGGCTCCTAAGGAAATGAAACGAAGCGGGTAGGTCAGCGTACAGACTTGCACGGTTCTGACGCCCCAAGGATCTCGCCGTTCAGAGAAGAGGAGATTGTCATAAGGATTTTACCCTGGGCTGGGTAATCGATCGATCTTTCACCCCTATAGCTCAGTAGGTAACACCTTCAGAGTACACCCCCCCCCCCCCCCCCTGTCTGAGACTCAAAAAAAAAAGTAGATATCGGTTTTATTTTTCGTTCACCCTTGGAAGGGCAACTATTCCTACCGCTTAACATTGCTATTTCGCCAAAAAAAAATAGAAGGGGATCTATCCCTACTGCTTACTGCTACGTACGTATTTCCGCACAAAAGAAGAAAAACGACAAACGGTGCAGAAATCTAAATATGCAGCGAGCTAATAACTCATCGCAGTTTATTCTCGTAAAATAGGAGGAAGCTCGTGTTCCTACTGCTCGCTGGTAATCCGTACAAAAAAGGAAACGCCCTACGTTATTGTGTACCAGGTATGTACGTACGCGCAGGCGAATACAGGTGCCGTCTAGAGCGTGGAATTGTATTGAATTGTCTTGTAATATAATCAATCAGCGCAATCGGTCGTCTACATGCCGACTTCCGGCCAGTTCAAGGCGGAACCTGATCGTTTCAGCATGGACACACACGCAGTTCGGCGTCATCCACGAGCGACATCTTACGTTGAAACTGCAACACCCACCGCCGTTTATACTCGTGAAGCAGTAGGGATACGAGTGACTACTATGACATCCGTAAATATAACCTACATTTGATTTTCATATCAAAGTCCAAACGGGTACTATATTCACGTACAGAGTGGTGTAAACTATTGCTGCCATTCCGCACAAAAAAAAGGAACGCCTTGTATACAAACGGATGCGCCGGCGCATGCCGGAACACTTTAGAATGAGCCGAAAAACAATCCTCTACGAACAAGCAACGCGTCTGTCCGTCCGTCCGTCCGTCCGTCCGTCCGTCCGTCCTCTACGTGTACCGAATTCCAGCTTTGTCAAGACGGAACTTGATGTTTTCAGCAGCGTGGGTGCACTTCGGCGTCATCCATCAGCAACATTATAATATATTGTCATACCTTGAGCTACAATTCTCGCCGCAGACTGTACTCGAAAACTAAGCAGCGATCTATTCTGACTGCTTGTTATCCCGCAAAAAAAAGAAACGCCTTGTGAGCACATGCGCGAATGCGCGGGCGCATACAAAGTGGCTCTACTTTTTTTGTCACTGCCATCGCCCATATATACCAGGCAGTAACAGCAGCAATACAACCGGTACAGTCTAGCGCGTACTTATAAAATCTCAATCCTCTAGAGGTAAGCAGCGCCGTCCGTCGTCTACGAACGCCGACTTCCGAATTTTTGGAAACGGAATTTCGATGTTTCAGCTTGGACACGCTTCGGCATCGCCCACCAACAACTTGCGCGTCGGACTATACTGCCCATCGCAGTCAACATCTGTCGTTTACTGCTGGCTATTTCGCACAGAAGAAGAGGCGCCTTGTACAGAATATGCGCCCGCGCGTAGCGGTACCGCAGCTAAATCGTGGACTTAAAATCGTGTCAACCCTCTACAAGCAAGCAGGAAGGAGTCGTGCGGCAGTAAAAAAGAGATACGCTCACGACCAGTCCCTTTTCTTGCCGTTCCAATTTCAGCCAGAGAAGGTAAAAAGAAATATATTCTACAGGAGCAGATGCAAGAAAGAAACGGCAAAAATTGTTTGCCGTACCTACGAGTACATTCACGCCGGCACCTCTTTGACGCCTAAAAAAACAACAACATAGAACGACGCTACGCACCAGTCGTACGCGTCTGTCCCGAAGACAAAAAACGATGACGACGACGACAGTGGCGACGACGACGACGACGGTAACCATAACAGCACAACGCAAACCACCGCCCCCCTCTCTCAATCAACCCTTACCACTCTTAAAGGTTCGCTCTCTCTTCAGAAACTCTGAATATTTTCACACTTACTTGCAAAAACGATCCCACGCTACTTCTAAGTACTCTGCGCGCCCCCCCCAAAAAAACTGTCTAGTGCAATATAAATATAAATGATGTTAAAACAAGGGGGGGGCGGGGAGGAGGGGGTGTACTCATTATCATGCGTGACCGTAGTCGTATGGCCATAGACTGGTTAAAGTACCGTTGAAAAAGAGCCGTTGAGTTCGCACAGGGGTGCGATCGCTTTTCAGCGCTCGTTTTTTCTCATAACTATGGTAAGGGTGTTAAGAATAAAAGTCGGACACTACATTTTCGGGAGGGTCCCGTGGACCCAGATACTTTTCCGAAGACGCCCTTGTTCGGTATTGGCGCCCTTTAAACTTCCACTGCGGTGAAAAAACCCTTCGGGGATTCACTCGATCGGGGGGAAAAAACGAGAATGCCAACGAAAAAGTACTACAGCATCCGCCACGCGAAAGTGCATCAACGCACAGGCTGCTATGACAAGGGGATAGGAGTGCTTAATAAACTTACAGCCCCCCTTTTGATCCGCAAAAAACTTTTCCCACACTAACTCCAAGTAGGTTTGTCCCCAAAAATGCGGGTGTAAGTTCTAAAGGGACTGGACGAAGACCGGACTCCGATGGACGGGGTTGTACGGGACGCGCGTGTATGGCATGGACTATCGCACGCGACACACTCGCATCATGACAAGACCAGAACGTCATATGATAAACACTCGTTTATGGACCCGAAAATGATTATAACCAAAAGTTCAAGCGCTTTTGACGAGAACCCGCAGCCGTTTCTACAACAATCTCTCTATCGGCCCAGACTAAGCCACTTGCAAACTCTTTAGTACAACTGCTGCTCGCTGTTGCCGCAGAATCACTCCTGAACGTCGAGATCGATCCATCCTACCACAGGGTAGCCCCTTCCCGACTCTCCAAGCTTCTCCACCCAGTCGGCGAGGTTCTTGCTCTCCCTGTCCGTCAGGTTTCGATAGTCCAAGACGCCCTCGATGTCCTCCGGGGTCATGGACATCTTCGCCAGGACGCGGGAGGCGTCCCTGCCCGCGAGGCACTCGTAGGCGCCGCCCTCCACGTAAAATTCGGAACCGCCGAACGAAACGTCGAATACCTTGTCCTTTACGCCAAGGTAAATAGGAGGCGTGGCATAGCCTGGAGGCATGTGCTGGAGCGGGCCCCCTCCTTGTCCCCTCCTTCCTTCTCCTGCCCCGCCCTCTCCTCCTTCTCCTCTTTGTTCTCGTGCCTCTCCATCTCCTTCCCTTCCCCCTCCTTCTCCTCCCACTTCTTCTCCTCCTCCTCTTCCTCTTCCTCCTTCTGCACCCCCCCCCCCCACCCACCCTCTGCTCCTGCTCCCCCTCCACCCCCCCCCCCCCCCCCCCTCTCTTCCTCGTCCCCTTCCTCCCCCCCCCCCCCCCCCCCCCTTTCTTCTCGGCAGCAGGTCTTCGTCCATCGAAAGAGCGTAGCTCCGCGCGCGAAAACGTTCGGGGCGGCGGCGGAGCGACAACCCTGCCCAGCACTGGGTAGCCGCGCGCGGCGAACATGTCCTCCCAGCCCGTGAGCGTCATCTGCTCGAAACGGTCCAGGCCATCCAGCGTGAGATCGTCGAGCTCAGCGCTGCCGTCTTTCCCCGAAGACCCCCCCGCCAGCCCTCGCGCGACCCGCCGCGAGATGTCGTGGCCGGCAAACTCTGTGTATTTGCCGCCCTGTGCGAGAAGAGAGGGACATACATACGATACGATACAGCAGGAAGGAACAAAGGTGGGGGGCTCGCGGTGGTCACGAATTTTTCCATCTGAGAAAACATTGGGCAATCGAGGCGCACTGACTGTGCTTATATATGTGCGGGTGGACTGTTTGACCCACGAGCGCCTGCGTTTGTTATAAGTGCGCGGTGAGATACCGATGCTCATCTCCCAAAAGTTTGCCCTCTGAAAAAATAGGTCCGCCTTCTCTAAAATATTAATGGAAGTTACGTATACAACATACTAATAGGGTTTAGGTATGGAAGTCAAGGACGTAACAGCTCCAGATGTTTTGCCTGCTTCCATTTGGTTACTACGTACGTACAGCGACGGAGCGGAATCGATCGTGTTCGTGTGGTATAAGTTCGGCGTCTTTAGCGACTCTCTACCACGTCACGACGAACAAGCAAGCCTAGACAGGTGTAGTAAGAAACGCTAACTTATCACCTCTTGGACGGCTTGCGCTTGCATCAATGTCATCATACCCGGTACCGATGCGTTTCATTCATTCATCATTAACACTCGTAGCACACAAACCCTGAGGATACCGAAATCGTTTTGGTGCCGCAACCTTTCGCGCGAGTTATCACAGCCCCAACAATCGCTTCACAAGTATTATTCACGAGTCAGCCTCGATGCAAGCAGTAGGAAAAGCACCAACATACAGACACCCCAACAAACACCAAAAGCCAGCACCAAGCACCATCGCCAACATCAACAACGTCCTTCCCGCTCACATGCACACAGATAAGCTTTTCATACCGAGTAAGCTCCGTGAAAAAATAAGAGCAGCCAGCGGGAGTAGAGGCGGGAGAAATGTCGGCAAAAGGCGAAAAGGCGGTACGCCTGTAGGCCTTTTGGAGCAGGACACAAGAAATATACCTGCTACAGGTCCGCTTTCCCTTGGTTGGTGCCTGCATGTACCACTCGACCGAAATGTAGAGAGCGTTTAATTGTCAAAAATTAACACCCATACCGTCCATATATTTCAGGACAGAAGTGGTTTCAGACGAGCAGTACCAGATACCAAGTGTGTACCTGGTATCTTATACGTACTGGTACAGCAGCAGTCTATGAAGCCATTTCTGTCGCGCTTTTTTGAGGTTTGGCCCGAGAGAGAACAACAGCAGTACCGGTATTTACTTGCGTCGGCGACTGATGTCATGTTGCAATAAATTCCGTACGTGGTCGTACCACTAACCTGTCCCTTTTAGAGCTGCAGTCTCGGTTAGGGGACAAACCCGTCAAATTCTAAGTGGTTTGTCCCCAAAACGGGCCTGCAGTTCTAAAGGGTTTGACGACCATTTGTGTATGAATATTAACCCTCAAACGGTCTCTACATTCCGGCCAAATTAATAGTTGTGTACTGGTACGTAGTACGTACGAGGGTACTGGTAGGTGCTGACGGTCAGGCCTCGTCGCAGTAGCGCAACGCGTCGTATGGCAGTACCTGCGGTCCCTGTATTCCGTGCCTCCTTACTACGAGCAGTAACGCCATCCGTGGCTTGAGCTGGCGTCTTAAGTTTGCTCGGGTTCAGCGATAACTAACCCCTCTGACTGCACTCTCATTTCGGGACAGAGTAGTTGAATTAGACTACGAGTAGATACCGGGACTTTTTGTTTCTTTACAAAGAGTTTCCTGTTGATAGTGCAGTTCCAAAAGGATGAAAACAACGCGCGATGACTACGAGTACCTACCTGTACACATTTAGGACCGAACTCCCTCTGCCGGGACAAATTACTTGGAGTCCCTACATCAGTTGTAGATTCAAGCACCATGTTACCGTACAGCAGTGTATATACCAGGTGTAGTACTAAAAAGAGGATCAAGCCTCCGGAACAACATAAACAGCAGAACAACAGCCAGCACACTGGTGACGGCAGCAGCACCAGCAGCAGCCAGTTTCGAGACATTTCAGACTGCAATAATAGTACCGGTCGGATTACCTCCTGGTTGCACATAAAAACTGCTGCATGTATGTGTGTGCGTGCGTTCTCACCGGCCCATAAAGCTCATTCCCGGAGGATGCATCGTACACCTTCCCCTTCAAAGCAATATAGACTGGCCGTGCTTTCCCTGGTCGGACTAGCCCTCCTCGCGAGACCGGGACGGGTATACTACCATCGAAACCGTTCAGTTGCGCGACCGTGAAATTCCGAAGTCCCGCTGCAGCAGCATTACTACCAGAGTTTCCACCCCATGCTACCCGTACGTCGTTGCCGCCGCTGCCGCCGCGACGGCCGGATGTTCCGCCGCGTTTCATGCTCGTAGGAGCGTTTTCAGATGTCGGCGATATCGAGACGGACGCAGCAGCAGCAGCAGCAGTATCACCATTGGATGGTGGCGGCTTGAACCCCACCGGCCCGTGCCACCCTCTTTCCCAGGGTGTCTGGCCATCACTTGCTGCTGCTGCTGCTGCTGCTGCTGCTGCTGCTACTGCTGCCACGGCGATGGTGGGTTCACCCGCTCGCGCCGGGTCAACGTCACTCGCCAATTCTCCGCTCTGCTCCGCGCTGTGTCCGACCGAAGAGGGTGCGGTAAGGGGCTCGCTTGGAGCAGCAGCACGACCACCACCACCACCACCACCACCACCACCGACAGCAGAAGATGCCAAGGCTTTGTCAGCGCCAGCCGGTTTCGGGGTCGGGGTCCGGCCTACGCTTTGGCGGACAGGACAACCCTTGGACTGAAAAGCGCCCGGATGACGCTTGGATAGCTCGTGCGCGAGAATCACCGCCTGAGATGAGCCTGCTGAGTGCGAGGCGAGTAGAGCTTCCATCGCTCCGTCGAAGTCTCCCGCTTTCTCGAACCCCTCTGCACGCGTCTCAAGCGCGGATGGTGACTCTGAGGTGTGTGACGGCCGTGACCCAGCAGGGGGAGCCCACCACAACCGCCGTGACCTCGCGAGGACCCAGCCGCCGGCGATCATGAGCACAACAATCCAGACGAGCTCGGCGGCATCTGTTGTGGCAGCAGCACCAAACATCGCGACTGCCTGTTATAGGCTGATGACCCGCCCGCCACTTGCCGCTGCTCAACCTTTTGGTCGTGGATTGCCCGTGTGTGCGCTGCCGCTGATAGGCCGTGATAGCCGGCTTTGAGCTGCAGGCGTGTCAGTCACATGACACAGCACCAGCACCCGTAGCTGAACCAAACACCGGGGAGGGACAAAGAGAAGATGGGTTGCGCCGCATTTTTTGACGTCATAACTTGAACGTGCATCCCGTGAACAACACGCCTACGTACTCAAAACCTGTCGAATCCCATCTGACCCCCTCTTGTACCCTTGTCACCCTCTCACCTCTCACAAGCACCTGAAGGTTTTTACTGAACTTTTTCGACGTTCGTAGGGACCACGCCTGAGAGCACAGCAGCCAGCGATATATAGAAGCTTAGCACCTACAAAACACGCGTAACTTTAGCTCGTCTACATAACGAACATCACACCTGCGCACCTTCGGCACAGCCTGCCTACGCGATACGAGAACACCACAGAATTACGTACTGCCGTGACACACGTTTGTTTCGAAGACCTCTCCGCTCTGGTAAAAACAGGAGCGTCAAGCAGCTGGGAGTTCAGCCCAGAGTTCACCGGAGGGAGTAAAAGGAGGAATCTCGGAATGGGGTGCGGAGGCAGCAAGCGGGGCTGCTGCGGAGAAAACAGACCGGAGGAGCTAGGCAAGTGCGCGGCCGTCTCGCCCGAGGTGCGTTGGTCGTGGCTCAGAGGGCACACCCTCTTCACTTTCAGCGAGCTCCGGACGGTCCTCAAGGTCTTCCACGAGGCGACCTCATCCGAATTGACGCAACTCGGCAAATTACCCCCAACATCTTCTACCCCGCGTGGCGGCGGTGGCGGTGGTGGTGGGTCTGGGCAGGCTATCGGCAAGTCCTCACTGTGGGCTCCGCTGTCGTCGTCCCACGTCAGGAGCGGGGCCTCGTCTCCTGCGGCGAGGATGATGGACAAGGCGCAGTTCCTTGCGCTCTGCGACTCGGACAAAACTTTTCGGCTGTCGGTGGTCGTCGGCGCGTTCGGGTCTCGTCTCTTCGACGTTCTGGACGAGGATGGCGATGGTCGACTGGGCTTCGAGGCCTTCGCGCTGGGTCTGAGCAAGCTCCTGAAGGTGCGTCTCGCTGTTTTCCGAGCGGAGCATGTTTCTTATTTTGCCGCGAGGCAGGCAATTCGTTTGGGTTGCCGTCCTCCCTACTCCGGACGGACTCTGGGTATATGTTCACCCCGTACAGCAAGCGGTGCCTACGCTATGTAGCAGTACCGCTGCCGTGGTAGTTTTGCTGCTTCTTGTGCTAAGTGCACGTTGTATTAATAGTGTGTCGCACAATCGGGTTGCGATTATTCGATTATTGTCGTGTACTTGGCGCGCCGCCGGTATGATTGATTGATACCTCCTCTCTTCTGTCTCTCGTTCGGTTTAATTATGACACACACATAGATTACACTATATTATGCGAGCTATCTCCACTTCTTATTTTTCTGTCGGGAGATGATGATGACAACTATTAATACGAGTACAGGCTGCATGATACTGATGATGACGCCTGCCGGTTTGCATGCCCTGGATCAGTTCATACGTATGAGTACCAAAGCCATTAATGAAAGGTGATCGTCCTGTAGACAGCAGCAGTAGTGGAGGTGTGCTTTGCGCCGCCGGGGCTTTGCAGTCTGGTGGTGCGCCATCGAGTCGCTGAAAAATAAGATTCGATTAGATTCGACACTTATTTCGACTTTCCGGTCCAGGTATGTTTTTGGAACGACGGAAATCGAAAAGGGCAGGCAGTGTTCGGTCTGTTTCACTGGGGGTACAGATATAATATTGGCACATTACTTGGAGAGGTTGTACTCGTACTGGTTTCGTTCTTGGTTCTGTTGATAGTCTTGATATCATACGACAGACTTTGGAGATGATGACTCAGAAATATACAATACCTGTTACACCCATGTCAGACGTGTGATACTGAGCGAATCTGTTTTGTCGTACTGCACCAGTGCACTGGCAAAAAGGTATGTACGTACGTGCTCGCACCGCTACTTCTCAGCTTGAAGACAGGAACAACCTCAATAACCGAGAACAACCACAAACAAGGTATCATTACGAGTATTATACTACTATTGACACCAGGTGTTACTATTGGCATGTCTCGTAGCTGTCGCGGTAGCTGTGCGTGGCCGTGCGTGGCCAACCGACGAATATGTCTCACTTCGTTCACGAGTACAGCAGTTTGTACCTTGAGTACCTGTTTGTCTTGTCGTGCGGAAACTCGAGTCCCGTGGGCAAGGAAGTTCTTCCTTTCTGTCTCTCCTATGAAACATCCGACATGTTTGACTTTTACGAGTGTTATTAATATTTATATTAATAGTTTGATGTTATCGCAATTCGCACGTTTTTTTGTAATTTTTTGCGTGCAGAGGCGCAACATCAACATAGCCAAATACTCGTAGTCAATAGTCCACGTCTCCTGTCCAACCACCCCACCACGCACCACCAGCTGCTCAACTGCTGTACTGCTGTACCTGGTACATACACATTCATATGGCAGATGGTACCTGCATCAAAATCAACATGTTCATATTACCGGTATTTGATTGCTTTGCCCGGGATTCCTTATCATTGTGAACGATACGTAATGTAGCGATATTCACGAATGCCTTGCCTGGGGTGGCAAGGAGCGGAAGTCTGCCAAATCAGACGACGCAGCGTTGATAAATACTGGTGTCTCCAGCAGTACGTAAATGTCCTATTAGTACCACGTCCCAAGGCATGCAGCCATGCTTTCTGTTCCAGTTGATACTCTGCGAGGAGCAAAAACACGGCACGCTGGCGCAATTGGCTCGAGTTGAGCTGCAAGATAAACCCAACTTGAGGTTTCAGTGATGACCGATCACCAACAACAGCCACACAGCCCGTTCGGTGTTCGATGTGAGCTGTTTGGCGTTTAGCGTCCTTTTTTTTTTGCTGTACGAATTTCAGAATTTATAAAATCTGTATTGCTGTAGGCGTCCCATGTTTATCTACTTGGACTTACATAAAGCAGCAAGATAACCCAACTTGAGGTTTCAATGATCACCAATCACCAATCAGCCACACCGCCTGTTCGGTGTTTAGTGTCAGCTGTTCGACGTATGTCTTCTTTTTTTTTGCTGATCTGTAGGCGTCCCTTGCTTCAAGTACAAGTGTGTGTGTGTGTTCTTCACATTAAACCGTTCTTCTACTCGTCGACATCCAGCAAGCCCAGTGTCCGTGCTGATTCTTCACCCTAGAAAGATACGTACGAGCTCTGTGGTCACAGACTACGACACAGAGATAACACACCGTAATGCATTAATAGCCTACGCAATACCATGCCTTCGCACTAGGTGCGGCCGACACAACATACATACGTACGCCAGCAACCAAAATACACCATGAAGAAAGAGAAGCAACGAAGAAACCAAACCGAAAAAGAAAAAGTACCCATTAGTAGACTCCAATAAAAACACAAGTATTAATAGGCGTCGTTTGTTGCATCGAGGTAGCGGCACCATGGCTATGATATCGATATCTGATAAGGCTGGACCATGTTGGCTGATCTAGCAGAACCGCCTCACCAGCAACCAGCAGCACGCCTTTCGATACTGATATTACACCCCATCGCCCTGGGTACGATGAACACGACGTTAGTACACAGGCCATCGACAACCCATTTGAAAAGAGAGTTATGAGAAACTACTTGGGTACCTACGAGTACGATTCTGAACCTGACATGCCTTCCGGAAAAAAAAACGTGTTTGACAACTATAAGATTATTTTATTTTATTTTCTTTTTCCAATTATTTTCTACAATCTTGGCCAGTAGTCAATCGCGAGGGAAATAATGGAAAACGCGCGCGGTTCACGCAGCTTGCACAAGTTGAGTTTCGACCGACCTGCCGATCGGTTGAACTCACAGCTGACGTGCCTTCTTAGTTTTTATATACAAAAAATTCTTGCAAAAGTCATCTCGTTCGGTCGAGATTCTCCACAGTATTTATGAGATGTGTTGTTACATCTCAACCTCAACCATACATACGTCCATCATCACCCTTTTACCCGTAGATTCACGTTTTTTCCGAGAAAAAATAATACGACGGAAATGTCTGATCTCTGCATAATGTGTCTGGTGGATGATTGGGGTGCGACGTTGTTGTGATCGCAGGGTGTCCGAATGAACGCGCGACAGACACACTGCTTCCCTTCTCCCTTCCCTTCCCCTCCCTTCCCTACTCCCCCCTTCTGTGCGCGATTGCATAGAGAGTACTACTCTGTAGGAGGACTAATGATGGTACTGCGGTAGAATATTGATAGGCGTTTACACTTCATAGTAGTCTGGACTCTTCAGCTACAGCCTCGAAGACTATTATTACGGGGGTCCATAGTTAACAGGACCAAATATTGTTAGTAAAAATACATAAATATATAGGTTTTTATGCATGCCATAGGTCCTGTTAACTATAGACCCCCGTAATAATAGGAGTATGTGTGCTGTTCTTTACTGTATTAAATCGTTCTTTGCTACCCGTCGACTTGCAGCACATGGATGTCTGTCTGTGCTCAATATTCGATTGTTCATCACATACACGCACGTCTCCATCGAGAGGTGTGTGCGGTCACAACATACAGTATACAGCAGAGTAGATTTTTTTTTTTTTTTCTTTTTTTTTTTCATCATCACTTTTTACTTTCCAGCCCACTCGTAGGAGGTTTTACCCTCCACGATCTTCTGGACAAGCCGTGGTCACAGGTGTCGTCCCTTCTCCCCCCCGGTACGTGCCTTTATTTTTTATCGCGCATAGGGTTCAGCATTCCCACTGCTCGTCGATTTTCATCGAATGTACAGCTAACTCACGCTCTCGCACTTTCCGCTAATCAATTTTATGCAAGAAAAAGTCCTTATGAGCATGCACTCGGTGAGACTCGAACTCACGAAATTGATCTTGACAGGCTCGCGGACCACCTGCCAAGCCACCGGGGACGCCGGCTTAGATATAGACTATGTTGGTGCCCACGTGGGATACGACAATTACACAATATCCGCAGCAGTACGTACGTAACATATGCAACGCGTGTGCTGCGAGCGGCGATGCTATCAGTAGCCCTGTTGCCCATCAATAAGTCATCACGCAACGGCAGACGGCCGGTTCCACCGCCGTCCCCACCCCAATCTCCGAAGCACAACCATGACCTTACTTTACAACCAAAGCGTACAACCATGACCATATGATACGTACCTCTTTGTTTTTTGTTTCATTTTCCTGCTTTTTCTTTTTTGTTTTCGGTTCTCTTCCATGTTGTCGTACCACTATTTTTTTTATTTTATTTTATTTTCATCACTTTTACTTTCCAGCCCACTCGTAGGAGGTTTTACCCTCGACGATCTTCTGGACAAGCCGTGGTCACAGGTGTCGTCCCTTCTCCCCCCCGGTACGTGCCTTTATTTTTTGTCGCGCATAGGGTTCAGCATTCCCACTGCTCGTCGATTTTCATCGAATGTACAGCCAACTCACGCTTTCGCGCTTTCCGCTTATCAATTTTTTATGCAAGAAAAAGTCCCTATGAGCATGCACTCGGTGAGACTTGAACCCACGAAATTGATCTTGACAGGCACGCGGACCACCTATCAAGCCACCGGGGACTATACCGGTATACCGTGTAATACTGCTGTACCAAGGTACTAACTACCCTGTACGTACTACTGTTAATATGGTACGATACTGCTGTTGTACATCATCCCAGATCATGTATGCTGTCAATAAATAGACGCATGATTTTTCACATATCGGTGTCTTGATTTTCCAGGCTTCAGCAATGAGCACGAGCACGCGCAGTACCTTATATCGTATATATATATTCAGAAAAAAGGCAACACGCCCATTTCACAGATGCTTTTCAGTATTTACCCCCAGTTTAACCCCTTGACTGACCGCCCCCCAAGGCGTAGCTTTGTGACCACAGAACTTGTATCTCTCTAGGTTTGAAGAATCGGCACGGACACTGGTTGTGCTGGATGTCGACGCGTAGAAAGAACGGTTTAATGTGAAGAAAACAACAACAACAAGACCAAAACTACAGCAATAGTACCAGGTACGAATATACCTGGTATTCCTCAGGCAGGCGGGGGGCTTGATGCATGGGCCCAGACAGACAGGTCTGATACAGCGGCAGTAGTGGTTCCTCTACAGCAGTAGTGCCGATCGTTCTCTATGATTACCCGTGGAATCGCTTGGCACAGACGCGATTCACCCTTGTGGTAGTGTGTGGAGTAGTATTAATAATAGTGCATAGTGCCAGTTGCCGGTGTAGCGCCGGTATTGTTGGCTGGCGCATACCGGCACCGTATGGGGCCACTATCTACTATTGCGTTGATAGCATATTTTCCCACTACGTGCGAGTGCACGAGTGCTCTGTCGACCACGAGTCTCTACAGTCTACCTAGAAGAGTCCAGAGTCTACATACCTGCGCACCCGAGAGTCTATAAATGTACGTGCTGGAGTCCTCAGCAGCAGTCTTCCTGGTAGAGTCCAAAGAGTAGTCTGAACTTCAGAATGTGCTTAAACTTTTCGGCTGGTAAAATGTTTCGAACCAGTGTAAAATACCAGGTAGAATATTACGCCGTGGACTTTTTGAAGACGTGGTTTAGCGATTCAGCAACTCAACCATTTAATGTGCTGATTATTTGTCTTCAATTTAATCTCCACTTAGTAAAAAGGGTTGGAACGGTCCGAAGCACCTGCCCTGCTGGAACGTGGGCATGGCCCCTCATGCCCGTGGTGCCTGATGATGCAAACTAAAATAATATAAAAAATTGGACATGATTGGAAAATGGAAGTACAAACTGGGCGAGTAAACTGGGCGAGTGTCTGCTTGTGATCTGGTTGGCCAGGATTGCGACAGCGATTGAACTGTAACATACCCAGATGTCAGCTATTCTTAAAAAAAAAAAACGGTTTAATGCGAAGGACACACAACATACCTGGTATAGCAGAATAGCAGCAGACACATCGGGTCATCACGTGAAGACACCATCACCAACAACATGCCGCACTGCGCTTTCCCCACGCATTCTGGGCGAGTGTCTGCTGGTGCTCTGCTTGTTGTCTTCTTCATATTAGACCGTTCTTTCTACCCGTCGACATCCAACGCAACCTGTGTCCGTGCTGATTCTTCAATCCTAGAGAGATGCAAGTTCTGTGGTCACAAAGCCACAGAGTACCACGTTGCCACGTATGCAGTAAGCACAGCAGTGGGCAATGCAATGCCACATCATACTGGATACGACAGGCACACGACATACACATTTCATGAAATAGAAACGAAACGAAACAAAGAAAAAAACAAAAAAAACAAAGAAGACAAATCGAAAGAGAAGAAGGAACAAGAAAAAATATGTAGGAAATAAACCATCGTGCCCCCACCGCAGGCGTCCCCGGTGGCTTGGTAGGTGGTCCGCGAGCCTATCAAGATCAATTTCGCGAGTTCGAGTCTCACCGAGTGCATGCTCGTACGTAGGGACTTTTTCTTGCATAAAATTGATTAGCGGAAAGCGCGAGAGCGTGAGTTAGCTGTACATTCGATGAAAATCGACGAGCAGTGGGAATGCTGAACCCTATGCGCGATAAAAACTAAAGGCACGTACTGGGGGGGAGAAGGGACGACACCTGTGACCACGGCTTGTCCAGAAGATCGTCGAGGGTAAAACCTCCCATGAGTGGGCTGGAAAGTAAAAGTGATGATGAAAAAAAAAGAAAAGAAAAAAAAAGGGGATGTGGCAGACACTTGAAAAGAACGAGCTGGAAAAAACACGAAAAAAAACACCACTACTCGTCGTAAACAGAGTAAGACTGAAGAACCAAGGGAAAATAACAGGCAAACCAGGTTGGCCAGGAGTGTGTCAGCTATTGTAACATAGATATCAGCTTTTCATAGAAAACCGGTTTAATGTAAAGCACACACATATATATATATAGTATTAATAGAAGACACATCGGGTCATCAGGTGAAGACACCAACTATTAATACAACATGCCGCACTGCGCTTTTTTTCGCTTTCATTTCTAAACCTGGCAACTGCTGTACTACACTAATATATTTATGTACGACAGAGCTGCCTGCGGTTGGGAGGTGAATTTCAGGTAGATGTGTGTGTGTGTGTTCTTCACATTAAACCGTTCTTCTACTCGTCGACATCCAGCAAGCCCAGTATCCGTGCTGATTCTTCACCCTAGAAAGATACGAGCTCTGTGGTCACAGACTACGACACAGACATAACACACCGTAATGCATTAATAGCCTACGTAATACCATGCCTTCGCACTAGGTGCGGCCGACACAACATACATACATACGCCAGCAACCAAAATACACCATAAAGAAAGAGAAGCAACGAAAAAACCAAACCGAAAAAGAACAAGAAAAAGAAAAAGATAGTCTTGCGTGGCCCCCAACGCGTGATACCTTTGTCTCCAGCTTTTGTCGCCGGACCCTTTCGCGTTCTTCCATCTCCGATGTATTCCGTCCGTACCCACGTAGTCTAGACGTGCTATTAATATACCTACAGCAGTACATCGAACAGCTGTCGGCATCATACTAATTATAGAGAGTTAATTCTCTCGAGAGCGAGGCGACCGCTGATGCTCACGCGCAACGTGTCAATAAAGCTTGATTGGAGTGGCAGCTGCTTGGGTGGCACTACGAGTAGTTTTGTGGAATGGAAGTAAATGTAGAATGGAGGTATATGTGGAATGCAAGTGTGTGTGGCAGTTGCCTGGGGAGGGTAGCAGCAGCAGCACCCTGCGGTTCTGCGGTAGCTACTGCAGCCTGTCGCAGCAGTCGCGTATTGGGTACTAGACTATCGTGCACCATGCAACACCATGTGATGTTTGGCAGCAGCCAGCACCTGCGGACACATGTACAGCGCCTATGGACTCGTTCGCCTTTTTTTTTGGAAACACGCTTATACTCGTAGTACCTGGTGTGTACTTCGTTCGTGCGGCGGTATTTGTTGACAAACAGTGGTAACATCCTCGCAACGCTACCAGGTACCTGTGAATAGCTAACCGCCATCGCCGTCACATACCAGTAGACCATAGGGCATAGGGCAGTAGCTCACAACCATTTTAGGAGTGCAGTCCGGTTGTAGGCACAGACTACCTAGAATTTGACTGGTTTTTCCTCGAAACAGGACTGCGGCCCTAAAAGGGGTAGTCGCCAGCAACGCCCTCTTTCATTGCAGCCAACCTCCGCGTGGATGTAAGGATATGTCAAATTACTGCTTGTAGACTGTTTTATATGTTTCGATCCTAAATTGTGGAAGATTAATACGTAAATCGTATATATTGTGGTATGTTTAGACCGTGGGAGCGTCGCTGCATACGTCGCTTGCTTGTCCGAGGACCGGGGGCGGGAGGGAGGATGGGTGGTGCTTGTTGTTGTTGACCTTGCATGCGAAGCAAGCAAAAATAATGTCCACACACACAAACCAGCAAACTCTCGACTCTGTACGAACTATACGTATATGTACCAGGTCCGTGGTCACCAACCACAAGAGAGGATAATTAATACCCATGCGTGTTGTGGAATGGTAGCAGGTATGCCCACAACGTGTGCTCGCGGTCAGTTCGTGGTTATCATACGTACGAAATCATACCTGGTACCTGCTTGGTACTATATGGATATGTTGGGTATCGCTCTGGCCGGTAATATAATCATTATTTGAGCACTGTTTTTATTGCTAAACGGTGTCTATATTCCCGGCCAAAGTGGGACGTTTCAATGTGAGTTTTTGTTTTCGTATCCCTCCTCTTTCTGTAATATTTATTCCAGAGAGGAGGTTGAATATTTATAATATTTACAGGGAAAAAAAACGGAAGAAGACCAGTCGCCGATGTAAAGGAAGCCAAAGTCATCTATTTTATACCAGGTGCCAGGTAGCTGAGGATTGTTCAGTTGCTCGCCCGCCGAAAAAAAACGAAAAAAAAAAAAAAAAAAAACGCCGGTAGATATAATCCCGGTAAGTTTTAGTTATTAACACTTCAGATAACTACGTATACATACACTCGTATAAGTAGCAAGTAACAAATCCCCGGCAGGGAATAGTATAATACGTGGTATGATCCATGCTGTAATCCAGAGCCACGAGGAGATATTTAGGACGAAGGGGGGGATTATTTTTTGTGTGCCGTACCCTTCGAAGACACGCTCGGAATATTATTGCGTGCGAAGAAAGACCTGCTCTCATCGTGTATACGTGAATGCCGGCGCAGGCTAATCCATGTACTCCAGGGTCACCATGAGAATGTCGAGAAGGGTGCGTATCTGATTGCTACATTATGTGGTATGGCCACGTTCCTCTCACGGTACGTACAAGCTACTGTAGTATCACGTACCTGTGTATTCACGCTGTCCCGAATGTGAGGACTTTTTGGATCATGTATCACTGATCAACATACGAGCTGCTGTCCCTTGCTTGTATTTCGGACAGATTTGGTTTAGGCAAAGATGGGGATACAGGGCTGCATTTATCAGGCGAACACCGTTTGAAAGGTGCATATAGTGTACGTACGTACAGCAATACGGATGCTACGCACTCCGTTTATTGTACTAATATTAATGGTACAGAGCTGTACTCGAGTTGGTATGAGTATTCCATGGAGGTCCATACTATTAATAGACGATGCGCTCGTACCTACTCGATTGAATTCCCGTGCACGCACGTGCACTGGTAGTACAATAGTACGATTCACTGATGGTGCACGGAGTTACAGCTGGCATTTTTTTTTGTTTTGAGGGGGTGCGGGTCATTTGGTGCTTGCCTCGGTCATTTTACTATTGACCCCGCATCCCTTTCGAGACGAAGCACCGCCGTTCCTACTCCTACTATTACAGGGGTCCATAGTTAGTAGAACCTATATATTAACCTGTTTTTGTTAACAATATTTGGTCCTATTTACTATGGCCCCCCGTAATAGAGACGCCTTCAACATTTTTTTTTTTGGGAGGGGAAGGGTCAACACGTCTACTTTCCGTCTCAACTCGCAGGGCTCGACTTTTGGTCAACAGGTGTTCAGTGTTTTTGCCCTTTTGCCTCCACAGCAGTACACTTGCATCTCAACTCGCATGAGTTTTGACTCTCGTAGGCCTTTTCGACGAGCCGTCGTGATCGGTGCCTCATACCTGGTACCTGCTACAGTAGTCAGCGTTTTTTACCTCCCCCCCCCCCCTCACCCTTCATGCGACTCGCCCGTCACCTCACGGCGCTTCGCGCTTGGTGCAAGCAACGTCTGCCTGGTCGGTGAAAACCCGACGCGCTCCGTCCCGGCATTGTAGGGATGCGAGGGTCTATGGTCATACGACTACCGCCATGCATGATAACGAGTACCCCCCCCCCCTCGCCAACACACGCCTTTGGTGTTGATCGCGCGTGGGCGTCATTCGGAGTGTGCCCTACATACCCGGGAAAGAACCGCCTGCTGGCTACAGAGGGGTCCTTGAAGCTGGCGTGACGCTCGTCTGCCATTGCGCAAGCGCGACCGTCTGTGTGCACACACAACAGGTTTAAGGGGGTGGGGGGTACTCATTATCATGCATGGCCGTAGTCGTATGACTATAGACCCTCGTATCCTTATATACAATACCAGGATGGACGACGTCGGGTTTTCATCGACCTGGCCGACACTGCCTTCCACCGAAAGGGGGGGTACTCATTAGTGTAGTGCATTGCCGTGGTCATATTGCGATAGACCTTCGCACCCCTACATTGCCGGAACAGAGCACGTCGGGTTTTCACCGACCAGGCAGACATTGCTTGCACCAAGCGCGAAGCGCCGTGAGGTGGGGGGCAGGCGGGCTTTATGTCGCACGACGCAGGCAGGCTGGCTGGCAGGCAGGCAGCCCTCGGCCGATGGGTTTTACATGTTTGAACTCTGACCCCCCCCCCCCACCGGCGGGTTTGTAATTGGGATTTGAGTGCAAGGCCCTTTTGACAAATGCCACGCAGTTTGCAGTTTCATATCAGTTCCCATCGATCGCACATTAAGACCTTGAAGTACCTGTGGTATTTTGTAGGTACCTCGTACGTACGACTTCAGTTGCGTACGTACTTGATTGTATGATTGTATGTATGTAAAGATGACCTGCCTTTGCCGTGAGCCGCGAGAGCAACACATGCCTCTTACCTTTCCGCGTTGTACGGATGCTAGGGTCTCTAGTCATACAACTACGGCCATGCATGACAATGATTACCCCCACCCCCCCAACCCCGCCCGGTATGATGTTCGTGTGATGCTGCCCTCCTTTTTGAATTTTCTCGCATATGCACACATCAATAAGGGGCCGGAGAGCGAAAGGCTCAAGCTCATGTACGCAGCGTACGACCTGTCGGGCGTCGCTCCCAGCGAGGAGAGGAGGAAACGAAGCGGGAGCAGTGTCTGGGGCGGCAGCCTCAGCGGCAGCAGCGGCGGCAGCAGCGGCGGCAGCAGCGGTAGCGGCGGTAGCAGTGGCAGCGGCAGCGGCAGCGGCGGTGGTGTTGGTGCCTTTGGAGGCAAGTCCAAAGCACCCCGACGGAGCAAGTACCTTACCCGTGAAGACATGTCCGCCGTCCTCGCCAGCGCCTCTCAGAGGGCGTACCCCACCCTCCTGCGGTATATGGAGGGCGCCAACAACAACCGGTATTTAAGCGGCACCTGCAGTGGGGGTGGCGGTGGCGGTGGCGGCCGCAGCGGCAGCGGAGAATTTAAAGAGTCCGATGACTTACCGCCGGCGAGGACCCGGCGCGACGGTTCAAGGAGAAGGAGGGAAGCTAAATCGTCAGCGCAGGGGGAGGGTGGCAGACCCGAGGTTTCGACGGAGGGCGGAGGCGGGGGCCGAAGCGGGAGCGGGGGTAGGGGTGGGGGGCCGAGAGGGATGATCGACCCGAAGGTGGTGGAGGAGCTCCTGCACGAGCTCGCGCAAAGGAACGCCGCCTCTTACGCGGCGCGCGCGGTGTCGGAGTTCGGCCAGGTGCAGGACGGCGCCCTCACGCAGAAGGAGTTCGAGAAGTGGGTGCAGACCGGGCCCGTGCTGCGGTGCCGCATCAACGAGTTCTCGATCGACCTCAACGTTGCTCCTTTTCACGGGGTACGACTAGCGTAAAATTTACCCTTTGTGCTCTACATATATGTATGACCACTCTGGTCGAAAATATATAAGGACCCATGTGATATTCGCGTTACAGTATACTGTAAACGGATATTATGTTCCCGGCCAAGAGTGTGCTTTTTTATGGCGATTGACCCGGGTCCACCGGGGGGGTGCGCGGGGGTTGGAGGGGTGGGAAGGGGCTGTTGCTCGTACTAATAATAGCATTGGTGTTGTTTATGCCGATACAAGGATTTTGCACGACTTATAATAGAGTGGGAGATTTTTTTTTGTACGGAAAAGTTAGGGGATTTTTTTTTCTCTTTTTGTCTTTTTTTGCTCACGACGACGGACGGCGACTGTCGACCTTTTTGCTTGTTCCGGCATACAACCAAAACACTCGTGCGTATTTTTTTGTACGACTCGCGGGCATTTTGTTCCGCGAACATGTCCCACAACCCCCCCCCCCCCCCGCCTTGTATTTTTGGGAAGGCATGTCGATGTCGATCGATCTCCGGCTTCCTCCAGTGTTTTTGTTTTTCTCGCTCGTTGCTAGTTAGTGTAGTAGGGTCTATGATACGTGTAGTGGTTCTCCGTTCCCCCCCTCCCCCCCCCCCCCCCCTTATCCCTTCTCCTTGCATCATGTTGTATCATACTGCCGTGCATTGCTGCTGTACATTGTCATCCACGCCATGCCGAACGAAAGGAGGTGTTTTTTTATGGGGACTGCAGATTGTGTTGCGTTACATGAAGAAGGCGGAAGGCAGAGGATGCCGTTCGCCGCGTACATTTTTTTGATGTTGTAGGAGGCATGAAAAGAGAACCGATCACCCAGGCCTGCGAAAAGAAAAAGACTTGTATAGTAGTGTGCCTTGAGTAAGTCGTGTGACGCGCAAGGAGTTTCGGTGCTGTTGGGGCGGTCCAGCACAGCATGAATAGGCGAGGGACGAGGGAAGGCACAAAACAACAATGAGGCGAAGAGAGCCTCTGACATGGTGTGAAGAAAAAAATTGAAACGTTCTTCGCTCGTGCGGTTGGGGTTTAGAGGCTAAAAAGCTTTTTTCGTGTAGGGTTTTATACTATAGCGTTGCGGCACGTGGAAGGATGGTTGGTACTATAACGTTAGGCATAGGGTTGGGTTGGCGACAAAGGGTATCCGATGCGAACGAAA
This sequence comes from Macrocystis pyrifera, assembly GCA_031763025.1. Lineage (NCBI taxonomy): Eukaryota > Phaeophyceae > Laminariales > Laminariaceae > Macrocystis > Macrocystis pyrifera. Next base: position 4,502,733 of record JASSKH010000030.1, read on the forward strand.
CGTCTTGTCTCCCCCCGTTGTGGGTTTGAAGGTGGCGTGTTTTGGCTCCAGACCGACTCAGAGTTGGTACCAGTGCTTGTATCGAAGCCTCCCGCTGTTGGCAGACGGCAATCGTATGTGCACGCTGGTGGAGTTGTAACCGCGGCCGCGGTGGCGGTGCTCCACAGGTTTGCCTCGGTGCGCTTGGTTTTGGAGTGGAACACATTTAATCATCTAGGGTGGTGGTGGTGGTGGTGATCTCGGGTGGTGAAAGCGATTTTTTCATTGGCTGCCTGGTCCCGTCGATATTTTGGTGACGTCGGTAGTGGTTTCGGTGAGCAGTGGTCGGGGGCATCATACATTACTATGCTAGGTGTTTTTTGGGTTTTTGTTTCCGTGCTAACGAGAGACATGAGGTACCGGTACACAATGTTTCCTTCAGGTGGCTGGTGGTTGAAGGGGGGAAGGCGGGGCTCAGGCGCCTCACGCCCCCCCCCCCCATCTTCAACTCAGGCCACCTTTTGAAAAAACTTCGGGACCTTTTCTTGTGCGTGCTGTTTAGGTTGGGCCTTGAAGAAAAGAAATACGGGGCCTTTTGGGAAGATTATAGAAAAACACCAGTGAAAAAACTGAATTGGAAGTGTCGAAACGAAGCGAAACGAAACGCTTCGATTCGAGCAGGTCTTTGTTGCGTTTCCCATGTTGGTCGCGGTTCGGGGTAATATTGTACCAGGCCCTTTTTGAGATGACGGTTTTTGCATCTTCTTTGTCCCCGTGCGCGCGTGGCGTGGTGGGGAGGCTGTGTTGTGTGCGTGTGTGTGCTTCTTGCTGTAGATGCGCCCCCCCCCCCCCCCCCCCCCCCCCCCATACACACACTAGAGGGGGGTTTACCGATCCCTGACGAGGTTCGAGCACGTATATGTATCATGCGTAGCTCGGTTTTCTTTTTTTTCAGCATGCCTGGCTTTTAAGAGCATGTTTTTGAAAGAAATTCTTGAGAGTGTTGCGAGTTGTCAGCCCTGGAGAAACGGGGGTGTCCCGTAGGGGCCCTCTGGACCCCCCCGTCCCCCCCCCCCCGTTGGATCCCCGCTTCTCCTTCTCGATCGATCGGAAGTTTGGGAGATCTAGCGATAGATGGGACTGAGTACTGTTGGTAGGCAGCTAGCTTTCAGGGAGGATGATGTGTTGTCAGGACTCGGTTACTTGTGTACATATATATGGTTGCGGTGTATAACCCACCCGCCCAAGGACGGTCGGTGTGTACCGCTCCTAAAGAGGGTTGAGGATGATGATGTGTCTTTTACTCCGGTGGCATTCACAAAGAAGAGGGATTCGGGCTGGGGGGGTGGGGGGGGCGGAGGTCGTCGTGTGAGGCGAGAGCGACAGGTGGGAAATCTCATGCAGAATGTAGAATTTGCGATATATATTTTTTTGTGTGGTTCGAGGACCGATAAGGCTCCCCCACCTCGATTTTCCGATGACGCGAAACAAAAAGAATAGAGGAGACAGTTTTCCTTTCCTTTTCCTTCCCCCCCCTCGGAGGGGGAAGGAGGAATAAAAGAAACGGAAACAAGGGGAAGGGAGAAATAAAGTGTGTCACTCAATTTTTATTTTTTTACGGGTTAGGCGGATAGATTTCCTCTTGATGTTGGGTGATGTTTTGTCTGGTTGTTCGACGTGTTTGCCTCTTAGTTGCCTCTTGGTTGCCACCCACCCCAGAAGGCAAAACCTGTACCTGGTAAGGTGTACGGGCAGGATAGACACTCCTGGCCTCAATGCCGAGGCTTGAGTTCCCCCCCACCGAGGTTAGCACGGATCACTCTTGTCCGGAAATTTGAAATACCATCACTTGGGTACACAGTACGCAGACAGCCTTTTATGAAGAACCCTTGGTAGTGCGTTCGATATTGGAGGTCACTTGTGTACGAACGTTCCTTCAGGGTTGGTCCCGGCCCCTTGCGGTCAGTAGTGGGCGAAAATTGATGGGCAGAGATTTGAGGTCACTTATACCTGGTATACCGTTTTCCGTTATCGCGGGACCCCCTTAAAGGCTTTACCTACTGTATTATTGGTCCTAAATATCATTATCCAAAACGTTCCTTGCATTCCCGGACAGAGAGGTACTTGTGTAGGTGTCTTCCTTCTTTTTTTAGTTGTCTTGATATATTCCGGGAGAGTAGTTTAAATGCGAGGTCCAACAGCAGTTCTGGTTGATGATAGATCAATAGATGACGGCCAAAATAGATGCATTACCATTGGCAGCCGGTTACGGTACATCCGCGATATAATAGTTATTGCGTTTTTCGTGTCTGGAACACATACTGTTGTACCGACTTGATTGTTTTTCGGCTGTTTTTTTCTTTTCGTTTTTCCTTCTTTTTTTTGTTTGTTCAGCTTTCCTAAGTATTGTAGCCACGGCTGTGCTTGTAGACAGCTGACTGGCTATAATTTCTTAATTTTGTTTAACAGTAGTTTGTTTGGGCAAAACATGACACGGCTGGTTTTTTTTTTTCCAGCGCTGTCTTGTCTCAATTGATTTATGATCGTCCTTGACGTTGGTTGGGTAGTTAGATTGGTCTCTCAAAAGCCCAACCTCCCACAAATGTTGAAAAAATAAAAAAAATCAGTCTCAGAAAGATCTTGGGTCGAAACATGACGATTTCGTGAGATGTTTCCTCACGCACATGAATAGGTACCCTTTGCGCCACAAAAGCAAAGGCACGTACGTACATTAGGTGGCCTCTCTATAGTGCCGGTATGCGCCAGCCAACAATACCGGAACTATAGCGGCAAAATGACTGGTGAATCCCATCTGTGCTAAGCGACTCCACGTGCACTATAGCGGGCAACCGGCGCTATAAAGAGACCGCTACTGTAGTGTTAATAGCCCGATTCTCTGGTCATTTATAAACAGTGCTTACGTACTCTATCCAAGTGATGCCCGGTAATCGGTAGCAACGTAGTTGTTTCCTGTTTAAACAAAAAAAATTGTCTTTTGGCGACCGCGTTTTTTTGTCGGGATTTTCTGACTGGGATTTTTGTTATCTGTTGAAACATCCACGCTCAAGCAAGCCACGGCGACGCGCTGGCGGCGGTGGCTTCACACGTGTCCCCCGCCGCTTCCCATCAAAGTCTCGTGGTTCTGCTCGGTGAGCTCGGCGATAAATCGCACTCCGCGTTTTTTTTTTTTACTTGATCTTAAGACTGGAGTCACTTTCCTACACCCCGGTGGCTTGGTAGGTGGTCCGCGTGCCTGTCAAGATCAATTTCGTGGGTTCAAGTCCCACCGAGTGCATGCTCATAGGGACTTTTTCTCGCATAAAAAATTGAGAAGCGGAAAGCGCGAAAGCGTGAGTCGGCTACATTCGATGAAAATCGACGAGCAGTGGGAATGCGGAACCCTATGCGCGACAAAAAATAAAGGCACGTACCGGGGGGGAGAAGGGACGACACCTGTGACCACGGCTTGTCCAGAAGATCGTCGAGGGTAAAACTTCCTACGAGTGGGCTGGGAAGTAAAAGTGATGGATAAAAAAAAAAAAAAAAAACAAACAAACAACCGTGAAAGTTCTACTCTCAAGCGAGCCACGGCCACGCGCTCGCGGCAGTGGCTTCACCCGTGCCAGCCGCCGCCCACAAAGTCTCGTGTTTCTCCTCCGTAAGTTCGGCGAGAAATCGGATTATCACTTGATTACCAGGTATACCAGAAGTCACTATTCCAAGACAGTAAGAAATCGGGAGAGTCTGTCTCGCTTATTTCACAGGAATCAAACAATAATCATCACCATACGAGGACGCAAGAAGAGCATGCCCCGCACAGAGAGCACTCGAGCACGAACGAGTGTAGATATCATACTGCTGCACCAGCACCACAAGTATGCACTTTTGTTTTTGGGCGACCGCGTTTTTTTACCGTGATTTTCTGACCGGGATTTTTTTTATCTGTTGAAACATCCACGCTCAAGCAAGCCACGGCGACGCGCTGGCGGCGATGGTTTCACACGTGTCCCCCGCCGCTTCCCATCAAAATCTCGTGGTTCTGCTCGGTGAGCTCGGCGATAAATCGCACTCCGCGTTTTTTTTACTTGATGAAAGACTGGAGTCACTTTCCTACACAACCGTGAAAGTTCTACTCTCAAGCGAGCCACGACCACGCGCTCGCGGCAGTGGCTTCACCCGTGTCAGCCGCCGTCCACAAAGTCCCGTGTTTCTTCTCCATAAGTTCGGCGAGAAATCGGATTATCACTTGATTATGCTAGAAGTCACTATTCCAAGACAGTAAGAAATCAGGAGTCTGTCTCGCTTATTTCACAGAAATCAAATAATAATTATCACCTTACGAGGACGCAAGAAGAGCATGCCCCGCACAGAGAGCACTCGAACACGAACGAGTGCAGATATCATACTGCTGCACCAGCACCACAAGTATGCACGTAAGGAGCAGGAGGCATGGAGAAGAGTTTTTAATGCTGTTAAATTGAAGAACACCACCGCTCGCTGTGTGTTTAACTCTACTTGTCTGTGTACACACCGACAAGGATAATGGCGTTGAACCGAGGGGCTCAAATCCTACGAGGACACGAGAAGAGCATGCCCAATATCCTTGTAGATAATAATAAGCATGCACGTAAGGAGCAGGAAGCGTTGAGAAAAGCATGCCCCGCACTGAGAGCACTCGAGCACGCGTAGAGCACGACGGGCTCCTGAATCGGGTACCCCACTGATACTCGACCACATCATCAATGATCTATGCGAAATGCTAATAGACTCTGGCCGGCCAGAAATTGGGCTACTGCTGTATTATAGAAATGCTAATGGACTCTGGCCGGCCAGAAAATAAAGACCGTTGGGGTACCAATATTTAGATCAGAAAGGTTCTTACATTTATGTTCAGAGTTGTCAGCAGCGCTAGGGGTACCTATCGTAGTAAACGTCATTCGAGAGGAGTCGGTGGGCGCGTTTTTTTTTCAGCCAATAGGCGGTAAATAATTGCGCCAAGTTCCCAGCAGCATGACAGGGCAAAAAGTTGCCTTGTCACATCAGTGAAAAGGATCGTGATTAAACAAGCTGCGTATTTAGAAAAAGTCAGAGTTTTGCTAAATGGTTTCCTCAGTAGATAGTTAAAATATGGCGGCACGGCAACAATGAGAAGGAAGCAAGACAGATACCGAGCAACTATTATTTACAAGAAGATGAGATCCTTTCACCAGCCTGGGGACTTTTTCTTGTTTCAGAGGAATATGTGAAGGTGTTACCTGCTGAGCTATAGGAGTGAAAGACCAATCGATCACCCAGCCCCGAGTTATCCTTGTAACGCTCTCCCCCCCACTGAACGGCGGGATCTTTGGGGCGTCGGTACCGTATACGGTCGTACGCTGACACGCTGACCTACCCGCTTCGTTTCAAAACCTGCGGAAATAGAGAGATTTTTTTAAGGGACGCACGCGCAAGTGTCTCTATAAGGGAAACGTTCGAAGTGATTAGTGCAGTGGAACCCGATTATCGTTTGAAGGGAATCGAAGGCAGGAACCATCTGAACTGGCAAGGAAGGCAGCTTCTCTTGTTCAAGAGTCTTCTTTTAGTAGTGCTGTCGTATAATTTCCTCTTCATGATGATGAGAGAAAAGGGAGCTGTTGAGAGTGATTCGATATGGGCTTTGCCCACGCTGCTCTCCTTCTACTAATCCGCCAGACGGGTGAAGACACTTGTCCAAGGAACTTTCACTTGCCCGAGGAACTTTCCTCGAGTGCTTGTCTTTTTTTCTCCTATCGGCTATCCATTGTACTACAAGGGAAATTTCAGAGCCCCTGGAATACTCTTAGGGTATTCAGAGCTTTGATACTACGGGCTCTCTCATTACCACTCTCTCATTACCACTTCCATAGTCCGATACTATATCTTATCACATCAGCCCACCCTGGATAGTCGTATAAGCAGGCCACACGACGCTCGATGGATGATATCGAAGTTCATCCGAAAAAGACCGGGAAGGGAGGTCGAAGATGCGACTATTCGAAACGACGAAATGAGGTTATAGATTTCCCCACACCTCGTAGTTTGGCCTATTACGGTGGCCCATAATAAATAATCCCTCAAAACAGCTTTTTGTCTATCTCGGAATATTTTTTTGGGCCCAAAATATTCTCTTTTTTTGACGGAACGTATTTGCATCTGAACTATTTTTCGATCACACCAGCACACAGAGGGACATCTAATCCATGTGGGTAGGTTCGATTGAAAGCTGAAGACACCAGCTTTCCAACGACCTTTACGTGCAGCCGAAATTACACGGTTTTAGGTGAGGAAGAGATGGGTAAAAATGGGTCCCCAAAAAAAAAACTATTTTTCAACGGGGGATAAGCCCCGAACCCACTTTGTGCTAGAAAAGATGCGTATTTGGCATCACTAGAAAGCTCACGATTTGGGCCGTGCAACCGAAATTCTAGTTTTGCGAGAATCACGGTCGTTCCTGAGATATAAGCGTTCCAAGTGGGGAACCTCAACCCCCCTTGATCACCTCTGCCTCATCTGCAGCCCCATGCTTTCGGTCACAAGTAGCACCGTTGGAAAGCTGGAGTCCTCAGCTTTCCGTGTAACCTAACCCAAGATTTATAGGGTCCCTTTGTTTGTGCTCGAGTTTTTTGTCTAGATGCACATAGTTTCTGGTGTTATATTTCGATAAAAAAGGGACAACGATAGCCAACCAAAAAATTATCTTGGAAGATGCGAATAAAAAGTGAATCTGCACGGGGTCATTTATTGTGGGCCACCGTAATAGGCGTCACGGACAGTGTTTCGTCAGAAACGCCTGCTGAAAGAGGGGGTCAAAAACAGAACAGAAAAGGGCAGGGGCCGATCGGACTTGGCGCAAATCGTGTGCGCGGGCTTCTTTGGAGCCCCTGGAGCTCGCAATAAGTGCTGCTGGTCGAGATGCGGTTGATGCTCCACCACCGGCGTGTCAGTTGGTTCTGAAGGTGCCCAGCTGCAGTTGGTTTGGGTAATTACTGTCGTCGCCTGCCCTATCCGCATGTATGCGGGAGGGGCGGACGTGGCGGTCTTTATCCCGGCGGCGTGTGCGGTTAAGGCCGTAGAGGGCGTTTGAGTCGACGCCGAGGCGGCCGCAGCAGCCTCGATGTGTGGTTGTTGGCCCGGGGAATGGTGGTGACCACCGCCGTACGAACGGCCATTGTGCCGTCCGGTGTAGGAACGGCCGTTGTTGCCGCGGTGGTGGGAGTTGTCGCGGTCACTGCTGCCGCTCGACGATGTAGCTAGTAGACGTGAAAGAACGGCGGTAGTAGTGGGTGGTGTTGCGGTGTTTGCGTGCGGCGTTGTTTGACGTGGTGAGTGGTGGGCGCGGGCCCCGCAGGGGCGAGGAACCGGCGTTGGGTGGAAGAGCGTTGGTTGAGGCGGTGGGTGGCCTTGTGGAATGCCCATTGGACAAGATTGATGGGTCGGAATTTCCCAGAAATAATATCAACAAATATGTCGCCGAAGTTGAACTGTGGTTGGGCGCCGGCCGATCGAGAACGTAGACGTGCCGTATGCACAACTGCAGGTGAGAGCTATGGGCTCAAAATGACAGACGATCGGGTGCAAGGGTATGAGCGTGATGGTCGCGAGCGGGAGCGTCTGAACCCTGGTAGGTACAGGCACAGTCTCGTGGCCGCATGCGTGAGGGCTGTTGAAGCCGGGGGTGGCGTGTGTACCGGGATAGGAGCACAGCGAGCGCAAGAAAAGGACGCAAGATGGTGGGCGCGCTGGTTGGGTGCCGCTGTCGTCGCGGCGGCATACTCTGTGGTAGCCGTCACGGCTTTTGCCAGTTGAGGTCGGACACATATTTCCCGAAAGCATCGGGGGCAATCGTTGCAGTTCGACGTCTCCCGTAGATATAGTTGTCTTTCCGGTCTCGGCGTGGGAGGTGTGCATATCGAACGCCGAGGGCTCCGTGAGGGTTGGAGGGGTCCATGGTGGTCCGAGATCGGGTTGGGGTGTAGAGGCAACGCACGCACTGGAGCAGAGGATGCAGTACTAGCAGTATACGAACGTCACCAACAGGACCGGAAGGTAAAGATTATTGATAGACCCAGAACGATTGGGTGCTCGGGGGGCGACTATCCCTCTACACAAAAAACAAGAAACACAAGAAAAAAGTTTCGTCACAAATATCTGCGCTATCGCTGATACATTCGTCAGGTACGTAAAATATAGGTCGTCCGAAGGCCCTGAATATCCTAAGAGCATTCCCGGGGCGATTCGAACCCGTGTCCTCGACGACGCCTGATGTGAAGGTGTTACCTACTGAGCTACAGGGATAAAATACCGATCGATTACCCAGCCCAGGGTTATCCTCATAACAGTTACTTGGCAAAACTCGACTCAAGTCGACGAGCAGTCGGGAATGCTGAACCGTCTGGGCGACAAAAAATAAAGCTGGGAAGTGACGACACATTCGACCACGGCTTGTCCAGAGGCTGGAAAGTAAAAGTGAGATGAACCCCCCAGAAGAACACGCGATTGGCCTCTTTTTAAATCAGGTACCCCACTCAAGACTCTCAACTGACACAGCAGTCACCCCTCGTCGACTCGTATCGAATTGATGCAGTGTAATTCGTTGTGTTCATTTCGCGGGGTAAACATTAATAGGACTAGCTGGCACCAGACACCCCCTAAGATATGGTGTGGGTCTGTGTGTTCTTCACACTAAACTGCTTTTTCCACCCGTGAACATCCAGGACATCCAGTAGTGTCCGTGCCTTATCCTAGACTGAGACAAGCTCGCGCGACACGAAGTTGTAGTTGTACAAGGTTTCTGCGCTGTGACGCGCATCGCTCAAGTAATGTATTTAGCACTGCAAAAATTTAAACCTATCATCTCAATGAAATCGATCCCAATGCTGTAGTACAGTATATATACTGGTGCAGGTGCTCGTGCCGCAGTAGTGTGCTGCTGCTGGTAGCACTACATGTGAAACCGATGTGTTGTCCTTGTGTCCCCGGGGTCGTCCCTGGCTTGTTCTGTGCCGGGAGTCTCTGCCGGCTGGCAGTACCTGTCGCCTGTTCCGGCCCAGCTTAGCAACACGAAGCAGAAATGTATGTAGGATGTTGAATGCCCTTGACAATTATGACGAATATCCCATGTCCCCGCCCAGTATGACCACGATTAGTACCGATAGCCAGCACGCAGACGCTCAGTCTGAGCTAAGCTCCACCTGCTGGGGTGCCGTCTGTGCCGGTGCCGACTGCTCTCTCTCGCCACTCTCACCAACTCCAACTGCGACTCCACAAAAAACGAATACAAGCAAACTCAGAACTGAGAACAGCGCTCGAATGCATTTCATCGAGGGCAATAAACAATAAAAATAATCACTGTAAAAAACTTGATTTTTAGTTATGACGATGATAAATATTAGTAGTATAAATACTAACGTATCTCAAGAATTGGTAGAGAGTTGTATAGCTTGCTGATACACATATTGCTCGACGCGACGATAAAAAATACCAGGCATAAAGTACGTTCTCGAACTTCCATCTTCTGTTGTTGTCTCCTACTACTGTGTGTAAAGAGCGCGTACGAAGAGACATTCCCCAGGTTTCCCTAGGTTTCCCTAGGTTTCCCTAGGTGTTTTATGTCGGAGATTCGAAACCTGTCTGTTCCCCCTCAAAAGGAAACTCTACGTAATCCTCGCAAAATCTGGTCCCAAACCACCCCCGACGTTGACGTAACCCAGCCCACGTGCGGGACAATCGCTTATAGACAATCGCTTGTGCCAGAGTCGGTGCGAGCAGCAAAATATTTCGCAAATCGGCTACAGCGCATCGATCGTAGCAAAAGTAAGATCACCGCCTTACAGAAGCATGGCTCGATCAGCGGGATTGACAAACGGCGTTGATGAGGTCGTTGCCCCCCGCTCACAAACGGCGGGGCAAAGTCGCTTCTGGCTGCAAGGTCTCGACCCAATGGGGTTTGCGATACATTCTGTGGCGTTTTTTTTTTCGGCAGGGTCGCTTCTTGCTCCACAGTAAATCAAAGTATAGCCCACAGCGTGCAGTTGCACTGCACGCGGATCCCTGTGAGATCCTGCAAACGAAGTTCAGGATTGGCCAAAAAGACGAGTCTATCCCGCCGTACGAGGTCTGAGCTCGCATGAAGTGCCCAATAAAAACATAATGCACACGTGCGAGCGATTGAGAACAAAGATAGGGTCTCGCCAGCTGCTAAGAAAATTGGGATAAGAAAAACGGCTCAGTGGTGAACCCCGTTGTTTGAAGATGGTGGCCCAACAAGAAGAACGTCAGGCTTGCCCAGATAACGTGTGTCTTCAAGAACCTCAGGCTTGCCCAGATTATTTTATATGCAAACGCGATGAGCGTGTCTTACGTATGACGCAGCTCGCAAAGATGAGTCTCAACCACTCAATCGATCATACTCACAGCGAAAAACGAGTTTCAACCACTCAGTCTGTCGTACCCACCTGTAACAGGTGACGTCTTCGCTTAGTTCCGTAAGAATGGTGGTTCAACCATGCAATGGATCGGACACACGAGTCAAAATGAGCAACAAGATATCAAGCAAGAAACTTTCCACGCGTCTGACGGCCCATGTTGCGGGTGTCGCGCGATCTGCTGGCAGAGCGAATGCAACGCATACATAATGGAAAAAATACGATTTTCCATTGAACTTTACCAACAGAGACGTGGAACTTGCCCGGGTCTGATTCGTCGAACTTGTGCACACTGACACGTTTCCCGTTTAACTTCACCAATACGCAAGAAGCAAGTGCCGATGCTGGTTTCTTGCGTATTCCACCCCACAAAAAAAAGGAGATACTCGGGGTATCGCCCAAAACTCGTCGAGTGGACAGGGTTCTACACTATTTGACCTTGTCGTGGGCATTCCGTGGCATTGCCATGGTACCGCCCATGGCACACCATGGCATCACCACGGCATCCCATGGTGTGGCATAAGATTCCATGGCACGCCGTGGGGGTTGCCATGACATGCCATGGGTAGTACCAACGATTTACTTTCTACGCCAGCAGCCCTACTGCTCTACGACATTAAAACAGAGGGCCGTGCCCTTTACCCGTGAGGATGGGGTTCACGTACGCCCATGTTCCGTCAAACCGTCTTCGTGCACCAAAAAAACGCAGGAAGAGCTCGAACTAACGTGGCGACAAAGGGAAAGAAGGCAAGCTGTTGTCGTTGGTGCTTCCGGTGGAGGCGCGCTCAACGACAGAGTCGACATTGCGCGCCCACTGCCGAAGGTCGCTCGACATGCCCGAATGGACGGATTGGACAAGGCCCGCCTGCGGTAGACGCAGATTGGTCTGCCGGAGCTGCCGCACACTCACCTCCCAACCGGGCGGAGGAATGGACGGTGGATAGGCCACGTGAGCGACGTCCCTCCTGAAGGCGAACAATATGACAGATCCACCTCATTGCTGCTGTCGTCTAGCGAATGCACACCAACATTCTAAGGGGCCGTCCTCCACAGCGTTAGCTAAGTCATCGTCAACGCGGACCTCGCGTACTTGGCGAGGAAGAGACTGGTGTGATACCACTCGCGCGAACCCAGGAAGGGACGATACCACGACCGCTGATCTACATAACATGCAATCAGTGGTAGGCATCTCGTCAGAATCGGTAGAATATCTCCCGTGGCGGAGAATACCGTCCAAAGAAGAGCAGTGAAAGGTGTGTCCACAAGGCAGCTCGACCGTGCGGTTAGATGATGGGTGTGTATGGCAGGGTCGCTTCCTGCTCCACAGTAAATCGAAGTACCCATCAAACACACAACAACGGCAACATCAGCAGCAAAGCAGCAGCACCATCGCAGAACCACGGCACGTCGGAAATTCTTGAGGTCGTGCAAGGTCCGAGAGCAAGTGCTGCTCGATCGGAAAGACTCGCAAGGATGGAAGCCCGCGCACAAAGAGTTGCTGACGCACAGGCAAAAAGTTCCTCTCGGAAGCGCGTAGCAAGGGTCGGAAGGAGGCTGCTAGCTGCTGCGAGAAGATGTGCCCCTTGTAACCGTTACCCGTATAGACTTCATCTTAATTCAACAACTGTTGCGAGGGATATACAGCAGTTTTGCGCTGTTGCCATTATAATTGGACCAGTCATGGACGCGTCCATGACCGGTCATGGCCGGGCCCATGGTCGACCATGGGCGATCATCACCGTATCCGTGGCCGATCATGAGCGCCCATGACCGGGTCCGTGGCTGATCATGGGCGATTATGACCGGGTCCGTGATCGTTCATGGTCGCCCATAACCGACCATGGACGGATCCTTGACCGATCATGGTGGCCATGGCCGACCACGGGCGCGGTCATGGCCGGTCATGGTCGACCACGGACCCGTCCATGCTCGTCCATGGGCGATCACGATTAGTCATGGTCGTATACATGGCGGCGTTCGTGGAAGCGTCCATGAACGCGAGTATGGCGGTGTTCATGTCTATGAAAGCGTCCATGATCGATTCTGAACGCAATCACGTCCATGATCGATCATGGACGCGATCATGGGCGCGTCCATGACCGCATCGATGTCGGCGTTCATGGGTGCGTCCATGGACACGTCTATGATCGCGATCATGGGCGCGTCCATGATTGCATCCATGGCGGCGTTCATGGATGCCTCCACGGGCGCATCCATAATCGATCGTGGACGCGATCATGGGCGCGTCCGTGACTACTTCCATGGCGGCGTTCATGAGTCCGTCATGGGCGCGATCATGGTCGATCACGATTGCGATCATGTACTTGTCTATGATCGTCTCTATGGATGCGTTCATGGGCCCGTTCATTGGCACGCCCATGGTCGACCATGGGCCTGATCATGGCTGCGTTCATGATTGCCGCCATGGGCGCGTCGTGTCCATGGATGAGCCCATAAGCTCACCCATCGCTGCGTCCATGGACGGGCCCATGAATGGGCCATGGGCGCGTCGTGTCCATGGATGAGCCCATGAGCGCACCCATGGCTGCGTCCATGGACGGGCCCATGAATGCGCCTTGGGCGCGTCGTGTCCATGGATGAGCCCATGAGCGTACCCAAGACGGCGTCCATGGACGGGGCCATGAATGCATCCATGTCGGCGATCGCGCACGCGTCCATGACCGCGCCCATGAGCTCGTCCATGATTGGCAAATGGTTCGTGTTCGTGTCATGAGCTAGAACAAGTATTCGACACTATGGATTTTTTTGGTATCTCCAAGTCTCATTCCAGTCCCATGGCCTACCGTATGGTGTTACCCGTTGCACAATCCATCCGCCGGGGTGTGTTTAATGAAATAACCAGTGTAAGACACGTCATACATGGAGTGTACCATAGCGTATGCCATGGATACTGGACGAGTGGACGAGTATATGTATGTTTAAGGGTTGTTGACCTGGTACTGTGCCACGATATAACTCGTGTGTTGTTGTTATTAATAGTGTTTATTATTGGCCGTTTCATGGTCATGATGTCCAGCGTGTGTCATGATCGTAGCTAATTTTTGAAAGCACCATGGAAGGTGCCATGGTCTAAACAATGGTTGATGGCGTGTCCCATGGGGCGCATAGAGTAGGCGGTGGACAACACCATGGAGTGTTTCGTGATGAACGTCGACCATGAATTTAACCATGGACCTCCAAGGCTGCTATTAGTATATGCATGGAAAATAGGCCATGATGCTTTCTACCGTTTTATTTACTTGTTGTTTTTCCGGAAGGTACGTCAACAACCCGCAATCGCAGCTTTTGTCCTGCGTATACGAAATTGATGGATATGTCGCTCGTGCCCTTGGCACGTCCCATGGTTTATTCCAACCCGTGAATACCCCCCTTGGTATGGTCCCAAAGGTGGCAACGTCTGTTTGGGTATACACACGACATTCTAGGTACAATTGCAGTGGTGTCAACAGGCCAGTCCTTTCTTTTTTTGGATTCCCACTTTGTGTGTTTGCATTGTAATGGTGATTTTTTCACGGAATCTCAGCTTCCCAATGTTTACCTTAACTCTAGCAGTCCATGACCAGCATGTTGATTCAAAAATAGATTATGCCAATCGGGGCGGCGCGAGTGTCTACTGTGCGTCCCAACCTACGATTGTGTTTTGGCATATCCCGGTAAACTGCGGCTAGGTTGAAATTCATGCACGGCTCTATACTCCATTTAGTTGTCGAACCGTCCATGATCGCGTCCATGACCGCCCATGGGCGCGTCCCTGCACGGGCCCATAAACGCATCCACGGCGGCTGCGATCATGGGCGCGTCTATGGCTGGTCATGGACGCGTCCATGCACAAGCCCATGAATGCATCCATGGCTGTGGTCATGGACGCATCCGTGATCGCGTCCATGATCGACCATGGACGTGTCCATAGACGGGCCCATGACGGCGATCTGATACACGTCCATGATCGCGCCCACTGACCATGGACCTGTGCATGGACGCGGCCATGACGGCGATCTAAAACATATTATGTCCATGATCGCGTCCATTGCCGCCCATGGACGCGGCCATGGTGGCGATCTAGAACACACCCATGATCGTGTCCATGACCGGACCAACCATTAATGTAAATCATTGCCCAACATCGGCCCCAGAATTGTTTTTTCAGGGTTTTTCGCGGGTCAGGTCGAACCTTACGGATCGGGTCGGGTCGGGTTGTGTCAGCTGACCCGATCCGACCCGCGAGCTTTGAAAAGTTTTTGATCCGACCCGACCCGACCCGTGAGATTTGAAAATCTCCTGACCCGACCCGACCCGACCCGACCCGCGAGATTTCAAAACCACCTGACCCGATCCGACCCGACCCGCCACCTTTGGATTGACCCGTGAGACACGGGTTTCATGCGGGTCTGGTCACCTTGACCCGCGAGACCATTTATCCTGACCCGTAGGTTCGACCTGCGGATCCGACCCGTGGGTCGACACTTGAAAAAACAATATAATATTCACTTTTTGTGTCTAGCAGCGATGGTCTGGCTGTGTAGTGGGTATGGATGGATGCTGGCATGCGTATGTATATGGATTTGGCGGTGTTTTAATGTTTGAAACAAATATCAAAGGAGTATTATTGAGTATTTGTACGAGAGAAGCTTTTGGAGAAGAGAGCGGGAAGTGTTTAAAGTGTCGGAGCCACGAGCCGGATGCGCGGGTCCGACCCCGGAAGGAGTATTATTGAGTATTTGTACGAGAGAAGCTTTTGGGGAAGAGAGCGGGAAGTGTTTCAAGTGTTGGAGCCACGAGCCGGATGCGCGGGTCCGACCCGCGTGTTAGCAGAAAACAACTCGCGGGTCACGCTGGCCCGACCCGCGAGTGACTCGCGGGTCATGACCTGACCCGACCCGTGAGCTTTTCATCACCTCTTGACCCGACCCGACCCGACCCGTGAGTTTTGAAAGTTTTTGACCCGGCCCGACCCGTGAGATTTGAAAAACTCTTGACCCGACCTGACCCGACCCGTGAGATTTGAAAACCTCTTGACCCGACCCGACCCGACCGGACCCGTGACATTTTGAACACCTCGTGACCCGACCCGCGGGTCGGGTCATGACCCGCGTAAAGCCTTGGTTTTTTCGGAGTTTTCCAGAAGTTCAGTTTGAAACTTTCGGTTCGAATAATCGTGTTCATAGCAAGCCGTGCGTACCTGAAAACTTGCGTCGGGTATCTTTGGAATTCAAACTTTTGTGGAAACATTGCGTTTCCATTGGCATAGCTCTAAATAAGAAGTGTATCATAGCATTTCGATATCGAACGACAACGATGGCCACCGAAATCCCACAACCAACAGACAACGCAGGCAATCTCTTACTAATCCTGGGCCGGTCGCGCAGCTACCGCACGTAGCTCGGTGGCGCACTGTGCCCGATCGTCTAGGTAGCTTGGAGACGAACGACTCATAGTACTACTGGTCGACGCGACGATAAAAAAAAAAGAAAAAGAAAGTGGCGTTTCTGTTTTTTTGTAATGACTCATCAAGCGCTTTTGTGAAAAGGGGACAGGGGACACGTCACGTACTTCCTGATTATTTTACTGTTTCATGGTGGAGTCCTTTTTGGTGCATACATACATGGTACCACGCTGGCCGGGCGTATAAGCTCCGTTCGATGCTCATACAGCCTCTCTCTGGTACTGCTGCTGTACGTACGAGTATCATGTACACCTACCTGATACCTGGTAGCACCCTCGTCGGGAATATAAGCTCCATTTGATGTTCTTGCACCGTGGGTAAAGTATTTATTTGGTGGAACCCTCTGTGCTTTCTATTTGCACGTTTGATACGCACGTGCTTGCATTATTATGAGTGCAACATACATCTATATGCTGTCTCTAGTAGTATAATGCTGCTGTTGTTGTACTGTGGGTACAGCAGTGCATACACACATGATACCACGCTGGCCGGGAATGTAAGCTCTGTTTGATGCTCATACTGCCTCTGGTACTGCTGCTGCACGTACGAGTATAACGTACACCTGGTATCGGGTACCCCCCTGACCCAGAATATATGCTTCATTTGAATGATATGTTCATACGGCGTGGGCAGAGTGTTTGATGGAGCTCTCTGTGCCTACTACGAGCACGTTTGATACGTACGTACTTGCACTACGAGTGTAACATATATCTATATATGCTGCCTCGATTGTTAATGTTGCTGTTGTTGTACTGTGGCTACTACTGTAATGCATACAAACATGGTTCCACGCTGGCGAGGAATATTAGTTCCCTCTGCTACTGCTGCTGCACGCACGAGTATCATGTACGCTTAGTACCTGATACCACCCTGGCCAGGAATATTAGCTCATTTTGATGTCTACACAGCGTACGTAGGTAGCGTGTTTGGTGGAGCTCTCTGTGCCCACTACTCACTTGCACGTTTGATACGTACGCACTTGCGATACGAGTGCAACATATATGTATATCTATAATATGCTGCCGCTAGTAGTAATGCTGCTGTTGTTGTACTGTGGTTACTGTAATGCATACATACATGGTACCTTGGTGGCCGGGCATAAAAGCTCCGTTTGATTGTTGTTCAGCCTCTGCTGCTGCACGTACGAGTATCAAGTACACCTGGTACCTGGTACCACCCTGGCCGGGAATATAAGCTCTATTTTATGTTCATACGGCGTGGGTAGAGTGTTTGGTGGAGCCCTCTGTGCCCACTACTTGTACGTGTCGTACGTACGTACTTGCATTACGAATGTAACATGTATCTAGTATGACTGCCTCGAGTACCAATGCTGCTGTTGTTGTACTGTGATACTGTAATGCATACATACATGGTACCACGGTGGCCGGGAATAATAGCTCCGTTTGATTCTCATATAGTCTCTGGTGAGTATCATGTATGTACACCTAGTACCTCGTACCACCCTGGCCGGGAATATAAGATCCATTTGATGTTCATACGGCGTGGGTAGAGTGTTTGGGGAGCCCTCTGTGCCCACTACTTGTACGTTTGATACGTACGCACTTGCAATACGAGTGTAACATACAAGGCGCTTCGCTCAGGAAGAAAAAGTACATCAAGTTATGCGAAGCGGACAGAGGTCCATGATTGAACATGTTTTTTTTATGATTGTAGTTGCTAACTTGCGACTTGATAATGCCAAGAGTCCCACCGCCATGCTTCAGGAGAAAACAGCTCGGACGCCAAATACACTTCGCGTCGCGGGCGATTCCGCCCGCTACGCTCGCTCACATGTCGTACGTACGTACATACCCCAGGTAGGGTACTTATTTCCTTCTTTTGATACGCTCTAAGTCTGTACTCGTATGTACGAAAGAGAAAGCACAGCACGGCACAGCAGCGACGCAAAAACAATGAAAATGAAACCGAAAAATTCGGGAAGAAAAAAAATCTCTGTCTCCTAAGTTCCTGCCTGATTGGAACACATTACACCGATCAAAAAGAGAAGGAAAAAAAACCGAACAGCAGAGCTTCTCTCCCAGCCTCGTACGCCGCCCCCCCCTCTCGCGCCCATCTTGCCACCGATTCCGTCCGGGTAAAAAGCTTTCCTCCCTCTTTGCCACAGTGAGCCCCGTCGCCCGCCTCGCGTTTAGCCCGGTGCTCACCGTGGACCTCGTTCGCCAGCTTGACCATGATGGTGCTCAGACTGCGTAGCTCTCTCAGTGAACTTCATATTAGTCACAAAAATAAGCACCGCTTGAATATTATTTTGCATATCAAAACGATCCTTATATACTCGTACATAGTATAACCGGAATCACACCAGGAGGCCAGTGTGAAGCGGTGACCGAGGTAGGGTAAGGGTAAGGGACGCAGGTGTTTCTGGCAGCTGGGAAGCAGTGCTTCGCTTCTTCTGATTTAGATCTTATTGATGGCGAGAGCTAAGGAAGTGCTCTGGTAGAGATGTGAGAGGTAGGGGGGAGGGACTCGACGCCCAGATATACTCGTCCCACCCCACGCCATCAGCTCTCTTAAATTCCTCTTTTATGATGTACTCCTACAGAACTTTCCTATATGGCTACCGATCGTTCGTCTGCTAATATAAGAACTTCTCACTTCGTGATCCTATCTGCATTAAGGAACATTGCTCTCGTCTAACGGATTATCCGCCCTAGGGAACATTCCTAAAAGAACGTTACTCTCGACTAACGGAATATCCGCCGGGTTAATCCATTCTTCGGATTATTCTCGTATTCGTGAGACTACTACAAGACTGCAACCTATTATCTATATATATAACCCATGAGTACTCTACTCATATCACATTAGCCCACCCTGAATAGTCGTATATGCAGACCACAAGATGGTCGGAGGGGGATGATAAAGTTCATCCCAAACGGCCAGGAAAAGGTGGTCGAAGATGTGGCTATTTGAAACAAAAGAAATGAGGATATAGATCCCTCCTGCCGACGACGCCAGATGTGAAGCGGTGACCGAGGTAGGGTAAGGGTAAGGGACGCAGGTGTTTCTGGCAGCTGGGAAGCAGTGCTTCGCTTCTTCTGGTTTAGATCTTCTTATTGATGGCGAAAGCTTAAGAGGTGCTCTGGTAGAGATGTGAGAGGTAGGGGGGAAGGACTCGACGCCCAGATATACTCGTCCCACCCCACGCCACAAGCTCTCCTAAATTCCTCTCATCTGATGTACTCCTACAGAACTTTCCTATGGCTACCGATCGTTCGTCTGCTAATATAAGAACTTCTCACTTCGTGATCCTGTCTGCGTTAAGGAACATTACTCTCGTCTAACGGGTTATCCGCCCTAGGGAACATTCCTAAAAGAACGATACTCTCGACTAACCGCCGGGTTAATCCATTCTTTGGATTATTCTCGTATTCGTGATACTACAAGACTGCAACATATCACGTATATCTATAACCCATGAGTACTCCACTCATATCACACCAGACAGAGGCTATTCATGGTCCCCTCGTGTCTCGAGGCACACGCGACTACTAGCCACGAAAACGGCGACCGCGCTCCTTGCAACCCCCCTTCTGACCGCCACCACCCGCTGATACCCGCGACGGCGCGTTGCTCGTCCGGGCCTTGCTCGGAGCACACGCATGCACACGAAACAAAAGAAGATAAAAGGAAAAAAAAACTGAAAGTGCCAAGGGAAATGGAGAAAACAAAGAACCGCTGGAAAGGTCCGGCAAGTAATCAAAGGAGGCGATGTCCAAGTGGGAGCTCTGAGAGGCCAGGGATGTACCAACCGCCTAAGTACTGAATACCTGGTAGTGTTTACACCCACATCGTGCAGGGAGAGGGTCCTGGCCACTTGTGTACTAGTACTATTATTACTACTAACTCAGCCCCCCATCACGATCTTCTTCAGTTTCGACACCCTGATTTTTTTTTGTCCACGTGTAATCTGGTATATGGAGCGAGATGTTTTCTTTCGGCCGTACGGCTGGTGATGTTACTTCGTATTCGTTGTATAATGTGCCTGGTAGACACCACAACAATAACCGTGGGTAGTATTAATGGCAGTAAACCGTAGGTAGTATTAATGATAGTACTGTACTACCAACAATACTTCAAAGCACATACGGTTATTGTTGTGGTCTCCCAGGCGTATTATACCATACACATGAAATAACACCATCAACCGTTCGGCAAAGAAAACATCTCTCTCCACATACCGGACTACACGTGGACACAAAAAACAAAATCAGGGTGTTGAAACTGAAGAAGATGTTGATGGGAAGGGTTGAGAACTATTAGCAGCAGTGTTGATGAGCTGATCCCTTTCTTTGCCACCGCGAAAATATTCCAACTCTGATCCCAAGTCGTTTTCGCTTGTACCAGTCTCTACTACAACCTGGGTCGCCGAAAAATGATATCATAATATACAGCCACAAGCCGAACACGTCCGATGGGGCCCACATACCATTGTTGCACGTTGCCGCACTTCTGATCGCAGCATATTACGCTTTCGATTAGTACGTGCGCATGTGTATCGACTGAAACACAAAACAAGTTCCCGGGGGTGGCGGTGGCTGGGCCAACCGCGGGAGTTATTGTACATATATACGGGCTCGTACGAACGTATAGTACTAAGCACACTTAGGATTCCGTCTATCCATGGTAACCCCTGGCACACAAAAGTGGGTATCTCGACTTAAGGGAGGTGTGGAACAGGCCGAAAACACCGCACGACACCTCCCTTAACCAACCCCTTTGGGTGTTGAAGGTAGCAACCTAAACAATGGTTGGTTACTTGGTGTTGTCCGACGTCTGCACGACCAGCGTGAGCACCCAGCAGTAGCAGGGGTAGGATCATGTCGCGCCCCCGCCGCACGACTCCTCCTTGCAACCATTGTAACTCTGACGCCAATGGTTATCTTATCATCCCTCAATCACACAGTGGCCGTCGCTGAAATCATCACTTTTTACCGCCAGTTTCCCCTCTGAAGTCCCGAAAGGGTTTAGAACTGCAGTCCCGTTCTGGGGACAAACCAGTCAAATTCTAAGTAGATTGTCACCAAAACGGGACTGCACTCCTGAAAGGGTTAACGTATAGCCTTCTCTTTTGTGCACAGTGGGGAACATATAGCTATAGTGTAGGGGGCTCCAGCCGATCTGCCCTCTCTCAACTGCGCTATTCTCTTGGCGTGCCTTCTCTTGAATCGGGGTACCCACTCACCACGGTGTTGCTAAAGTTATTTTATTTCGTCACCCTCGACAATGATAATGCAGTGGGTGAGCGTCACTCGCTACTACAGTATTATTTTGATCGTGTGCCAAAGGCACAATCACTACGCATGGAAAGCTTTCACCTACTACAGCAATATTTAATGACGGCGTTTTCCATCCAACAAACGATGTGCAGGCAGCATGATGAGCTTCAATGCGGATCACTCATAGAACATTCCCCGCGAACGAAGGAGAAGAACAAAGGAGGACAAAAAAACAGGAGAAACCTGTTCAATATTGGCCGTGTTACGTCTGGTATCATCTGCCTTGGGGACAAGGAAGTCAAAATATATTATGGTACGTGCGTAGGTCGTAAAGGCTGTACTGTTTTTATTTCCGATTTCGCTATTTGTGCCCCCCCCCCGGCGCAACGACAAACAAAAAAAAAAAAAATGGTTCCTTTCGTCATCCGTTGATGATGTGCACAGAATGAGCTTCCACGTGGATCACTCCATTAAGAGCATTACCCGAGAGAAGAAGGAGCTACAGAAAACCAAAACTAAAAGGGAGCCTATCTATGCACCAACTCTTATGTACTCCCTCCTGCACCTACTTCCTGCTTGGTAATCTCTACCTACTCAAATTAAATCTTCCTTGACTAAAGAGAAAACGCGCGGTCTGATCGACCGTCCACTGGGTATAGGTGACCGATCTGCTAAAGTACGAGGTCGTATGTATTATAGCATCATGCCTCGAGCGTGTTGCACACCACTTCTTGCAGTGCATATCCGCGGCGCTACCGTAGTGAGTTGTGGCATTCCCCTATAAAAACCCAGCACAGCAGCGCCGAGCTGTTGGGTATGGAGGCGGATGCTGCATCTACAGTGCGTAATGAGTAGTGTTTCGATCCTTCCTCTCATGCTATCGCTTATTCTACCAGCAGTAAGAGTCATTGGGGACTGCATTATTCTTATTTTTATTATGCTTGCCTTCCGACAATATAGGGTATATGCCGTTCCTATATAAACCGAATATCCTTCCGTAAATCAGTAGTATCCCTCATACACTTCTCTGCCAGTAGTTTCCCAATTTCCATTCCCCACATCAAAGACTGCATTACTGACATAACTTTGTCGAGTATTCAGGTCTGATTGATGGCACTTCCCATGTTTTGAGTCATTGGATTCTAATCGCAGTAGTAATTACCCTTTTATATGTGGATGGTATGACCGGAATAAGAGCTGCACATTGGCAGACGGCAAATGGAATAATAACCCTTGGTGACCCCACAGAGCGTTGTTTATCCGTCAATTTCTGCTACAAAATCGATTTTGCTTGGGGCTTTTCTCCCCCACCCCCATGTCTATTTTTATCTGTGGTAGTTGGTGTGATCGTGTGGTCGCATGGGGTCAGGGAGCCAAGAAAAAACGCTGACGACCCACAAACAGCGCTCTATACCACTACTGTACTGCTGTAGGCAATCAATTTGAAATAACCCGAAAAAGATTGGCATCATGACAGAACGCATACACTATAGGCTGAAGGTTGAACAACCCAACGCCGGAGATCTATTACACCCTTATATACTTATACCGCTCCCCCGAAGGAGGAATCGAGGGGTGTGTCCTTCTCCACCCAGTTGTGCTGGCGACCAAAAACGGTGTTATTTACAAAACCGCGACGACAGTGCAAATTAATGACGAGTGTTCGAAAACACACAACAAAAAGCAGTAATAATAGGACACACACTACATCGAAGTAAATTGTCCCAAAAAAACGTGGGCGCAGAGGATTTTTTAGCATGTCTCCTGAACTATCACGAAGGTGGTGGTGGAGGTGGAGGTGGTGGTAGTAGTGGTGCTGTTATGCATGGTGGTGGTGGTAGTGGTGCTGTTATGCAGTGCTAAAAGCTCTGAACAACGAACTCTCCGCCTGTGAGACCCAATGCTTGCCTAGACACATCGATCCTGTGTACGAGCTTTG
The DNA here is from genome assembly GCA_031763025.1 of Macrocystis pyrifera. Taxonomy (NCBI): domain Eukaryota; class Phaeophyceae; order Laminariales; family Laminariaceae; genus Macrocystis; species Macrocystis pyrifera. The sequence continues at coordinate 4,525,797 of JASSKH010000030.1, forward strand.
AGGGGGTCCGAGAAGCTCTGCTGTGCACCCATTTAATATGTGCGCCTGCCGAACGCGTACTATCTGCACTCATGTGCACATTGTAAACAAACATATAATTGTAGGTGTAAGCGCTGTTATTGTTGTTGTTTTTTGTCTCGTTATTGTGCTGTTTGTTGGTGTTTTACTTGGTTCCATGGACTGCCCTGCTACGAGTAGTATGGATTTCAAGAGGATCCCGAGAGGTGTGGCGATCGAGGCCCCCTCACGAAGCTATACTCACCCCCATGATGGCAGAATGAAGGTAGTGTGTAGAGGACTCCGAGGGGTCGTTTAGGTAGGAGGGGTGGGATGCATGAATCAGGGGTGGGGTGGTCAATGTCGTCTATGTCGGGTGGAGGTGGAATAGACGCCTCTCGGTCGATTTGGGAGACCTCCTCCCTGGCTTTGATCCCTCCGATCCCCCGTACGATTTCGAACGCAATCATCTCCATGGCAACACAGCAAGAAGCCCTAGATGATGCACCCTTCAAGACCTCCACATGGAAAAATGAGGACAATAGAGATTCACGGCGATTAGTTTCAGCCAGCATCGACCACTGCAATTTGGTTGTGTTGTGTAATCAACAGGTTGGCGGGTGATAAACATAAGTTTTGTGCACAACCGACTAACAATTGTTTGCAACAAAAATTGCAATACAAGGAGTTGCACGACACGGTGGCGTCAAGGTACTCCTTAAGGGGGGCAGGTGAGTCGTCGGTGCTGAGTGCTATCCGTCCATCATATTGCTAGGGCCTTTCATTGTTATTGCTCTCACTCCATCTAAGAACATTGCTATATAGGGCGCAGAACCCAGGAGACAGGGTGCAAGAACCAGTGCTAGAGAGAGGGGCAACTCAGCACACTATTATTTTTATTGTGGTTCCCCTAATCTACCATGTGCACCTCATTTGGGAGGTGTGACATCACTTCTTCTTATAATACTAAGAACGAATACTTTACTACTGTATATCTATACCTATAGACTCCATCACATCAGCCCACCCTGAAGAGTCGTAGATGCAGACCATACGACGATCAAAATAAGTCTAGGAAAACATCCAGAAAAAAACCGGTAGGTCGAAAATGCGGCTATTCGAACCAATAAAGAGACAGATTTACCCCACACCTCGAAATGAGGCTAAGACGCCTCTAGAAAGCACGATTTGCCCTCCTTCTCTTCAGCACGAGAAGTGCGCTTACTTTTTGTGTTTCGCTTCAACCGGCCACCGCTCAGCTACGTAGTCTAAACTTCTTACAGGCCGTAGAACCGTGATGATAGTACTACCGTCACGACGCTAATACGAGCGCCTTTCGAAGCTTCGGTTTCTCCTCGCCGTACGCGCACGTGTGGGCTCCATAACACATAGCAGTGGTCGTAGGCAGCATTGATATTATACCATTGTTATACTGCGGCGGGCGCATTCACACGATATATACGATTGATGGGGTCGCACCTCTCATTGTTTTGATCGCTTTTACTACTATAGGTCCAAATTGAGGTGGGAGGTTATCCTGCAGGGGTCGTGCGAGGGCTGAAACAAAAGTGATGATCACCATACGAGTGCTCGGAATCAGCTCCCGATCGTTGCGCTGGGGTGTACTACTACAGCCGCACTCAGACCCTCGGGGACAAAAAAGAACCACATGGTAGTCTGAGACCCATCGGTACCGACACTGTAACTTTTCAGGCATCCTTTAGTTTTCTATGTCAACATAATAACATCACGTTTGTTTCCATATCCGCAATGTTTTAGACGGCGAGAGACTGTGAGCTCTATATTATATAAGGTTCGGTGTTTTGTCTGGCACGGGTGACTTACGATTTTTTTTTCCCATGTTTGTTTATGTCAAGAGCAGTGTATGGAACTGTGACTTCTGCTGCCTTACTGGTGTTGTGGTGCTCGTATTGCATGTAGTCTAGTACCACAGGGGGGGGGCACACTCCATGCACCTTACTGTATTCTTCTTTCAAGGGATGTTCCCACCTTCCATTTCGGGCCCCAAAAGTTGCGCCACCAGCCGATCCCCCAACATATATAAGGACGAAAGGGAACATATCATGTTCAAGAACCTGTAAAACTCACTCACTTAGAAAACGCCCAGGAAGGAACAATGAGAGAGCACGACCATTGCATACTACTGTCAAGTAAGTTCGGTACGGAGAAAGTCGGAGGTATAACTTCGATATTCCGAGTCTCATCGGGGTTCTTGATTTACTCGAAGAAGATATTTATTAATTAAGTCAAGTTTAGCGGGGGAGAATGTGGTGGTAATCGAGTTTGTTTTTTATAAATTTATGAAATACGTCAGCTGTGAGTTCGACTGATTAAATAGTTGATACTCATCTTTGCAAGCTGCGTAATACGTCTCGTGTGATGTGGGAGGGCAGTAAGGGTTCCTAGGGATGATGATCCACAGAAGAGGTGTGGCACAGGTGTCTGTGCTTGGTCAAACTCAGACCTAGTTCTTATTGGCGTTCTCTTATTTTATTGATGCGAGGCTTGCTCGAAGGGGCAGGTGAGAAGAGCGAGAAGGGAGGGGGGGGGGGGAGCAGATGCTTTTTGAAGCCAGAAGTATCATCTGGCTTGGCTTCAACCGGCTATAATCTACTGGCAAGGGTGCGTGCGTTACCCTCACTTCAATAGTACAACGCCCCGTAAGGGTGCATGCGTTACTCTAAGCTTCAATAGTACAATAACCCGTAAGGGAACATACGATACTCTAAACTTCAATAGTACAACACCCCGTAAGGGTGCATGCGTTACTCTCAACTTCAATAGTAGTACAACACCCCGTAAGGGTGCATGCGCTACTCTAAACTTCAATAGTACAACACCCCGTGAAACCTGGCGTGCGAACACACCACGAGCGTACATCTCCGTCTCTTCTGCTACTTAGATACTAGCCTGCGTATCTACAGATATCTTATTCCAAAAGGTAAACGGGGCACGACCCGACTGGAACAATAATATCTAACGGCCCCTACTGATGGTTGGTCAATTGACTACAAACCAAGGTACTCTATCACACTCGTCTATATACCATTTTTACCGAATTTTACAAGTATTGTAATAAACCGAACGCGGGTATTCTATATGTAATTCCTCGTCAAAGATATAGGCCCGTGGCTCCCCTGGATGCTGCCCGGGTCAACAGGACAATTTTAAATAATCATTCTGCGCACTCATACTATATAACCCAAACAAGGGAGAATGATCTGACGATCTGACGTTGCAACATGTCGAAGCCTTTTCATTTAACAAATAATCACACCTCGGATAACGTAACACTCGGATAACACTTATCTACGTTTTGGGGCCTAACACAGGAACGTGGTAACGTACTAACATGGTGTTAGCACTAGTGGAGCGATCACGGCAACGCGGTAACACAGTGCTAACTGGAAACCCACGAACGTGCACGAGCCTTCTAACGTTATGTTGCTGCTCGGTCTCGTCCAGCTCTGGTACAGTAACATTATGTTATGCCGTGATCAGTCCTTGAACTAACACCGTAACGCAGTGTTAGGCTTTGACCAAACACGTACGTTATCTCTCTAACGTGCCCAGATAGATATCCGCGTATTTGCTAACACGATAACATAATGTTATTGTCGACGCAGCGTGTTATGCATATCACAGATAACACACTAACGTAACATAACGCAATGGCCAGCACTACTAACACTACGTTATCTGGACCCCCCATCTAATTGCCTTCGGGTCGGATAACGTAACACTTAACGTACGTTAGATACGTTACAGTCTTAGCCGGCCCATACGTAACATTACGTTAGAATGTGACTAAATGCGGAAGTCTCTATAACATTATGATACGGTGTTACCGTCAGTAAAGATCTGATGGTAACATTCCGTTACCGTGTTACCATAAAACCAATCCGGGTCTAACTTCATGTTACTGAGTTACCGTTGGGGCCGAAGTCGTTCTAACGTAATGTCACTACGTTACCCTTTGGATCTTCCCGAGATCTAACATGTGTTACCTGTGTTAGTGGTAAAGCGGGCGTGTGGGAGTAACATAGCGTATCCGTGTTATCCAATTTCGCCGACATCCCAGTAGGGGATACCTACAAAACTATCGCCGGGGGGGAGGATAGCATGGCATCCCCGGTAAAAAAAAACGCCTCAATATTTTGAAACCCCAAAACAGGGGATATTTAGGAGGGATCCCCGCAAAAAACGCCTCATTTGTTTTGTGGAAACCCCGCCAGTACGTTATCCATCTATTAACACATTACGTTGTCCATCTATAACGTAATCTGCGCACTCGCACATACATACGAGTTAACACGGCAGTAACATACCAGGTATTGTTGACTTTAGATTGGGGGTGTACGTTTTCTACTCACTTGTGTAACTACATACATTGCATACGAGTTGACAACATTCACAAGATGCTATTAATAGGGTTTTATCGATCATGTACGTTTTGTCCGTTTGACGTGTGTTATGTAACATTTGTTATGGTATCAAGACTTCCGCAATACCCTCACATAACGTCGCTCGAAACGGACTGCTGCTGCGGCTGATACGGTAACATAATGTTACCGTTGTATTGACCATACATACACTACGCCATCCCTCTAACGTGTGTTACGATAGCCCCTAGGAATTTCACCAACACACTAAGTTAACATAGTGTTATAACGTACGCGTTTATTTGGCCGTGTACGTTATCCGTCGAAAGGGTGTAACGGCAGCACGAAGAATCCTGCTGACACACTAACGACACAACGTTACTCGCTACGGGCTGACGCCGCTAACACGGTAACATTGACCATGTACGTTATCCCTTCAGCGTGTGTTACGATACCCACCAGGAATTCCGCTAACGCGCTAACATAGTGTTACTCGCTATGGGCTGCATACCCTAACACCGTAACACATATACTGCGATCAATACGAGATCAAGGTATTAAACATAATGTTACGCGATCGCCCGCCAATATCATATTTGATTTATATAGGAACGGCATCTACGCTATCTTGTCAGAAGGCAAGCATAATAATAATATCATAACACACTACAGTAACACTATGTTATCACTAAATCCAGAAAGTAGTTAACGTAGTAACGTAGTGTTCACACCTCGGATAACGTAACACTTGACGTTTTATGTCAATGTTAGGCGTCTGTTATGATACTGCTTTGTATGAGGTTGAAAGCCCGGAAGCTACCTGGGTTCAGTCACTGGGATCGTATTTGTAGTACTTGGAAGGCGTATCTTAGATGGAAAACCAGGGGTTTTCCAGAGGCGCACGAGCTTGGTCTCAGTCTCCGCGTGCACGAAAGGAATAAAACTGCCTTTCTTCTATAGCTAAGCAAACAACTCAAGTGAGTACCAACGTTTATCGATTTAAAAGGCAGACCTGTCCAGGGATACAAAGTGTCCCGCAAGCTTGATCATAACACGTCAGCGAAAAAACCCCGTAACATTACGTTACTACGTTAACTACTTTCTGGATTTTGTGATAACATAGTGTTAGTGTGTTATGATATTGGCGGGCGATCGCGTAACATTATGTTAGAGTGTTGCCTTGATCTCGTACTGACCGCAGTGTATGCGTTACGGTGTTAGGGTATGCAGCCCATAGCGAGTAACACTATATGTTAGCGTGTTAGCGGAATTCCTGGTGGCTATCGTAACACACGTTGAAGGGACAGCGTACATGGTCACTTAAACGTTAACATTATGTTACCGTATTAGCGGCATCAGCCCGTAGCGAGTAACGTTGTGTTGTTAGTGTGTCAGTGGGATTCTTCGTGCTACCGTAACACCCTTTCACCGCATAACGTACACGGCCAAATAAAGGCGTACGTAACACTATCCTAGGGGCTATCGTAACACACGTTAGAGGGATGACGTAGTGTATGTATGGTCAATACAACGTTAACATTATGTTACCGTATCAGCCGCAGCAGCAGTCCGTTTCGAGCGACGTTATGTGAGGGTATTACGGAAGTCTTGCTATCATAACAACATAACATACGTCAAACGGATAACGTATATGATCGATAAAACACCATTAATAGCATTATGATAATGTTGTTAACTCGTATGCAATGTATGTAGTGACACAAGGTAGATAACGTACACCCCCAATCTAAAGTCAACAATATGTTACTGCCGTGTTAACTCGTACGTGCGAGTGTGCAAATTACGTTATAGATGGATAACGTACTGGCGGGGTTTCCACAAAACAAATGAGACGTTTTTTGCGGGGATCCCTCCTGGATATCCCCTGTTTTGGGGTTTCAAAATATGGAGGCGTTTTTTTACCGGGGATGCCATGCTATCCTCCCCCGGGGATATTTTCGTAGGTATCCCCTACTGAGATGTCGGCGAAATTGGATAGCACGGCTACGCTATGTTACTCCCACACGCCCGCTTTACCACTAACACAGGTAACACATGTTAGATCTCGGGAAGATCCAAAGGGTAACGTAGTAACATTACGTTAGAACGACTTCGGCCCCAACGGTAACTCAGTAACATGAAGTTAGACCCGGATTGGTTTTTATGGTAACACGGTAACGGAATGTTACCATCAGATCTTTACTGACGGTAACACCGTAACATTATGTTACAGAGACTTCCGCATTTAGGCTAACATCCTAACATAACGTTACGTATGGGCCGGCTAAGACTGTAACGTATCTAACGTACGTTAAGTGTTACGTTATCCGACCCTAAGGCAATTAGATGGGGGGTCCAGATAACGTAGTGGTAACACGGGGGTCCATAGTTAACAGGACCAAATATTGTTAGTAAAATACCTAAATATATGGGTTTTTATGTATGCCATAGGTCCTGTTAACTATAGACCCCCGTAGTAGTAGTGTTGGCCATTGCATTATGTTACGTTAGTGTGTTATCTGTAACACAATGTGCTAGTAGTGCTGGCGAACATGGTAACGATATGTTAGGGTGCTGTTATGTATAACACTACTCCTAAGGGTAACATAATGTTAGTGTGTTACGTCTAACGCTGCGTCGACAATAACATTATGTTATCGTGTTAGTCAATATGCGGATATCGATCTTGGCATGTTAGAGTGATAACGTACGTGTTTGGTCAAATAAAGCCTAACACTGTGTTACGGTGTTAGTTCAAGGACTGATCATGGCATAACATAATGATACTGTACCAGAGCTGGACGAGACCGAGCAGCAACATAACGCTATAAGGCTCGTGCACGTTCGTGGGTTTCCAGTTAACACTCTGTGTTACCGTATTACCGTGATCGCTCCTCTAGTGCACTGTGCTAAGTTACACTATGTTATTATAGTACGTTACCATGTTCCTGTGTTATTATAGGTCCCATAACGTAGATAAGTGTTATCCGAGTGTGTTATGTTATCCGAGGTGTGGTAATGTTCCGTTTTTTTTTTCGCTGACGCCTAATATTAGCATAAAACGTTATTAAGTGTTACGTTATCCGAGGTGTGAAATATTTATATATTGATGGAGTATTGTTGAGTTTTAGTATGGTATGGTTCTAAATGTGAGTAATTTTTCCGGGGATGAGCTGCTGCTGTTATTGCTGCTGCTTTGATGTCTATAGCCTTTAGTTTATATGGCTTTATGTGTAGATTCGAAAGTATAGTGTAAACGAGGTATGTATGTGTCAAGATATGTCGCAGATCTACGTCCTGGTCATACTGGTAACCTTATTTGGAGATTTTTCCAGCAAGAAGTTATATATATATAGTTCAGAGGCTTATTTTATCTGATCTGATCTGCTTTTTGATACAGCAGTTTTCAGCAAGAAATTATTTTGGTTCAGACACACGTGTGCATACTCGTATCTATTTTGCTTTCGGCACCTGAGCGAAATAAGTACGTACATGGATGTTCATATTGAATTCTCGTGCTATTCCTGAGGCAGGGGTCGTATTATTGTTGTTTATGAGGTACCTGGTATGTCGTGATAGATGTGTGTGGGTTCCTGGTCCTCCCCACATATGCTATGTTTGTAACGTCTCTCGAACGCGTCTGTGTCGCAGTAGTAGCGGTTTTCAGTATTTTGACAGGCGTTCTAGTTCGGGGATCTACGCACTGCGCAGGACGCCCGCTCGGACCCACTGTCACTGCTCACAAGAGACAGCCAGTGGTACCTGTAAAACGCACTAGGGTCACCAAAGTCAGCTCGACACTCTCCAACTCACCGTGCTCTAATGAGCGCTGCTGTGGCCTTTGGTCGGACTGCCAACCGGATCGCTGGTTGCCGTCGAAAAGCGGTTTCAACTTTTGCTTTTGCGAGATCGACGTCGACTGCTACTCGTACTTCGGGTGCGCTCAGCAGCAGAGGGCCTGGAGCATGGCGGCAAGCTAGAAGAGCCTCGAGCACCCTGACCGACGATGTTATGTACCTCCCGATGCCCAAGCTGTCCCCCAGTATGGTGAGATTGTGACCGTTCCCCGTTGTTCTTTGTCTCGTTGATCGTTGCTCTCTCGCTACTGCTGTTGGTCATGCAACAAGGTACCAGGTATTATAATAGCGTGTACTTGTATTAATAGCGAGTTGAACAAAGGAGATAATGCGCTTGTACTCATACGTACCTCCATGTTCATCAGCTTCCAACTCAACGCGCTCACCGCCGTGCCGCGCAAAGAAGGTGCACGCTTGCAGGCCGCGGTTTGACCTTTTATGACTGACCCCCCCCCCCCCCCCCCCCCCCGATACCTATATTACTGCTTGGCGATTAGCGTGTGTACCAGCTCGAAGCTGCTGTATACGCTTGGGGTCGTTATTAACCGGACGTTTTTTTTCGCGCTTCGAGGAAAATTCTCGGCCGGATCTCTGCTTTTTTTTTTCGAGTTTCGCGGATTTTTTTCAGCCCCCGGCATAAGAATGTACTTGGCTGTTGGTATTAATAGTACTGGCCTTTAATTATTTATTTTCTGAATTTGGGGAGACGTGTTGGTATTAATAGTACTCGCCTTTAATTATTTCTTTTCTGAATTTGGGGAGACGAAATGGATGCACTTTTTATCCACTTTGGGTCAATTGGGCATTTTGGGTTAAAAAGGAAGATCCGGATTTTTGTGACGAAACTCAATCATATCCAAAAGCGGGGAAACGAAATGGGCACAACCCCCCCCCCCCCCCCCCATCGAATATGCAGCGACTGAGATACCAGTAGAACAGCAACAGCAGTGCCGCTGCCGCTGTCGCCCGATATTGGCAAGCAGGAGCATCGTACGCACAAGCTAGTAGAGCAGCAGCTGTTCATAACTGCAGTACGTAGCAGCAGCAGCAACGACAAAATTGCAGCAGTAACAACACGGCAAGAGGCGAGCGGCTTATTCCCACTCATTTCGAGTATAAGTTGCTGCCGATAATGATGCGCTCAATACCACAGGTAGTACAGCAGTACAACCGGTATACGGCATACAGCCTACCGGCTCTACCGCGCCCGAGCGTTGCGCCCCAAGCACGCTTGGAGGCGAACTTGGATGCTTGGCAAATAGACCGCGGAGACCTCGCACCGCCGTGCTGCTACTCTGCTGCTACTGTTGCGTTGGGTGTGTGGGAAGATCGTGACAGTAGGATAGCTGTGCTGCTGCTGTGGACAGAGCTGAGAGATGAGTAGATAGAGGAGTGAATAGAAGGGTTTGGGTGCCGGGGTGGGGATGGCCGCTTCCCCTCTTCATATCTGGCGCGGAACTTTCTTGTTTGACCCCGTGACGTGCCAGAAAACCGTCGGATTTTTCTTTTGGGTTCTCGCTCCGTGATTTGAGCACTCTCATAGGTTAAAAACAACGAAGAACCCGGCAGGTTCGACGACTTTACAAGCTGTAGCCGCGGCCGAAAGTTGTATTCGCCCAAGAGTATATATATACTTCTACGTGTCTTTGTACAAGCCAACCATAAAAAGTTACCAGGTACATTTTTGTAAACTATCCAACAACAATTCATTTGGCTGGTTAACGCCCAGCTTTCAACTTATTATTACTACTGTACTACGTACGGAGGGGAGAGAGAAACGGGAAGTTTGCTTTATTTTTTTTTATTTCGAAGTATTTATTTTTCCGATTCGGGGATGCGGTCTGATCAAAACACAATTAAATAATTATTTTTTCCAACTTTTGTATTTCGTACTGGAAGTAGAGTTAATTATTTATTTTCCGACTTCGGGCACACGATATACCGAAAAAATAATCTCCCCTATCGCGGAAAACTCCGCATCGTCGCAGAACATCGGGAATGCGCACGGTGTGAGCCGTGTGCGCCGTGTCACCACTCGGCACTGTACAGATGAAATCAGGGTCATCCCCAGGGTCATTACCAGGCCATGGCTGGTCGCAGAAAGCGCCGTGCACAACGATACATCTCTTCGTCCAGTCGGCAGAGCCGATTCACCGATATAGCCGAGATCAACACGAAATCTCCAGCTATTTTCATGTCGTGGAAGGCTTGTCGCGCCAGGAGTTATACAAGCTGTGCTCGCGAGGTACGGCGAGCTACGGTCGCCTCTCGAGGAGTCGGGGCACCTCTAGCGGCACCATCAAGCGGACGGCCTGCTCGCGCGCCGCTGGTTTTCACGATTCGGTCAGATGGACGAGCGTTGCGACCTCATGAAACATTGTACCAGGCGATAATAGGACCCACCGCATTTTTTTTCGCGTTTCCGTGAATTTTCCGCGAAACGAGAGGGAAAAAACAGTTAAAAACGTCACTTATTGACGATAGCCGGACAATACGCGGTCTATAAATTGAGGCAAGCTCGAAGTCAAGGCTGGGAAAACTTGTACGAGAAGCTTCAATAGAACAGAAGACGGCGAGATGGTGTGGTGACCCCGAGCCACAATGTTGATTATGTCCAGCAGACAGAGCTCTCGAACTCTCGAAGAGCATGTTCTTGCAGGAGAAAGATGAAGAAGAGAAGGAGAAGAGGAAAGGAGAGTGAGCTGGGAGGGCCCGTGTGCTCGCAACTCATAATGAAATGAGGATATCACCCCAAAAATCCATGACGGCTCTAGGCTATTTCCCGGAACATTCCACTGGTATTCCAGAGTATTCTATTCAAGCGAATCTAACAACCCCGTTTCAAAATCCGACGTATGTACGTACGTAGATACTTGCATGATACTCATGACGAAGCTTAGGCTACTGCACAACCTCTGGTGTGTACCTGTGTGTACTTTACTCACTGTCCTGTCTTTCGGGTAGCTATGCTTTGCTATGCTGCTCTCTGCCTACGATATGAGGGCTGTAGCTTTGCTATGCTACCAGAACGTACTCGTTATGTGTACGAGTGTACACAAGAGTGTAAGACCTTCTGTTGCGTGCTGGTACTATATCACATCTTGACCAATCACTCTTCCTAGATGGGTACTGGCTACGTACGGTAGTGCGACCTACGTTGTACCAGATAACCCTATGTTATCAAGTAGTGGCTACTGTAGATGATACTGCATGTTGCTGTGATAGGTGTTGCTTCTAGTAGTACCCCTCGATGCGTTCACACATCGAGTTGAACTGAATTTCTAAATTCATCTCTGCAACAATGTCTGGCACTTCTGCGTTCCCTGCCATACTTTCAAAAATGCACACATCAACGTTGTAGCTGTTGCAGGAAAAACATTCAAATGCGTTACTGAGAGCTAACTCATTCTGGTACCAAACCCGGGGGGGTTACTCAAAACAAGCGGATGCAAAATTTCCTGCTCTGCTATTATACACGTATCTGCGTCTCTTATGCAAGTTTAGCTATCAGGCCACAATACTATGATCATCAGACGTGAACTACACATTCCAGTCAGATAAACGAGAAAGGAATGGATGTTTGTAGTTAGTCTATAACGGTGAATCATCGTTCCGCAACAAGAATGGGAGTGAAAAAACTATCAACGTTCCTGCCGCCGACAAAACAAAGGAGCATATTCTTGATACTGCCAGCTTAAAGCTGTAACAAGACTTACTGTTGCTAGAGAGGCGTTACCCCTCGTGTATGCTAGTCTCCCGTTTGGACTCATCCAGGTGGCGGATTCTCCTGCCATACATGCTGAAGTTCTGGAGATGACGTGGTCAAAGTCTCTATTCAACTACCTGATCGACACTTCTAAGTCGACTTGTTTATAAAAATGTACCATTTCTTGGTGCTGACTGCAATGTATCGCAACCTTGCACAACAGCAGCCAAGGAAGATGGACGGGACACGCTACCAATCAACGTAAGATCAAAACTCCAGTGATCAGTTTGTCGACCAAGGAATTGATCTCTCTCCACCCCATACTAATTGGACATGCGACACTCCACAGCTTCGGTAAGGGAGATAGTGCAGCTCAGGCTTCCAGTGGCTTGACCGTGTTGGTGTAGACGCCGGCGATCGTCCGATTTCCTTGGTCCGTTTTCCTTTGCTTAGGATTTGAGGCTCAGCGGTCTATTGAAGTTGGAGAGGTAGGTAACTTCCTTTCCCTCAAGACTAATTGTCGTCTTAGCTCCGCCTCCACTGTTAGTGAAGCAGTCAGTGTCTGCTTCTTGGTGCCGATGTCGATGGGTTCTCCGTCCAGCAAGAAGAGGAAGCCTGAAGGTGGCTTGCGGGTGTACATGAAGGCCGAAGTCGCCAGTGACTGTTGGTCGTCCTTTGTTGATTCCGCAGACTCTGTCCAGGGGTTTGCCCGCGGTTGTCCTTCCGCTATCGTGAGCGTGTCGACCTCCTTCAGCTGACGGTTGGTCTCTGTGTTCTCTGTCTTGGGCTCGGCTCGTGTGGAGGCGCGAATCACACACAGCTCTCGAGCAGCTGACACGACCCCTGGTGAAGCAGGCGGTGATATCTCAGCTGATGCTCCGGTGATGCCAAGTAACTATCCAGCTGATGCTCCGGTGATCCTAGATGATGCCGATTCAGTGATCCCAGTCGTTGATGCTTCCATGATCCCAGACGCTGCAGCTCCGATGACCACAGATAGATGTTGATCCGATGATCCCGGGTGATGCTGCTCCGGGGAGTGGATGTCATATTGTGGGGATTTTGACCACCCACTTTTCTTCCTCCGAGATCCGAATTGGGTCTCTATCGGTGTAGGCGAAATCCACACACGTCGCCGGGGGGTCTTCCCCCGATGCCCTCTTGGCGTGCGTGCTGTCGAAGGTCTCCTCGACGCTTGGATTGAGTGTCGTATTGGCGGTCTCGTGATGCGGTACATTCGGTGAGACCCCGCCGTAGTAGAAGGTTCGACCTCGGGCGAAGCAGCGTCCCCGGGTAAGGTAAAAGATGCAGCTCCTGATGATGACACTCCAGCGTCTTAAGGTGGTTTTCAGTCTCTGATGATGGCGTTCCGGTCCCTGGTGAGGAATACTTAGTCCTTGGTGGTGGTGCTCCGGCCCCTGGTAAGGATACTCCAGCTCCCGTCGATGACGCTCCAGCTGTTGTTATCGATGGCTTGCCCAATTCCAGAAGGTTGCTTGCGTATTGCTGCGGTATGTCTAGGATGCTCACTCGTTGGCGCTCCATCTCTGCAACATGTATCCTCCTCAGACATGCTGTCCTGGATTTGCGCTCGTTGGCGTTTCGTCTCCGCGGCAGTGGCCTCTTCGAAGGTCTTATTACCGCTCCTTAGCATGCACCTGTTCTTGGCCGCAGGCGTTTGTCCATCAGGCTTGAATACCCCGTTCTGTTGTGGTGTAGTTGGTATTGTTTCAATCGTCCCTCCCAGGACGCGACGGAATACTTCGTAAGAGCGCAGACCCTTGTCCTCACGGCGCTGGTTCAGCGGACGCGAAGCGTTGCTGTTGAAATGTAGGTGGGAGTTCCCGTCTCAAGGATGGTGCTTACTCCCAAGTTGATTGCTTTAACGGAAGAGAAAAGGTTGCGTCCCAATCCAGGCATATTCATGTCGGAGATTCGGACCGGAACGCGCTGTCCAGCCTGGTCAATGATGTATCCCCAGACACTCGCGAATACTTTCTCGTTCCCGGCGGTGACGATGGTCTTCGGCTTTTCTGACTTCTTGAAACCCCTCATGTATTTCGTCCATCTTGAATATCAAACCATAAAACAGATGTCCTATCCCACTGGCACTACTAAACCGTACCAGGTATAGCGTTATCTACTCCCGATTTCCAATTGCGTCGTCTGCTGTTTGGCGTGTCGTCGCCACAATTCTGGTGCTGCATTCACACTTATATATACAAGACCCGAGGGAAGGTGACGAAGTGGCTCAAGGCGGAAGGCGACGAAATCAACGAATACGATGCAATCTTGGAGCTGAGCACTGACTCCCTCTACGCTCCGGGGGACGCCCCAGTAGAGGGCGCGGCAGTGGACATGGTCATCGAACTGGCGGAGTCCGGTTATGTTGGGAAGCTTCTCGTGGCGGAGGGAGAAACAGTGGAAGTGAGCGGTGATATATACCCTGGTGATATGTGTGTGCTTGGCACAGCAGCAGCGGTAGATGTGGGTGTTGTTTGCTCGCGGTTGTTATTGATATTTTGTTGTCGATTTTTTTTTATTGATGCCGGCAGGCAGCTGACATCGTGCAGCAGTAGTGTCTGGATTTCTGTCGATTACACGTTTCTTGATTCTTCAACTCGCCGATGCTTTTATGATACGGGTACGTATTATGTGTATTTTACGACTCCTGGGTGTGTTTAGTCAAGCGAGCGCACTCTCTTTGGTACCAAATTAACGCTTGTCGGCACAGCGACAACGCCTTTCGGTACAGTAGCAACACTTTTCAGTATACACCAGCAACGCCTGTCGGTACAATAGCAGTGCCTGTCGGTACAGTAGTATCGCCTGTCGACAAGCAACGCCTCTCGGTACTACGGTATAACGCCTTTCGGTACTACTGTACAGCACGATGCCTTTCGGTACAGTAGTAGTATCGACTTTTGGGACCGAAGTATCTACCGCCTGTCGGTACAGTATAACCAACGCCTTCCGGCACACAGTAATAGCAACGCCTTTTCGGCACAGAAGTACGTGCTGCAGCGACTTTCGGCGCAGTACAGCAGTCGTAACGTATTTCGGCACATATATACAGCAGTAATCATACCTTTCCATACAGAAGTGACTGCTGTCGGCTGCTGTGCCTACAACTTCAAGCAATCCCGTCTCGACGCGTGCTAGGATAGAGGTATTGATATATTTAGGGGACACTAGAGCTTTTTTTCCCCAGACATTTTAAATACCAGGTATAATATGTGGTGAACTAATTTCCGAACAGGTTGTGAAATCGTTTCCAAATATGTGCGATTCAACAGAGGGCAATTTTTTTTCACGTATTTCGAAATTGTTTCACAAATATGGAAAACAAAAACTCTCCGATAACAACGGCCCTTTTACAGTAGTAGCACGTTTTTGTCCAAAATATGTACGACTGCTGCTGTACTGAGGGGCTCCTCAACTAGGGAGCTACCCAATACATCCCGATTTCAGTTATAAATCAATCAAATGTTTCCTGGGGTACTACAATAGTACGTACATTGCCAATGCCAGATAGATTTAGACCAGGAAGCTTCCCCAGTTTGCCTTTTGGCCCACACCGGACGAACGGTTGGAAAAGTTTGTTGGATGACACGCGTTGGAAAAAGGTCGATCATCCCCGTTTATAATGCTCAGTTTTTTTTTTTTTTTCCGTTGTGTTTTTTTACAGCACCCTTCGTTTAGGACACCCCGCCAGCTGTACGTGTATTGGGCTTATCACGGGGTAACATAGTAATGAGGACCAATTATCCCCAGTAAAAATAATGGAATATATAGGTTTTTGTGTATGTTATGAGTCCTGACTACTATGATGGTCTCCCGTGAAATAGCTATTAATAGCAAATTTTGTCAACATCGATGGTTGGGTGAGGCATAGAGTTCACCAAGGGAGGAACCACTCAGAAAACTAGGGTTCTGCTCCTTTTACGGTGGCACACAACAATCAAGACCAAATGCGCTTGGTAAAAATACTGGAATATGTAGGTTTTTGCGCACATGATGGGTTCTGCTTACTATGGTCAGCCGTATTACCACAGCACGCGTCTCTCGTGCGCTCTGGTTTTAGTTGGCGTATATCATTCTGGGCGTAAACGTGAGGACGGCTTGGGCTTCATGTTTTATGTATAAACGGTCCTTATGTTTCCACCCGGAGTCGTAGTATAATAATAACATGACTGGCTGTCTGTCTGTACCTTGAAAGTTGTGTTTGATCCATGCCGCGGTAAAGGGCGTGCTTAATCACCCCCCCCCCAGAAAAACCTACCTCGCCCTATCATCCGTTGAGTGGGGCCACGTAAGCCGCAGAAATATTTTATGTATATATACGTTGTATGTACAAGGTGGGCTGGCGTCGGTTGGCAACGACGCTGTAAAACTTACTCGCCAATAACTGCGTGAGCTAGACAACCAGGGCACCATTTGTTTTTGCGGTCACCATGCCTGGTGGTCGAATTACTGCAGACCAAACCTTGTATTGATCGGGGTGAAGAACCTTGAATCCGCACAAGTGGGGTGGTCGTATCACGTACCAGTACGTGGTGTGTACCAGATACCAGGTATATGGCAAGGCACCCACGAGGCAGTTACATGGTAAGCCCATTGCTATCTCTGGAAATGGCCACGCCGGAAGTACGAAATAGAGTCATTCGACGCTGTCATCCATATGCAAGAAAATACGCACATGGTGCCAAAGTCCGCCTCACAAGCGATTCATAGCAGGATGCAGCTCACCCTTTATGCGACTCGCCGAACACCTCACGGCGATTCACGCTTGACGCAAGCAAATGTTTGCCTGGTCGGTGAAAACCCGACGTGCTGTATCCTGCGGCGTTATAAGGGTGCGAGGAGGGTCCATGGTCATACAACCACGGCCGCACATGACAATGAGTACCCCCCCCCCCCCCCCCCGATTACTACATTGTTTCTTGCCGCTGAACGTTGACCAGATCGCCGCACCTCTGCTCTTCTTGTTCACCTCTGAGAGATACCGATCCGAGTCTACGATTTTTCCCAGACCCCCCAAAAAATGCTGGGTTCGCTGTTGGGGACTGTAAATCATATATTATTTTACAAAAATCAATTGATTAGTTCCAGCACTACCGTATAATTATCATACACCTGGTACCTACAGTAATACATATACCCTGGTATATCGTTGGTGTGATGATACGAATATGTACGTACAGTAGCCCTTTTCTTCTTTGGATTATAATTTTGGCTCAACCGGAGAAACTTGTTTTTTTTTTTTCCCACCCCGAACAGGTTGGCCAGGCGGTGATGTCCATGTGCGAGGAAGAGGAAACCGTCGGTATTCTTAAGAAGGCTCCCAGCCCCGCGGTTAACTTCTACACGGATGGCGGCGCGGGGCTGAGAATAGCAACCTATCAGGGGTACCTCAATGGGAAGGGACCAGAGGGAGACTAATCGTCCAAACCATACCGAAGTTGTCCGGAAACCATATCGATGTTTTCGGGAATTTAAGGATCGTTTAGGGTATTGATTGGGTAGTCACGTACGAGAGGTACCTCAACGGTATGACAAGAGGTGTGTATATTCCTTGAAACCACGCAATTATGTCCGGGAATCTTTTTGGGGCACTACTAGCCACGTACCAGGCGGTTTTACCTGAATGGGGCAGACAGACACAGGAGGAGAAATAGTCTCTAGAAATTCAACTCTGTCCGAAAACGTGAGGACCACTTGGGTTTTAGCAACGACCGACTTATTCAGAAGCTACCTGAACGGTAAGCCAGTGGGGAAGGAGTACCATGGGTAGTCGCTAAGCTAAACCACTACTGCTGTGTCCGGCAAGGTAAGGACCGTTTGGGTGTAAACAAAATCTGTCCTGAAATGTGAAAGAATGATGCATGTGTCGAGGCCCTATCTCTGTGAAGAGAGATGGCAAAATATAGATAGGTATGGATCTCAACGTCCACATGCTAGCAACATGATATGAGGCGCGATTGGGTAGGCGATCGATTGACCTTTTACCAGCAGCCCAACGGACTAAGACCTTAACATATGGCATCATCGGCATGACGTGGGTCGTTGGTCTTGAGGTCGAATCTCACGTCCATCATGAAATCGCGTTTTCAAGAAAAGTGAATTTCCTCATGAGTGTTGTAGAACCCGATTATCGTGGTAAGGGAATGGAATGCAGGTACTGTTGGAACTGGATCTCTTGTTCAGGAGACTTCTTGTTGTGTTGTACAGTATTATTCCTCATGATGAGAGGAGGGAACTGTTGAGAGAGTGACTCGATAGGGGCTTGGTTCAAGACGCCAAGCCCTCTGCTCTCCTTCTATTATCCCGCTAGACGGGTAAAGACACTCGTCCGAGGAACTTTCCTCGGGCGTTTGTCTACTCTTCTCCTATCGGCTATCCTAACCATTGTACTGCAAAGGAAACTTCAGAGCCCCGGGAATACTCTTAGGGTACTCAGGGTTTCGATACTGCGCGATATCTCATAACCACCTCTATAGCCCGATACTATGTCCTATCACATTAGCCCACCCTGAATAGTCATATATGCAGACCACACGACGGTCAATGCATGATACCGAAATCATCCGAAAAGACCGGAAAGGGAGGTCGAAGATACGGCTATTCGACACAACGTAATGAGGCTACAGATTTCCCACACCTCGTCGTGAGGCCTAGGCGTCACGGACAGTGTTACTATCAGAAACGCCCGCTGAAAGAGGTGGTCAAGGCGACCCGTATATCCGGTCCGTTCCAGCGGGGGAGTGTTGTAAGGCTTAGATTGGGTGAGCGATTGGTTAACCTTTTACCAATAGCCCAACGGACTTAAGACCTTGACAAACATGTACGAATATCGTTACTCTAGGTACCACTCTGTCTTGATTTGTAAGGACTCTATAGGGTGTTCACGACTCTGCCTGGAAATGATAACCCTCTTGGGACTGCAGTCCGTTTTGGGGACAAATTATTTAGAAATAAAGTGGATTGTCCCCAAAACGGGACTGTAGTTCTAAAAGGGTCAAGACCTTTGTGAGTATAGACCGTACGACGTGCAAGATAACACCACCGGGGACAATTTTCGGAGTCGATTTTCTAACAAAACAGGGGGGGGGGACCCTACGGACATGGTGGCCGTTGGAAATATCCCGTCGAGATATTTCCATAGATGCATACCGCGATGTTTGGGACGTGTGCTATGTTAGAGGTAGTAACTTTCGAGAAGTGTGTTTCTGACAGCCGGGGCTCTTTCTTAACCCACTATTGTTGAAAATATCGTTGTTTTTTTCAATATTTTTCGTGTGATACTTATGCCATGCGATTTTTTATTGGGTTAACCCTTTTAGGATTGCAGTCCTGTTTTGGGGACTAGCCACTCAATTTTCTCAGTAGTTTGTCCCCAAAGCGGGACTGACTGCAGTCCAAAAAGGGCTTTTGCCAAAGTCCGTTTTTTGACGAGTTATGGAGCGCCTCAAGTGCACTTCGGAAAATGTTAGGTGCAATCCTACCGTAGCATGCATCTTGGATCTTTCCACAGATGCATCACTCGGCGTTTGTACTCTCCCCGTTGTCGAGAGAAAACCCGAGCTCGAAACTTTGTCCGAGGGGGTGTGTTGTCGTATCACCGGTGTGATATACGATGTACCACTCTTCCCGGAAAAGTAAGAACCGTTTGGGGTACGTATGCACATACCGCTCTGCTCGGAAATGTAAGGGGCGTTTGGGCTTTCATTTTAGTGTAGATGCGATCCTTAAATGTCCGGACAGTGTTATTTGGGGTGGGTCTGGAATGGCCTCGGGATCCGGAACGATTTAGTTTTGATTCCCAGGCGCGCGAGCTCTCTCGGTTGTTTTTTTTTTTTTTCGCCGCTGCTTGTGCGCCTCGTTTTCTGTGGTACCTTCTGTGGTACCCTTACGAAACGTTATATAGGGCACCTTGTTTCAACTTCCGCCTACGAGTACTTCAGTAGCTTGGAAAACCTCCATACGCCGGACAGATCATACAATGATCTATCTGTAGGTCATCTAGACCCTAACCTGCCGTAATGATAGATTGTGCAGGATAGGTTTACAACTGCTGTAGTACAGATCCAACCCAGAAAATATGACCCGCAGAAGACCATTCAGATTATACGTCTCCCACACATGAGCTAGATTCTACAGATACATCGGGATTCTATATCTTACCTGATTTATCTAGATCATGAAGTAGTGATCGATTTACCTGTTCGAGGTGTACACTCTCTCAAGGCTGGTGGGCTGACTTCAAAGCATTATCCGTGGGCATCATCGCATAGGAATCGACGACGGGCGCGTATTGTGAAGTTGTGATGCTGCTCCTTGAAAAAGAGCTGCGCTGGAAGTAGCAGTGCGCCAGCAGTGCTTGCTTGCTCTTTCTTTTCTCCCTTGCAGCTGATGCCAAAGGTGGTATTCAATGTTGCGCGACCCCGTTTAAGAAGTCATACTCAGCGGCAAGCGCGACAACAGTACTACTGCTGTATATATCGGCTTTTACCTGTTGTATAGTACCCGACCCCGCTTAAGAAACTATGCTCAGCGGCGGGCGCCACACCATTACCGTAGACTCTCCTACAACAACACGCTTTTGGAGAGCTCTGTCTGCTGGGCATATTCAACATAGTGTTTTTTTTAGCCAGCCGAGCGCTGACCCCAACTCACCCATACACACACCCCCATCGGTTTCAGACAATAAAAACAATATGAACACCTACAGTCTATGCCAACAAGTGTTGTTGTGCTTGCTGCATATCCCGTCGAAACAAGAACGTCCGAGCAGGAAAAAAATCGTCGGGCGAAAAAACTACCTGACGCGTACGTACATATTGTAATCTACAGTTACAGTACAAAAAAGCAAAACATAAAATGTCAACACGAAAACTAACTGTTTTACGCCTGTAACGTGCCAGGTACTACTACTGTACACAGGTTTCACAGCTTAAAAATGTGCTCACAGGAACAATGGTCTATACATTCTGCAGCTTCTGAAATTGTTCAGTTGAGGCTCGCCCCCTTTAGTCCTGGAACTGTCAGTTAAGGCTCTCGACCTTCAGTCGAGTCTCCCCCCCCCCCCCGAGGTGTGTCTGCATGACGTTTATTTTACGAAATTTCGTTATTGGTCAATTTTTCAGGTCGGATTTTTCTATTGGTGGAGAATCCTTGGTCGAATTGCGTCGTTACCCGGAATTGTTCACCTTATTCTTTGTACCCCCTCTTCCCAAGCTACCTCTATAGCCGGTAGATACCAACATACACTTCTAACTCCCTCGGTACGTGGAGTACCCGAACGGACTGAGCAGCAAGGGGATGTGGAAGTGCTCCGAGGGGTCTTCGACACGAAACACCACGGCAACCTCAGGGTAGAAGCACGGGGCTCCTGTCGACCGAAAGTAGGCCTCCGTGTCGAACGTGACGCGGTAGGTGCCTTTCACGAACTCCTGTAAGGGTCGGCGACGACGGCGAGACAGCGGATGGAAATACAGCAGTAGTGTCAGGGGTTCACCTTTTTTCTTCTTCAGGTTTAATGATTCCGTCGTCCAGGAAAAAGGTGGGTAAAAAAGGTGATGCAGTGCGGGGTACGTACAGTAGTAGTATCCCTTGCCGGGTTTGCCTATCGAGCAGGCTGTTCGCGTTTGTTATTCACGTATGTGTTGATTGCTTAGAAATAATGGAAGAGCAGTTTTATTCCTCTAGGACAGGACTCCCGTTTTGGGGACACATTAATTGAAACTAGACATGGATATTTACGTTTCGACATTGCGGTTGTAACAGGGTCAAGGTACGAAGGAGAGGTGACATCTGCAACAACAGCAGGATATGAATTGTCAGGAGTCCTTTTAGTTTGGGTGTTTACTGCTTCGGGCGTACTGTACTTACAAAGGTGATTGACAGCTTGGCACAGCAGGTAATTTGTCATGGATCCCCTTTTTTCCATGTTTAAAGTTTCCGATGGACAGGAGGAGACGGTGGCTCTGTTTTTTGTTGCGCATCCCTCGCCCGCCTTTGCTGGTGGGTCATTAGACCCGACAGAACAGATCCACCACGCAACGCAGTACAACCTGCAACACGGAACGGGCAGCGCCCACGACTTCCAACCCCGTAAAATTGCAACAAGAAAGACCTACGTACGTACGCGTACCAGATATACAGTAAACGTTGCGACATAGTTACCGGTAGCACGATCGATACTTCAGTACTCTTGGAGCAAGGGTACAGGCATATATCGATGGAAGCACGATGCACAGCAGCAGTGCGCAGTCTGGTGTTCACTTTTTTTTTTTTAATATCGTACCAGTACGTATGTGAGGTTGCTATTATTACGGGGGTCCAAAGTCAATAGGACCTACTGTATACATAAAAACCTAGATATTTACCTATTTTTACTGACATATTTGGTCCTATTTACTATGGACCCCCGTAATAATAATATGTTGGTGTTTTTGTTGATTGTTTACTTGCCAGGTATAGTTGAATGTGGTCTTGCGGATGCGTCCGGGGTGGGATGCTTCGGACCCCGTTTTCGGCGTGGGTCGGGCGGGAGGTGGGTGGCACAATGAGCGAAAGCGTCGCCTTGCGCCGGGTTGGCCCGCACTCGGAGCGGCAAGAGGCCAGAGCAAGCCAAAACGCGGCGCAACCTCACTATACTGTAGTGCAGTAGGTACGTAGTTTAGTATCAAGACCTATGCCAATGGGAACGCGAAGGATCAAGAAAAGTTTGAATTCCAAAGATACCCGCCAAAAAAAATTAGAACAGGCTTCCTATGGGCACGTTTAGAAAATAAAAAAGCCCGAAAAAAGGAAATCTGGGGCCGATGTTGGGCCAAGATCGGCTAGAGAAAAACTCAGGCCGATCTTTGGTTCGAAGCGGCTAGGTTCCGAGTCCTCGACAGACATCGATCGACAAAACCAACGATTGCGTCATGAATTCTGAACGGAGTGCGCTCGTTAGGGGCTCCGACCCACCCTTGGGTCACCGTCTTCACACAATGGCCAGTGAAGTGTGGCGGGCGCTGGCCAGGCGTACGATAAAAAAAACAAATAGCCGCTGGTGTGTACAAAACACAAGACAAAATTTCTCGATCGGCCTCGAATGGCAAAAACAGGCTTTTTTTCAGGTTTGGGAGGATACCGCAGGACGCCGCCGGCAAGCTCTCGCCCCCTAGAGCATTTATCCACTTTCTATCTTCGATGCCGTCATCTATACTCGTTGCCCTTGCCCGACACCAAGCGGGTTGGCCGTGGACTGAGTCTCTATCGAGATCGAGCATCTATCGTGGCACGAGCTGATTTTTTATCAGCATGTTGACAATTTGCAACGAGAGAATACAAATTGCGCTGCCTGCAGCCGTTAGAAAAAATATATATCTTTGACAAGGAATTACATATAGAATACGCGCGTTCGGTTTATCACAATACTTGTAAAATTCGGTAAAAATGGAATATAGACGAGGCGTATTACGCAGCTTGCAAAGTTGAGTATCAACTATTTAATCAGTCGAACTCACAGCTGACGTATTTCAAAATTTATTTATAATAAAGTTGAGTATCAACTATTTAATCAGTCGAACTCACAGCTGACGTATTTCAAAATTTATTTATAATTGAACTCACAGCTGACGTATTTCAAAATTTATTAATTATTAATAATTAATAAATTTTGAAATACGTCAATAATTAATAAATTTTGAAATACGTCAGCTGTGAGTTCGACTGATATACGACTGATTTAATATAAATAAATTTTGAAATACGTCAGCTGTGAGTTCGACTGATTAAATAGTTGATACTCAACTTTGCAAGCTGCGTAATACGCCTCGTCTATATTCCATTTTTACTTAATTTTACAATTAACCGCAATCATCCCGTGTAAATCATCCCGTACCAAATACTACTGCTGTAGAAATGTCAATTACGTGACATGTAATAACTCCTACAAATTCAATACCAACTCATACCTATGCATGAGCAACAACACCCCTCAAAACCTTATCTCGACACCTATCATCCCGCGTGTGATAAATATACTGGTTTATTTGTACGCAAAATACTGATAGGACCACGCCTTGATAATCAACAAAACACCACGAATAACAACATGTAAAACATACCAGGTAAGAAACATCTATACCCTATACATACGTAAGGGTGCCCTATAACCATGATGCAGCTGTACTGCTGTACCAATACGTACACTTTCACAATGACCTGTCATCATACAGAAAACCCTTTTGCACAACCATCTCGACGTACCAAGTACCTCGTAAACAACAATAACACGACCCTTGCAGTAATAACACGATAATTCAATATGAACATCCTTGTACATACATACCCATTTCGCTCAGAGCCGAAAGTAAATTACTCGTAGATACACACATATGTCTGAACCAAAATAATTTCTTGCTGAAAAAGCAGGTAAACCTCTGAACTATATATAACTTCTTGCTAAAATTATTCAAATAACGTACGACCTGGCGTAGATCTTTGACATATCTTGACACATACATACATATCTCGTACACACTACTTTCGAATCCACACAAAAAGTCATATAAAATAATATCTAGACATTAAAACAACAGAAGTAGCAAAAACAGCAGCAGCAAGAACAGCAACATTATTCACACTTAGAACCATACTACTAAAACAACAGAAGTAACAAAAACAGCAGTAGCAAGAACAGCAGCAGCTCATCTCCGAAAGAATTATTCACACTTAGAACCAAATCAACAACATTCAATCAATCTATAAATATTTGTGAAATGCAAAGGTTTCAACATGTTGCAACATCGTATCAATATCCCTTGTTCGGGTTATATAGTATCAGTGCGCAGAATGATTAGTTAAAATTGTCCTGTTGACCCGGGCAGCATCCAGGGGAGCCGCTGGCCTATATCTTTGACAAGGAATCACATATAGAATACGCGCGCTCGGTTTATCACAATAATTGTAAAATTAGGTAAAAATGGAATATAGACGAGGCGTATTACGCAGCTTGCAAAGTTGAGTATCAACTATTTAATCAGTCGAACTCACAGCTGACGTATTTCAAAAATTATTAAAAAAAAAAAAAAAAAACGCGCTCGGTTTATCACAATAATTTTTTTAATAAATTTTGAAATACGTCAGCTGTGAGTTCGACTGATTAAATAGTTGATACTCAACTTTGCAAGCTGCGTAATACGCCTCGTCTATATTCCATTTTATTTATAAAAAAAAAAGAAGGGAAAATCAAACATTTTTTCCCTTTTTTCCCACAGCGACGGTACGAGGATATTTTCGGCTGTTTTGTTGTTTTATCGAACTGTGTGAGAATGATTTCGTGTGCGAGCTCTCTTCTTGTTCACCAGGTATCTAAATATTGGACTTATCAATTACATCGTATTTTTCGACGTCCGCTTAAACTGCTCAAGCTTAGTATCGTTTCGGCTAGTCCCTTACCTCAGGGATACACGTAAAGTATGCGTTGGTTTTCGCTCATCAATCATAGAATATTTCAACCTCTAAATTCGCAATTCGCCCGTTCACAACAAAACACGGATTGTTTCTCGATCTGTTCCAGAGTCTCCTCACAAGCCTTCCCTTTTTTAAAGCGATATTTTTGAAAGAAAACTTTTGGACTTCGCGTTACCATTGGCAGCAGTAAAATCCAATGAAACAACAAAACAGCTACAATTAACTGTGTTTTTGTTACCTCCACACTGCGTACAGATCGTGGGCCTCAAGTTATTACAGCTGCGGCAACATACCAGCGGGTCAAACAAGCGAAGCTTGAACTGCACGCACCACAACGCAAGGGCCCATCCCTGAGCATGGAACAACTCCATTTCGAAGGATAAGTTCGTCGGCAATGCAAAATAGCAACTCACGGTTCCTGGCACCAACAGCCCCGGCGCGCGGCCATCCTCGTCTGTAGTGGTCGCCCCCAGAGCCAACCAGCCCCCCCCAGAGCCCCTCCTAGCTGCTCAAGCTTGAGAGGGAGACCTCGCGCCGGCTTCCCAGTTGCAGTGTCGAGAGCGTGCGACGTAATTGGCGGACGTGCGTGAGAGGCTAGTTGCGCCGCCATAGGAGAACGTGTTGTCGTTCCGGCTCCAGACGCGGACAGGTGTCGTGCCAATCGATCTATCCGCTCGTGGGCTGAGCTTGGCATGAGCTACAATAAGCGAACGTAGATAAGCAGCAGCAACTGACACGGGCACAGCTTGCTGGGTCGGTGGCACCCCGAAGATAGAGCTCAAAGCGCACACACACAAAAGCGGCGCAATACGAAATTCGCGTGGTGTATCTCCCCATATGCATAACGCAAATTTGGCATGTTGGAACTCCCGATTGATCTCTCTCAGAGACTGCGCTCACGAACTGTAAGGTACAGCGCTTTGCAGTGCTTCACGATGACGAGAAGATCACGTGCGGAGATGGGTTTGACTTCCGTGCTTTGCGCACTGTCTCTCTCTCTGAGTGAGCCCTTCCTGACCCCTGCAGTAGTGACACGGTATGATATTTCGGCGGCATTGTCTGCAATATCAACATGTGGCACAGCAGCAGCAGAGGTTACTGGTTCATTGGCAGGCGGACAAGATCATAGGTTGACAGGTGTGTGAGCGGTTCAGGACCCACTGCAGCTGAAACCGATGTGTACGACCGCTGAAGGATTGTACTGGCAGCCAGTGTTGGACATGGACATGCACGGTTGAGCTCTGGTTGAGTTCTCACGTGCATTATGTTGTGTGTTACGATGCTGGCGTTCTGTTGCTTTGTGTATACCAGGTAGTAGGCGGATCGCCTTTTTATAATGCAACGGGAGATCTGATGGTTGAGTAAGGAAGTTGAGAGAGACAGGCGAGAGCAATTAGTGCAGAGTCGAGAGTCGAGACCAATCCGACCCAACAGCGAATACACTACATGCGTGCTGCTGACGTATCGTACCGGTACATAAATGGTGCTGGTACAAAGGGTTTGCATCTGACGACGCCCGCTCATTGGAGCGAGCCCAATGCCTTGGTTTTGGCGAGACGTGTGTGCGGACAGATTTACGCTGAGAGCGAATCCGAAACACCACCACCGGGCTTGCATCTGGGGCGTCCCATGTAGAGGGCGCTACCTATACTAATGAGTTTCCTAGGGAAAAAACAAAAGCAAAAAAAAAAGCGCTCAGGTAATTGTTGCTCAGGGTTTGTCGAAGTCTTGCCGCAATAAAGACGTTGAAGGCTATTTTTTTCCCTGAGCGGATTCTTTTTTTCCAGATGCTCAGGGTTACGGGCTGCAAAACAGGGTTTACCCTGAGCAAAGAAGCTGCTCCGGGTAATGGTCATGGCACAGAGCACAGGTAGTAAAGGATGTCTGTACCGTCACACAAGCAGCCCGGAACTGACACTGACTCGCCGCCATAGCTTAGGGCGACAAGGTGCGCCATCTGCTCGAACCAGTCGTCGTTTGGTTCGTGATTCTTTGGCGGCGAGGAAGTACAGAGCAGCTTCGGCTATCTCAGCAGGCAAGGAGGTGGAGCATGCATCGTCTATCTTTAGACAAAATGAAGAGAAGCGACCTAGCAACCTCACGCCGCGTGACGGTGAGGAGGGCGGTGATGGCGTAGAAGGTACGCGAGGCGGACGACCACTCGCCAAAGCGTTGGGGCAGCCGGGCGCACCACCTCCTCCACCAGTAGGCGTTTGGTTGTGGTGGGGCTACAGGTACTGCTGTATAGCAGCTGTACAGCAGGCAATCGCAGCAGGCGAGGCGAAGTGAGCAGGAGCAGCTCTCGATAGATGTACGCACATCACGCTGCACACCAAAACGAAGAGACGCAAACCTCGAGCTAGGTGGCGGCTTGGAGGACAGCGACGGTGGAGATCGTGTTATAGTGATGGAGGAGCGGGAGGGGCAGGTCGGGGCGAAAGGTGGTGGAACACGCGGCGGTCGACTGCACGGTACTCGAAGCTTGCTGTGAAAAATCGGGAAGCTTGAACGCGGGTCCACGTCATGGTATTCCTCCTCCCACCCTGAGCGTTTTTTTTGCTTCAAGCTTTTCCAAATGCTGGAAGCACCCACCATGAGCACCCACCCTGAGCACCCACCCTCAGGGTGTGAGCAAAGTTTTTTTTTTTTTTTTTCTCGAACTGTAATAGACAAGGCGCTTCTCTCCGCGGGCGGCCTACGCCGCCCGCCACGCTCGCTCAGGAAGGAAAAGTACGTCAAATTATGCGAAGCGGACAGAAGGTTGATGATTGAATATAGATTTTTTTATGATTGTTGTAGTTGCAAATTGGCGACTTGATAATGCCAAGAGTCCCGCCGCCATGCTTCAGGAGAAAATAGCTCAGACGCCACATACGCTTCGCGTCGCGGGCGGTTCCGCCCTCTACGCTCGTTCACATTCTGTACGTACGTACATACCCCAGGTAGGGTACTTATGTTCTTTTGATATGCTGTATGTACCTGGTAAGTACGAAAGAGAAAGCACAGCAAAGCACAGCAGCAGCACCGCAAAAACAATGAAAATGAAACCGAAAATTTCGGAAAGAAGAAAAAATCCCCGTCCCCTCTCATGTAATAATTTTCTGCCTGATTGGAACACCTTGCACCGCCAGTCCAAAATGAAAAAAATCGAACAGCAGAGCTTCTCTCTCAGCCTCGTACGCGTCCCGCCCCTCTCGCAACCACCTCGCCACCGATTCGGTCCGGGTAAAGCTTTTCTCCCTCTCTTGTCACAGTGAGCCCCGTCGCCCGCCCGCGTGAAGCCCGGTGCTCAACGTGACCCTCGTTCGCCAGCTCGACAATGTTGGTGCTCAGACTGCATACGTCTCTCGGTGAACTTCAGCTTGTACGCAAAAATAAGCACCGCTTGAATATTATCCTGCAATCCCGAACGAACTTATGGACTCCTACATACTCGATCTAATTTTTCGTATGGAGGCCAGACAGAGCCCATTCATGCTTCCCTCGTGTCTCGAGGCACGCACGACGCCTGGCCACGAAACGGCGACCGCGCTCCTTGCAACCCCCCTCTACCCGCCAGCATCCGCTGACACCCGCGACGGCGCCGGGCTCGCCCGCGGTGCCGTGCTCCGAGTACACGCACGCACACGAAACGAAAGAAGAAAACAGGGAAAAAGAACTGAAAGTGCAAAAAGAAGTTTCAACGAGCCGGTGAAAAAAAGCGAAAGAGAGCCTGCCAAACCGCTGAAAAATAAAATCGACCTTTTCTTTTTCCGAGATTTTTCTTTTCTTTTTCCGGGAAAACAAGTGTGGCACGATAAGCAAGCACGCAAAGAAAGCAAAGAACGCGAAGAAAGCAAAGATCGTAGAAGCGACAAAAAATCGTGGCAGACTCGCTGAGCGCGAGGCAGGTGATTATATTCAAGCAATTTTAAGAAAAGGATAAACGCAAGTTATGTTTGTGTGTGCTGGATGAGCATATATTGACGAGGGTTAGTTTACTATTTACAGTAGATATACTGCGATTAATTTGATACGATACGTACAACAAGTCAGTGTACTTAGAGCTTGTCTTGACCCTGTTCGACTATGTTGCGCTTTCGTTGTTGCTGTTGCTGTTGCTATTGCCCTATACTACGCCCGTGCCAGAAATCCGGGACGGCTCGAGCATGGCGAGAGGGTGGCGCGCCCGGAGACGACGCCGCGTCTGCCAGACGGCGGCGCGGGGGCTGCCCCAGGGAGACGAGGGCATCGCAGGTGGGTCGCGCGGCGTCGGGATAGAGGGGGGGGGGTGTACTCATGTCATGCATGGCCGTAGTCGTATGACCATAGACCTTTGCATCCCTACAATGCCGGGACGGAGCATGTCGGGTTTTCATCGACAAGGGAGGGGGGGGGGGGGGGGGGGGTACTCATTATCATGCATGGCCGTAGTCGTATGACCATATACCCTCGCATCCCTACAATGCCGGGACGGAGCATGTCGGGTTTTCACCGACCAGGCAAACATTGCTAGCACCATGCGCGAAGCGCCGTGAGGTGTTGGGCGAGTCGCATGAAGGGTGAGCTGCATCCTACTAAGAGCCGCTTTAGAGGCGGATTTTCTTGCTTATGGATGATAGATAGCATCAATGAATTGATTTGATGTCTGGTGTGGCCACTCCCAGAGACAGCAATGGGTTTACTATGGAACTGCCTCGTGGGTGCCTTACCATAAACACACTACGTGATACGATCATCCCCCTTGTGCGGAGTAAAGGTTCTCCCCACACAAAAATTATCCAACTCGACCGCCAGCCGTGGTAACCGCCAAAAACAAAAACAAAAACGGTACCCTGACTGTCTAGCTCACGCAGTGAGAGGCGTGTTTTACGGCGTCGTCGCCAACCGACGCCAACCCAACCTATTCGAAGGGGGGGGGGGGGGGGGGGCACCAACAACAATCGTACATCAGTATGAAGAACATATAGGCTGCATGCGGTAGTCTCGAACGGCGGCAGACGACGGTTTCCTCGTTTTTTGCGTAGGTGATGTGTCCCTTTCTTCCCGTTACAGTACCCCTTTGCCCCTGCAACCCCTACCTGACTCTGAATTCAAGTTGTCGTTTTTTTCTTCTCGAAAGGAGGGTGCAGCTGCGACGGGATTGAGGTCGACCATGAGATACGCACAACCCTTGCTGTATTGTACGTGGTACTCGTACGAACGATGTCCTTTTTGTTCCCTCCCTTGACTCGTGCCTGGCGTCTTTTTTGTTTGTGCCGCACTAACTTGGCACGACGCCCCAGCTGACCCCTCCCTCCCTCCCTTCGCCCCCTCCCTCACTCTGCCTGGCCGGTGAATACCCGACGCGCTCAGTCCCGGCATTGTAGGGATGCGAGGGTCTATGATCATACGACTACGGCCATGCATGATATCGAGTACCCCTCCCCCTCCCCGCCCGCTCCGTCTCGAAAGGGGTGCATGGTCAATGGTCAAGTGACAAGCAACTAATGAGTACGCCCCCCCCCCCCCCCTGCCCCTCGCGTGTAACGCTAGACCTGGAGAGCTTGGGCAACCCTGGCAAGGACAAGGACTACGGGAGCGAGAGGGCGTTGCAGTACGGCGTCAGCGGCGTGGCGGCGGGGGCATCGGACCACTTCTTTTCGGCCGACACCCGCGTGGTTTTTGGCGTCAACGCCCTAGAGATCGGCCTCGTCGAGCTGTACGACACAGGCTTCCAACGGTGCGTAGCTTGGCTGGAAAACCTTACACACGTGTATCGGTTTGTAGTAGAAGTATTGTGATTAGGGGCGGGGAGGAGAGGGCAGTGGGGAAGGAGGGAGGTAGGGAGGGGGGGGAGGGGACGGGGGGGGACGTGGGGCTGGGGGGGGGGGGGCAGGTGAACTCAATATCATGCATGGCCGTAGTCTTATGACCATAGACTCTTGCATCCCTACAATGCCGGGACGGAGCACGTCGGGCCTTGACCGACCAGGCAGACATTGCTTGCACCAAGCGCGAAGCGAAACGTGAGTTTTTTTTTTTGCGAGCTTGTGAGGCGGACTTGCCTTAGGGTGACAGCTTGAAAGAGTTGTTTTATTTTCCGATGTGTCCACTTCCAGGAAGAACAACGGGGGTACTATGTAACTGCCTCGTAGGTGTTTTACCGTAAACACATCGTGATAACGATCATTTCTCTTGTACTGAGGAAAGGTTCTCCACCCCGCACAAATGATCTATAACTCGATCGCCAGCTGTGACCGACCCCCCCAAGAAAAAAAAAAAAAAAAAAAAAAAAGCGGTAATATGGTTGTCTAGCTCACGCAGTGAGCGGCATGTTTCACAGTGTCGTTGCCAACCGACGCCAACCCAACCTATACCTGGTATATAAGATTGGGGGGGGAAGGGTGTGCTCATGTGGGGGGCGTACTCTTTGGTTGCTTGCCTTGGTCATTTGACCATTGACCCCGCATCCCTTTCGAGACGGGGCACCGTTCCTACTCCCAGTAAAAGACAACTTCGACATTTGGGCGCTCACGATATCGTGCATGGCCGTAGTCGTACGACCATCGAGACGCTCCTTGCATCCCTACAATGCCGGCGGGCTCAATTGAGAGGGGGCAGCGGGGGGTGCGTGCATGGCGGCCCTTCAATTGATAAATCGTTATTGTGGGATGCAGAACAGGAATGGGTTTTGAAGAGAAGAGCGAGTCGAGAATAGACAGTGCACGATTTATGCGAAGTAGTTTTTACACACCAGAAAAGTCGGGATGCTGTCCTGAAAAGGTTTAAGACAGCAGTCAGCACGGGTGGGAATGATAAAAGCCCTTGTCTGGGCTATTTGTTCGTCTTGCTTTTCGTAAAATCACTGATAAGACTGTTGTGCGCTATTTCGGAACTGCTCCATTACGTTTTTCTTTTATGCATACGGTAAGTCGTTGTTTTGGGGGGATTTGATGCTGCCACCCAGATAATATTTTTGAAAGAGAGTTAGCGACGTCGGTTCCTGTTCTCGGGAAATCTCTTGCGCGCGCTCGCCAAGCCTCTCTGCGGCTGTTTGTTTTGTTCTCTGCCGGCTTGTGTTTCGCTCCGCTGATTCAACAGCTGTCACCACTGCTGCTGCTGCTGCTGTTGCTGCTGCTTCTGCTTCTCGTACTGCTACTACTACTGCTGCTGTTGTTGATGCTGCTGTTGTAATTGTTATTGACGTTGCCGCTGCTTCCGCTGTTGCTTCCACTGCTGCTGCTGCTGCTGTTCGTACTGCTGCTGCTGTTCGTACTGCTACTGCAACTGTTGTTGCTGTTACTGTTATTGTTTTTGGTTGTCGTTGTTGCTGCTGCTGTTTTGGTTGTTGTTGTTGATGTTGTTGCTGCTGCTGCTGCTGCTGCTGCTGCTGCTGTGGTCCCTGCATTTGCGTGATTGTGGTGAACAGCGCGCTTATTGTGACGGGGTGGAACCAGGCCCGCGCCGACCCGGTGGTGTGGGAGCTGCTCCCCAGGGGGTTCGACTTGGCGTGGCACTCGGTATCGACCGAACCGTCACTCACCGATGTCGCGCAAGGTGAACAAGCCGTGGGGGTAGGCGA
Organism: Macrocystis pyrifera; assembly: GCA_031763025.1. Taxonomy (NCBI): domain Eukaryota; class Phaeophyceae; order Laminariales; family Laminariaceae; genus Macrocystis; species Macrocystis pyrifera. The sequence continues at coordinate 4,558,773 of JASSKH010000030.1, forward strand.
ACAAGCCGCGGTGGCCCTTGGAATACACCAGTAAGTTCCTGTCGCTGCTCCTGCTGGTTGCTGCGACACGAGGGATGCCAAAGTGACGAGTGGAGCGAACGTTTCGTTGTTTCGTTCCTCGGGACTGATGATCGATTTCCCGCTTATCATGATCTATCCCCGGTCTTGAATGATCTGCAGTAGCAGCTAGCTCATGCTGCTGGGTGGGACCGACCCGGTGATGGAACCCTGCACAACCTGCGTGATGTAACACATGTTTCCTGGGTTTGGACCTGTACTACTCTTACGGGGGACCATAGTAAATAGGACCTACGGTACACACAAAAACCTATCTATTTACCTGTTTCTACTAACAATAATGGTCCTATTTACTATGGTCTCCCGTAAATAGGATGAAGATCCTGCACAACCTCTCACAACAACGTCAGATGAGGAGGTACATGATCTACAGGTAGATGGATAGATCATGATCTGTCCCGAGGTTTGGGTAATTTGGCGTTTCAACTCCGTTTGATATTTTCTCGGAGATTTCTTGCCGATGTCCCCCCACCACCATGTTTTGCCTCGCACTGTGCACAGCGCGCCCCCCACCTGTCCCTCCACCCTTACGCATGTTAGCCTTGTACCACTGCCGTAGGGAGAGCCCCTCCTCTTTCCTGCTGCTGCTGCTGCTGCTGCTACTGCTCCTTTTTGTTTGTTTGTTTTTGTGTTTGTTTGTTTGTTTGTTCGTTCGTTTGTTTGATTATTTGTGTGTGTGTTTTATGGTGTGGTTTGTTAGGTTACGGTTACTACTACTGCGGTTTCCATTTCGGTTACGGTTACAATGCCGGTTACTATCACTGTTACAGTTTCAGCTGCGGCTTTAATTTCGGTTACTGTTCCGATTCGGTTGTGGTTAATACGGGTACGGTCGTACGGTTACGATTGCGGTCACGGTAACTGTTTCGCTCACGGTCACGGTTACGGTTGCGGGTTTCGTTACGGTTCGGTTGTAGCCACGATAGCTGTTTCGCTCACGGCCACGGTTGCGGTTACGGTTACGGCTTTCGTTGTGGTCACTGTTTCGGTTCGGTTATAGTCCTGGTTACGGTTACGTGTGCGGTTACGGTCATTGTTACTGTTCCGGTCACTATTACTGTTACGGTTACGGTTAGTCTGTTACGGTTACGGTTACGGTTGCTGTTACGGTTATGGTTACGGTTAATCTGTTACGGTTACGGTTACGGTTGCTGTTACGGTTACGGTTACGATTATTCTGTTACGGTTACGGTTACGGTTACTGTTACGGTTACGGTTACGATTATTCTGTTACCGTTACGGTTACGGTTACGGTTAATGTTACGGCCGTTACCGTTGCGAATGCGGTTGCATCTCCGAACTCGAAGGAGCGGCATTGGCGTTGGAGCACCGCGCGGACTGCGTGGTCGCTATGGGGGGAGCGGCGGTGATCGATGCTGCCAAGGCCATCGCGGCCATCACCTACGCCGACAAGGACCACAAGAAGGCTGCCAAGAGGCTCATGGAGGCAGCCCGCAAGCCGAGGTGCGTTGTTTTGAGACGTGGGTAGTTTGGTTTGGGGGAAGTAAGGAAGGGGGGGGGGGGGGGGGGGGGGGGATTGGTGCATCGATCGGTCGGTCGATTTGCTTGATGGAACGTTTACTCATTGGCTGGTTGGTTCGTTGATTGGTTGGTTAGTTGGTCGGTCGACCGGTCGATTGGTCGGTTGCTTGACGGACGTTTACGCGTTGGTTCGTTGGTTCGTTGACAAGGTTGGTTGGTTTGGTTTGGTTTAGGTTTGTTGACTGGTTCGTTGGTTGATTCGGCCGGTTGATTGGTTGATTGCGCGGTTTATTTTTCGTCGACTCGTTGGCCTGCAGTTCGTTGACGCGTTGATTGTTTTGACTTCATTGTACCTGGAATATACCAAGCTATAGTACATTGTTCTCGCCCTACGACAATGTGTCCTACATCTTGCTCCAGTCCGACCCAAATCGAATTCCCTTTATTGATAGTATCGCAATACTAGTATTGGTATTCTCTCTTCTATCATTCTGAACCGGCTAAATATTCCACGTTTCCCTTCTTGAAGGCTCCTGCTTACACCTCCCTCCCTTTCTTTTCGTTTCACAGACTTGTTTCTATTTGGTTTCAATTTTTTTGTTTCTTTTTTTGGTTGATTCTGTGGTTCATCGGGCTCGCTGATTTCGTTGGTCACTTAATTTAATTGTTAATAGTCTATTTTATTCGTCGACTATTTTAGATCGATGGGGCTAGCTATAGGTATGTGCGCATTGCCTGATTGAGTGATCGGTTCGAGGCGTGGTCAGCCCCTTGATGGTGAATATTTGCGGACGTTTTATGCTTGGCACCCAAAGCCGACCCTCCGACCCGAACCCTATAACCCTATCCCGAACCTTAAGTCAGTGATCGGTGCTAGGCTGCTATGCTCGGTAAGAGTCTAGGGTGGTTCGGACGGCTTGGAATGCTGTGGCTTGAACACACTCTTGAGTTGGTTCGGCCTGCTCGAGATGCTGGCTGTGGCTTGGAAATACTCTAAAACTAGGTGGATTGAGCCGCTTGTAGCTATATACCCCCTTAGCCAACCAAGTTGCGCTGAAGGATACTTTCAGGAGATTCAACAGGCGACGACTATGCCTTGACTTGTCCGTGCGTTGATTGATTCACTTTATCTATTTGAATGGTTCGGTCAATTTTTCCGAGTGACTGGTCACGACCGAACGGGTAGCTTGCTGTGTCATTGGTGGAGCAACCGACCGGTTGATCGGTCGACCGACTCGATTGCGTGCGACTACAGCAGTAGTACGATCCTTCGTAACGCTCGATCGGTCGGTTGTTTGGTTGGTTGTACTTTCTCGATCCTCATGCCCCATCTGTCCTTCTAGCGTGACTACTGCCGCTTGTCTGGTTGGCCGACCGCCCTTCGTGGCCATCGAACAATAGATTGATCGACGGCTGCCCCTTATTTTCTCCTCCACCCGCTTGGCATCCATTTACAATCAACCAATACTTAAACTTGACCTACTCCCTTCTCTCCACCCCCCCCCCGCGCTCCCCCCCCCCGCCTCCATTTTTTCACTAGGGATATCTCTCCGGAGGAGGAGAGGGGCGGGGGCGGGGAAGAGCAGGCCGACCTGGCGCCTTTGTTGGGACCCATCCCGCTCGTCGCGATCCCCGTTATTCCGGGCCTGGGGTCAGAGGTCACCCCTATGGCTACCATTCTCGATGACGGAGACCCCTTAGAGCCCGCCAAGGTAGGCATATTAATGTACTTCGTATACAGTATATGTGCGTATGTACTCGTGTCACGTGTGAGTATGATGTAACACCCAAAATAGTTTTATCGTTGAAATAACTAACCATTTGTTACTGAAGGTCCTGTATTGCCGTTGAAAAAGATGCACGAAACAGCAACGTGGAAAACTCAAAAAGTGACGAAAAAGTTGAAGGCTCTGTAAGTATGAACCGTTGTTAAGAGGTTTGTAGCAGGACGTTGAAAAATCTGAAAGTTAACAAAAAAAGTCGAAGGCTTCCTAAGCATGTACCGTTGAATGGGTTGTAGAAACATTGGAAACTTTAATAGTACCGTTGAGAACGCTTACCCAAAATCAAGTTTAGAAACTACAGTTCTATTGAAAAAGGTTGTAGAAACATTGGAAACTTTAATAGTACCGTTGAGAACGCTTACCCAAAATCAAGTTGAGAAACTACAGTTCTATTGAAAAAGGTTGTAGAAACATTGGAAACTTTAATAGTACCGTTGGGAACGCTTACGCAAAATCAAGTTGAGAAAGTACAGTTCCATTGAAAAGGCTTGACGAAACGTCAAAAAAAATGTTGCGTTACCGTTGGAAAAGCTTGACCGAAACGCTGTAACTCCAAAGACTCTAGATCTGCCGTTGAAAGCCAGTGAAATACCGTTGAAACGTAAACAGTGCGGTTGACAGATGCGTACCTGGTACTTCATAGTCTGGTACTGCATAGTTTTGATATACGAAAATGTGAAGATCGACCACCCCAAAGGTAGTTGCCGCGTCAAGTCGTGGTGGGCACGCGCGGTGCTTAGTACCCGCGAGGCCTGGGCAGGCAGACAGGTAGGTAGAGGATATGCAGGCAGGGAGGAGACCCCTCCCCCGGGCGCGCCCTCCCGAGGAAGCGTGTTGCGTGTGGCGTGATTCTTGGAGGACGGTGGGGCTGGTGCCCAGGCGGTCGTCATTCCTTTCTGCGAGCACACACACACCCTACCCCTCTCCCTGCTCATGCCGCCTTACACTGTCGGTAGGGAAACGTCTGTCACACCGTCGCTTGATCCTTCTTCCTGAGGTGTCGCTCGCGCGGCAGCCGGCAGTGTGATCCACCGAGCCGGACTGACTTCAAGACCGAGCGCCATAACAGAGCCGCCCCTTTCTTTCCCCCTCTCCCCTTTCCAGCCCCCCCCCCCCCCCCCCCCCCCCCCCCCCCCCCCCCCCCCCCCCCCCCCATTCGTTCGAGGCTGTCAACCATTGCAAGTTCGCCTCGCAAGCGGTTCTTAGTAAGAATACGCAGCTCACCAGTGATGCGACTCGCCCGGCACCTCACCGCGCTTCGCGCTTTGTGCAACCAATGTCTGCCTGGTCGGTGAAAACCCGACGTGCTCCGTCTCGGCATTGCAGGGATGCAAGGGTCTATGGCCATACGACTACGGCCATGCATGATAATGAGTACACCCCCCCCCTCATAGAGGGTTTTGGTGCACAAGATAGCAGCGAGAAAACGATCTCTATCCTGGGAGATAGATGGGTGGCCATAGACGGCGAAACAAGAAGGGGATAAGATTAGGATTTTTTTTTTCTATGTGACAACATTCGAAACAACGTAATGAGCGCCCCCCCCCCCCCCCTGTTAGAGGTGTCTATTAGGAGCAGGGACGGCGCTCCGTCTCGAAGAGGATGCGTGGTCAATGGCCAAATTATTAAGGCGAGCAACTAATCAGTACGCCCCTCCCCCGCCCCCCCCCCCCTCCCTAAATGTTGCACGCTATTACGGGGGTCCATAGTTAATAGGACCTATGGTATACATAAAACCCCATATATTTACCTATTTTTACGGGCAATATTTGGTCCTGTTTACTATGGCCCCCCGTAATAGGTTACTTTGGGGTTCCACAACAGCGCGGCGGCGATGCCTGCTCCCTTCATGGCCATCGTCGAGCCCCGCCTGACGATGAGGCTGCCCCTCGAGACCACGTGGCCCAGGGCGTTCGTGGCTCTCGCTGGCTGCCTCGAGGGCTACGTGGCAGGAAGAGGCTTCGTGCCTGACCTCTTAAGGTATGTTGAGAGGGGAGATGGGGAGCGGGGGCTGGGGCGGGGGGGGGGCGGAGGGGGGTGAAGGAGACGGAGGCGGGGAAGGGGGGAAGGGCAACGGGAAGGAGGGGGGGGGGGGGGGGCGTGCTCGTTTGTTGCTCGCCTTCGTCCTTCGATCTTTGGAGGGTGCTTTTGAGACGCAGCAAATGGGGGGGGGGGAGGTTGTACTCGATGTCGTGCATGGCCGTAGTCGTACGATGGGGGCGGGGGGGGGGGGAGGGACGGGGGGAATATTTTGGTTGGCGGTCGGTCGGTATGCAAACGTAGTTCTTCGCGGCTCACTCGACGGGGGGTTAAAGGCGCGCAAATTTATATAACGGAATACGGTGATCAAAGGAATACGATCGTGTGGGTTTTAATGCATTATTGTGGCGTTTTTCAATGGTGCGGTCACGTGGTCATGCACCCCGTGTTCCTTCAGAGCGAGCGAGCCACACGATCGCGTGTCACTACGAGTTGGTTTTGTCGCTAGTGTATGTGCGGTCAAAACATGGAAAACTGGTTGTCTTACATTTCATCGCGTCGTGCTTTCTCGTTCGCTTCTTCCTCCATGCCCCCCCCCCCCCCCCCGACATGCTCCGTCCCGGCACTGTAGGGATGCGAGGGTCTATGGTCATACGACTACGGCCATGCATGAGATCGAGTAAATCTCTCCTATCGAGTACACCCTCCCCTCCCCCCCCCCTCCCCCCCTCGCTTGCACATTCTCGATGCATCTGCCGTGCTGTAGCCACCAGGGGATTGAGCGGGTGTCGAGGTGCCTCGAGAAGGACCTTGGCTTCCGCGGCCCGCTGTACGAAGAGAGGGAAGACATCGCCTTTGCAGGTGGGGACTTCCGCTGGAAAAAAGCACTATGGGTATCTTATTACCATGCTGCTCCAGGTTCCAGAAACGATCGCTTCTATCCACAAGCGGAACCGTGCTTTGTTGAATCTAGATGCTTGTTTTTTGTCGTTTATTCATGTTGCTGTTTCGATTTGTTTGGTTTCATGTTTTTTTTTTAATGTGTTTTGTTCGGATTGAGTTTGCTTTGTGTCCGTTTTGTGTGTGTTGTTTTACTTGGTGTCTGTTGTTTGTGTGTCGATTGTTACCGCTCCACTCGTTGCTTGATGTAGTGTACGTTACAACGCGCGAAGAGCCCCAGGACGGAGGAGGGCTGGCTAACGAAACAATTGAACCATTTCTGGTAAATGTCGCTTCACTCTTGGCCCTAAAAATGACCTGCTACCTCGTATAATACCCCTGGCAACGTCCACTGTAGTACGGCGGGCGAGTTTACTTTTTTTTGCCCGCCGGGGCCGCCGCCACCGCCACTGCCACCCACTATAAATGATATTGAATGTCGCCATCGCGCACACCGCCATCACCACCACCAACACCACCACAACCACCCCCACCACCACCACCACCACCAACACCACACCAACACCACCCACACCCCCATCGCCGCCGCCAACTAATATCGAAATCCGACATCGCGTGTGCTTGTGTTTGTGACACGCAGGCGTCGCGCACGGACTTGTGGCGTCCCGCACGGAGTGGGGTTTCCTGCACGAGTTGGCGTCGGCCGTGTCGGTCGCAAGCGGCGCCCCCTACGCTGTGTGCGTCGCTCGACTGTTTCCGAGGGTTTCTGGAGGCGCAGGTTGGTGTCCTTGGCTTGTTGCGGCTAACACGATTCTAGAATTTACCGGTTTTCGCTGTCTCACAGTCGAGTTTCGTGTGTGCTGGTTGTCTCACAGTCTGTGCCCGGATCGACAACACACACACGACTCCCAAAATCGGGGACCCCCATCGAGTTGGCTGAAGCCGGATTTTGCTTGATTTTAAAGGGATGCTACGACTGCCGAACTCTTACGACCAAATTCCGATATACTTATGAGAACCCTTAAGCAAACGCACACAAGTTGACGACAGTTACATAATTTCCTGAAGCGCGAGTTCCTGGCGACAGCAATGCTATCTTTACACTCTGTCTGGAACACACTGTGACGACCCTTGTTAGTATCGCCCCCTCACGTGTATTCCCCCTCCTCCAAAGTAAAAACCTGACCTTGTAGAACATCCGGGTGAGTCGATCGAATCCCGACATACTATGCCGTCTATTCATTTGTCTATCTGTCTGTCTGTCTGCCTGTCTTTTCTGTCTGTCCGTCTATCTGTCGGTCAGTGTGTCTGTCTATCTATCTATCTGCCCGTCAGTCTGTTTTGTTTGTCTGGTTGTCTGTCGGACGGTCGGTCGGTTGGTCTGTCTGTCCGTTCTTCTGTCGGTCGTTCGGTCTGTTTCCCCCTCTGACTGTTTGTCTGTCTGTCTGTCTGTCTTTCTGCCTTTCTGCCCATCTTTCTGGCCGTCTGTCTGTCTGCCTGCCTGCCTGCCTGCCCGTCCGTCGGTCCGTCCGTCTTCCTGCTTGTGTAACTGTCTGTCTGTCCGTCTGCCCATTCGTTCGTCGAAAACAGATTTCCGCCCTTCGTCGCGAGGAAAGAAGCTTTCACGGACCCCGCCCGCCGACGCAGATCACCGAACAGCCCCCGTCCGCGACAAGAGGACGCCTCCGCCGAAACCCTCACCGTCGATGTTTCCACCGCAGACGGCACCACCACCACTACCACCACTAGCCCCACTAGCAGCGGCAGCACCACCAGTACCAGCAGCGGCAGCAGCAACGGCAGCAGCAGCAGCAGCAACGGCAGCAGCAGCAGCAGCAGCAGCAGCATGAACAATGTAGACGTGTTCGGCGATGACTTCCCCGAGGTGTTTCTTCGCTTGGACGAGAGCGACGACGACAACAGTGACGACGACTGGGAGCCTAGGGGCTCGGGCAACAGGCGACGCCCCAGCGACGACGCTGCCTCGCCTACCGCGCCCGGCAGCTGTAGCAAAGGCAGCGAAAGCAGCGGAGGCGGCGGCCGTGGTACATCGTACGCAGATGACTACAACGATCGGGCTTGTGCTGCGCTGCTCAAGTACAGGCGCGCCGCCGGGTTCATCACCGGAGGGAAGCAGCAGCAGCAGCAGCAGCAACAACATGAGCAGCAGCATCAGCAGCAGCATCAGCAGCAGCGACGAGCGAAAAACTCACCGTCAAGCCCCGAGGACATCGCACTGTGGCTGGATGAGCGCCTGCTAGACAAGAACATCGCGCCACTCTACCGCACGGGCTTGAGACCTGAGCACGTGGCCTCCGTCGTGGACACCCTGGTGTGTGATGAGCGAGGGGTGGGGGTTGGCGACGGTGGAAAGGATGCCTTCGGGGGTCTCGGAGAGGCCACCGTGAGGAAGATTGTCGCCGACGAGGCCGCTCGTCGAGACGTCCGACGTGAGAACGGCCTGGGGAAGGAGGGGGGATATGGGGGCGGGGGGCCGGGAGAGGGGCCGCCAGTGTCGCCGGAAGGGGGAAGGCCGACGCAGAACGGACCGTGGCAGTAGAGGGAGAGAGAGAGAGAGAGAGAGCGGACTTTGGATGTATCAACCTCCTCCTTTTCTATTTGGGGCTATTGTCGTTTTTGCGCCTGCCCCTCCTTTTCAAACTGGAGGTCTTTGTTTTTGCACCCTTTAATTATGATGGGGTTGGGACGCTTGCATCACAGGCAGTATAATTTTGTTGTTGTTTTGGGTCGATGATTTGAGTTAATTGTTCACGCGTGGGAAGGGGGTTTGGTCTATGGTTGTGTGGCTTTTCAAGTGCGGCGGGGCTATGTAATAAAAATATATAATACAAGGTACATCAGTGTGCCCTTCCCGGCCCGGCTGTCTCCTTTGGCCATTCCGGACTACACTCACGTACCAGGTACATGTTATTGTGTCGAAAAAAAAATCCGAGAGAACCAGGTCAAATCACCCTTTTCTGTTGTTTTTTGCTGGAAAACCCGTCGAACGAGTAAAAAAAACGATCGAGTTGAAAGGAGGTGCTGTGGTAGCATCGTCTCGCTGATACACCTTTCAGTTCACCCTTTTACAAAAACTGCAGTCCAGGTGTGGGGACAAACCGGTCAAATTCTAAGTAATATGTCCCCGAAACGGTACAGCAGTCTTAGAAGGGTTAGTGACCCTTCGGGTGTTGAAGATATCGACCAAACCAACGAGAAACTTTGGTGTCATCAACCGCCTACGGGCAGCGTGAGCAAACACCAGTACGGGCAGAAATGTGTTGCCCGACGTGCCGCCGTACGACCCATTACATGGTGTCTCGGACGCCAATCGGTGTCGTCCCCCTAAGTGTACAGCGGCCGCTGTTTCTGTAATATACTCGTACACCCGTGGTAGCCATTTTTTATGTACAATTTTCCCCTCGGCAGTCCCAGGAGGGATGAGCTACGTATGCGTACTGTTCGCATCCAACCAACGTCGTGTAACTCAGAAAACTGACCCGTCAAATAATCGGAAGCGACGAAAAAGCAGGCGGCGATGGCGCAAAGGTGGCTCGATGAGTCGGAGCCGATACCACGTGAATAACGAGTTTCAAGTCCGGTCATTTTGCTTTTCCTATTACTGGCTTGAAAAAAAATCGCAGCCGGTATCACATGAATAACGAGTTTCGAGTCCGATAATAATTGTGCTTTTCCTACAGGGTTAAAAGGTCGGAGCCGATATCACGTGAATAACGAGTTTCAGGCCCGATATCTGTGATTTTCCTGCCGGCCCGAAGCCAGAGAACAGAGGTTGGTGTGTGGATACATACTGAGGATACGAGAGGACTGTCGGGCCCACCGGCTGCTGGGGGAAAGAGGCCTCATCTTGAGCCGATAATGCCTGGTATTTCTTTTTTTTTAGTGATCGGTGAAGGCCCCGAAGAATACAATAGGGTGGTAATGCCCGGTTTCGGTCAGGTCGGGTCAACATGCCCAAGCGCAGGTGGTAACATATTATATAGCAGCCTGCTCTGCTGTTGCAACGGGAGCGACGGGTTAAATTGGCACACGACACGTGTTCTAAACGTGGCAGGGTGGTGATCTTATGTATCAGCTTTTTTTGCCAATCCGCCCGAGTATTAAAAACCACAACAACGAACAGGGTTATCCCCGGTTCTTACGCGACTGCAGTCCTCAAAGGGATAGGAAATCCGGTCCGTAAAAAAAAAAAGCGGCTTGAAATTGGTACGTGCCCCTATTATATCGTAGCAACACGCATGCATCCTGTTTGGGATTTCAGAGGGGAAAAAAAAAAAAAACTACACAAAAAAAAAAAAAAACAAAATGTGGCGATCTCACAGAATCGGCCGTTCGAAGCAACGTAGGCTCTTGTTTATTGCTTGCATTTGGGGCGATACATTCCGTGTCCACAGCGACAAGTTCGCACCTCGGGGCGGGTCATCGATTCCCCACTCGATGAGCTATTAATAGACCTTTGAGGGCAGATACATTCCTGGATGTGTGTGATCTGGCTCATGTCGCCGGGTGGGAGCCGTGTAGGCCGCATGATCTACTAATGTCATAGTATACTTGTATGTAGTACTCGTAGCACATGTTTGGTTTCCTGGGTTGGATCTGTACTACCTGTATGAAGATCTTGCACAACCACTCACGACAGCAGGAGAGGAACTGTAGATAGATGATATACTGCACTGTATGTATTAATAGCTAGATCATGATTTGGCCGAGGTGTGGACGAGTTACACAGCGTCAACCTACTCGTGTACTACTGCCGCGCGCCTACTACTAGGGACACGGCGGATATACCGCCCTTCTCACGTACTTAGTCGTTACACCCGGCCTCCAAAAAAGAGCAAAAAGCAGTGATCGATTTACATGCTCATGCGAGGGGTTGCTTGGATCATGTGAGGGGGGTACAGTAGATGGATTATTCCGGGGTCGGCCCGAAATGGAAAAGGGCACCAAGAATCAGCGATCAACTAGCAGGTATCATTTGATTAAAAGAGTTCCATAAGGATCCACCAGTCTAAAGCCTCTCTTATCCCTCACCAGGTATCAGGTACCACATCACTACCACGCCCTCTTTCTTCCGTTCACACGTCCCGTGACTCCTCAGGTCCCACTCGTGTATACCACCCACCAACACGAACACATTATTAGCCACTTTTCCTTTCCCGTCGAGGCGTCGCTGTACTGTATAACGGTCGTACATTTCGTTCAACGCCGCATTCGCTCAGCAGCACCCGTTCGTTATCCACTACGAGTAGAACCCGTTAATACACTACGAGTATAATGACTCTGAACCGGTGTCCTCTGGACAAACACGGGTGCTGTCCATCGAAGGCCGGTCGAATTACAGCAGCGGAAGCAGCAGCAGCGATGTCGAACGCCCTGGACTTACCGACTTCGATCCTTGTAAAATCAATCTATAGATTCGTACACGACACAAATCCACATCGCTCAGACGATCGATCGCATGACCATAATACCATATACTACTGTACGCGAAAGCCTTGAAAATAAAAAATAGAAAAAAAAAGAAAAAAAAAAAACAATGACACGGACAAGAAGACCTATCGCACGTCATCTCACGAGTACCGCGGCAGCAGCGAGCGTTACGTTCGAACGGTAACTTCCCTCACTTTTACCCCTCCCCTCCCCCACGGCGCTTGCGCTAACAACCACCCGATAGCAGCAGCACGAGTAAAAATATACGAAAATTTCCCTGGTACTACAGCACATGAATACGTTACCTACATTGATCGCCTGATGTGTATACATACACACATGAAAAAAAACGCCACTTTTGTGGAATTCCCACTCTCTCAATTAACCCAATTATTTTGCACCCGCATCCGCATTTTGGGGAGACAAACAACTTGGAACCACAGTAGAGTGTGTCCTACTCTTGCAGTTAGTCCTTTTAGTAGTGCACTGTACAGGAATCTAAATTTGATTCTACAGTAATTCCAAGTGTTTCGTCCCCATAACGAGACTGCCGTACTAAAGGGGTTAAACCGTTTCACACATCGGACAGATCACGATCTACTGCTGTAGATCGTCCAGATCCTGTAATATCTTCGCCGTTATGATATGCTGTACAAGAGCCGTATCACACATACAGATAGATCCCACGCGGCAAAACCCATGTGCAACAAAAGTCGTGCCACACAGATCTCTCCTGGCACAAATACCATCTAGATCGATAAGATCATATAGATCAGGGATCTACCTGTCCTGAATGATCTAGATAATGAAATGAGGATCTGATCCGTCCGAGGATCCCTTTCCCTGAAACAAAGACACAGCAAAAGCTGCCCAACTCCGGAGATCCCAAGCACTTTTCTCCTCCCCACACAAAGGCACATCAGTTTCAAACGGGTCCGTCCATTCACCCCCCAAAAAAAAAAACGCCCGATCATCCAACTCTCTAGGAAATCCTTGCGGTTCGGGCCCTAAGCTCATCCAAAAACGACCCCCCTCCTCTGGCCACAACCATGGTCTCCTTCCCAGACACCCGCGCCAGCCCCCCCCCAATGGAAACCTGTTCACCAGCCCCATCCATCGCAACACCCGCTCCTTCAGTGCCCCCGCCGTCGCCGTCTGCATCCCCCGTAGCGAGGGCCTGACCAGCGTTAGCCTTCGCCCGGGCCTTAAGCTCGTCCAAGAACCCAAGCGGCGAGGCAGACGCCGACCGTTTACCGCCTCCTCCGCTAACCCTACCACCGCCTCCTCTAGCCAACTCCCCCGACCCGTTATCAATAGCATTTTTCGCAAGCAGTGCCGCCAGGCTCTTCGATATTGGCTTCGCCGCCGGAGGACGAACAATAGCCGACGGAGGCGGCGGCGGCGGTGGCACCCCCATCCCGTCGCCGGGGGCACCACTTAACAGACAACCATCCGCCACTGTTGCGGGGGGGGCAACAGGACGAGACTCTCCCCCCGCCGTTCTCTTGACCACGACCGACGCCGTCAACGCCCTGTCGCTATACTCCTTCGTCAGGAACGCCAGGACCCCCGGGGCGACCTTGACCCGTCGTCGCCGAAGCTCGCCGTTTTCGCACCCGGCGCCTTCTCCGGCTGCTCCGACGCCGCCTCCACCACCACCACTGCCTCCCGGAGCGAAAACTGCAGCAGCCTCCCTCGCTGCCCCAATCTCCGCCTCCCGCGAAACCCTCTCCGACCTTCCTCCTCGCCCCACCTCTCTCCCCCCTCTCTTGCGAGAGGGCAGCAACAGCTCCGGCGGACGCGGCAGAAGGTGGTACGGACAGCGAAACCACTCCTGGACCGTCGAACGGTCGCTGCCGCCGCCGCTCGCCTCCGCCGGGGCGCCCGGCCAGGTGCACACACGTCGCCAAACCTCAAAGTAGCGGCACACGGCGCGCCCAGACCTCGCGCCAAACCGCTCTCGCACCGGGAGAAAAAGAGCCCCAACATCTGCGACGGTAGCCCGTCGAAACCACCCTGGACCGTCGCAGTCGCTGCCGCCGCCGCCGCCGCCGGCGCAGGTGCCACCGTCGCCACCTCAGTAGCGGCACCCGGCGCGCCAGACCTCGCGCCAACCGCGGGAGCACCAACCTCTGCGACGGTGCCCGAAGCACCAGGCATTTCACTAAGCCCCGAAGACTGCTGCGCGCCCCTGAGAGACACGGCGTTCTGCACCTCGCTGGCTCTGAGGCGACGCTCCTCTTCGGGGGCGAGCTTCCTGGCGGCCGCCATCGCCCTCCGCCGGAGCTCGGGCTCCGCGCTGAACGCTCCCGGGACGCGGACCAGGCTCACGGGCACGGAATCTCCGGCCCCGGCGCCGCCACTGCCGTTGCCGTTGCGTCTACGATTATCGTTTGAGGCGGCAACGCCCGGGTTGATGCATGCCTTGTCCCGCCTGTTCGCCTCCATCGGAGCGCTGTTGTTGTCGACGGGAGCGCTGCGGGAGTACACCTCGGCAATCAGCTCTGCCTCGGACTCTAGCTGGGGCAGGGATGGGTACGTCGTAGAGAGCTGCGAGAGCGTGGGTGGGAGGGAAGGAGGGAGAAAGGCAGGGAGGGAGGACGGAAAGAAGAAGGGCGAATGGGAGAGCAAGGCGGCAATCGAGTTAGATTTATCGCGGGGGGAAAGTGAAGGAGAAGCGCGAAAACATCGCGAGAAAGTCAAGTGGACCGGAAAAAATCGTACAACCAACTCCCCTCACCTCTCGGAGAGTTCATTTCTTTAGCCCTGGCCGTATACAGGAAGCATCCCTTTCAGAACAACGACAAGGACAGTGAACCAATCGTCGCCAGTGAAAGAACCTCGACGAGTTTGGTCTCGAAAACATTAAATAAAAATACAGACAACCTCCTACCCGGCTCCCAACTACGGCTGGCGGTCAAGTTAGATCATTTTTGGGCGGGGAGAGCCTTTACTCCGTACAAGGGGGATGATCGTATCACGTAGTGTGTACATGGTGAGACACCCACGAGGCAGTTACATAGCAAACCCATTGCTGTCTCTGGAAGTGGCCAAACCAGAAATTAATCAATTCATTGATGCTGTCATCCATATGCAAGAAAATCCGCCTCTAAAGCGGTTCTTAGTAGGATGCAGCTCACCCTTCATGCGACTCGCCCAACACCTGACGGCGCTTCGCGCTTGGTGCAAGCAATGTTTGCCAGGCCGGTGAAAACCCGGCGCGCTCCGTCCCGGCATTGTAGGGAAGCGAGGGTCTATGGTCATACGACTACGGCCATGCATGATAATGAGTACACTCCCCCCCCCCCGTCTCGCCTCCCCGGTGCTCAACTTTAACTCCGACCACCCCCCCCCCCCCTCCCCCGTGCCTCAATACGCTCTCACCATCCGCTCCGCCTCCGTCGTGCTCGCGGCAAGCGCCTTACGCTCCCGCGTCACCGCCGCGTACGCCTTCTTCGCGGCTTCCCGGGCGCTCCGCAGCGTGTCCGCGCCGTCACAGCTTCCGAAGCTCGCCCGACCGCGCGTCCGCACAGGCAGAATCCACTTCTGCTTTTGCAGCCACCACTTCGGCATCCAACGCCGACAGCCGCTTCTTGCGAGCGCCCAGCCTTCGGCGCTGCTCCTGCAGCCGGGCAAGTCGCGCCCCCGTGGCCTCCAACGTGGGATAGAAGTAAGCGGGGTGGCGAGCGCGGTGGGGCGGGAGGGGCGGCATCCGACACGTTGCTCGGCGCCCACGCACGGGGTCCCACCTGGTCCGTTGGGGGTTTGCCACGGCAACATAAGGAGGCGGGGCGCAGCGAGGCAGGTGGGAAGGGGGTGGGAAGGGGGAAAAAAGGGCGGGGTGGGGGCGGAGCGGAGCGGGGTGAGGTGGAAAAGAGGGTTTCGACAAAATGGTGGACGCTGGGCGGGGGGGAGGGTTTCGCGTTTGTGGGAGTTCGTATAGAAGGGGTTGTGATCGAACGGCTACATACCGCTAAATTTCCATGCCTCGATATAAAACGACGACCTGGTTCGGCTTTCAAAAAAAAAAAACAAGAACAACAACAACAACCAGTGGAGCCCGTAATTTTTAGTATTTCACAACATGAACTTCCCGCGAAGGGTACACTTCTCTTCGCCAACGAACACACGGGGCACGAGCGGTAATTTCACCCTATGGCGTGAGCAACACGCGACTGTGCGACAGAACACTCTGTGTGATACCCCCGTCATAAAAAAGACTACAAAAGAATAAACGTAGCAGGCTGCGCCAATGGAACTTGATTATCGCAGGATACAGTGAGACCAGGCCATCAACGCTGGCGGGACTAATATTGGTTTCACTCGATGCATGGTTGAAGACGTTTCTGTAAGGCACACACACGTATCCCCTTCCGCGTACGCCAATGGACCCACCCTTTCACCACCGCGCTCCCGGTTCGAGGACAAAACACTTACAACTAGACTACAGCAGTGGTCCCTCTACGGCGCCGGTTGCGCGCTATAGTGCACGTGGGATCGCTTGGCACAGACGGGATTCACGAGTCAGCGTGGTATTCATAGTATGCGGAATATTGCGGGTTGCCGCTGTATATATAAAACGCCAGTATTGTTGCCTGACGCATACCGGCACTATAGAGGGACCGGCACTATTCTAACCCCTTTGGGACCCCGATATAATGACCAAAACAATGGTATTTTTTGTTTGGTGTTATCAGCCGCCTTTGAGCACAGCGTGAGCCCCCAGCAGTAAGGGTAGGGTCATCTTCCGCCCGTGTCGTACGACTCCCAAGAATTGTAACTATCGCGGGGGGGCATAGTAAGTAGGACCAAATATTGTTGGTATAAATAGGTGAATATATGGGCTTTCGTGTGTACCGTAGGTCGTATTTACTATGGTTCCCCGTAATAGGACACCAGTTCGTCTTATCTCCCAATCACGCAGTGTGGTGGCCGTTTTACTACAATCGCCACTGTTCATCGTCAATTTTCCCCCCCGAAGTCCCGGAGGGGTTTTCAGAGGAAAAACTTGAGGAGTCGTAGAAGTTAAGCAGGTCCCGCATTGTGGCTCACTCCTGCTTTTTCTTCCAGGGCAACGCCTTAACATTCTCAAATAGACCGCCATCATGTCTGCTTGCGGCGGTTCTGTTACGTCACCGAAAACAGTCGCACACACCATCTACGAGTGTCCGAAAACCAACCCCATGGTGACGTTTGGCTCACCATGTTCAGCGCTCGGTGCAAGCAATGTCTACCTGGTCGGCGGAGGCCTTGCGTCCTCCGTCCCGGCAATGTACGGATGCGAGGGTCTATGGTCATACGGCTATGGGTATTCATGGCATGAGTACCCCCCCCAAAAGGTGGCCTTTATCGTTGAAACGACCAGACAACACCCAAAACCCAAACCCTCTTTCCCGTCCCGCAAGACCAAAAACACAAGACCAAACCCACAGCAAAAACAACAAAAAACAACTAAATTATGTACCACCTTCTCGAAACAAAAGCTCACCCGGCGGTAACAGTCGCCCTGTCCTGTTGCCGCGCTAATCCTTCCAGCTGAACGCGAAACCTAGCTCTCCATTCCGCCTTCTTGCCGTCCGCGTCCCGAGAAAACTCCTTCGGCAGGACGCACCACACCGCGCGCATCTCCGTCAGGTCCATCGCTTCCAGCTGAGTGAACGCCGCGGCTCCCTCCCCGGAAAGGAAATTCGCGCCGGCGATGTCCTCGGGGGAGCTAACCAGCCAGTGCAGGGGCCGGCACTCCCGCAGCCGGACGCAAAGATCTGAGGGGTAAAAAGTACCAGCCTTCCTAACACGCCCACCACTACCCCCCCCCCCCTCAACCTTCCCATCCATCGTCGTCACCACTCCCACAGCCTCTTCTACCCCCGCTACCGCAGCCTTCGACGCCCCTACCCCTACCCCCGGCGATGCCGCTGCCGCTGCCGCCTGAATATCCCCCGCGTTCATGCCCCACACAGCTTCCGGCAAAAGCGCGCGCATTTCCTCAAGCGCGGCCACGTTCGCCTCCCGGTTAGCCTCGCTCCAAGCCAGCTCCCGGGCGGCTTCCTCCTCCGCGAACTCGGGCGCCTCCGCCCGCCGCTGCTGCCACGACTCCATCTGCCCCACGGCTTCTTCCACCTTCCTCCCCACCACGCGGAGCTCCCGCTCCACCCCGTCAGCCCGCCCGGCCAGCGCCGCCGCCTCCGCGGCCACTTCCTCGCACACCGCGGCTCGGTCCACCTGGGACCCGGTACTAGCTGTAGCCTCCACCGCCCGCCGCCAGATTCGCCATGCGTTGCCCCGCCGCCCTCACCTCCGAGGCCGCAACGTCCGCCGGAAAAACACCAGCACCGCCACCTGCACCTCCAGCTGTAGCGGCAGATGCACCCCCCTTACGACCCCCCCCGGCGGAGGCAGGCTCTTGAAGCGCCAACACCACGGCTTCCGAGGAAGATCGGAGGCGGGACAGGGCTCGGTCATCGAGGGTTCCCGCGACAACCCGCGCCATAGCCACGGCCAAGGCCGAGGTGGCCGCGTCGCCGCCGACACCTCTACCAGTCAGGCGGGCGCGGGCGACTTGCAGCTGGCCCTGGTGGATGGAAACAGACACCGTTTGAGATTTGGTTGGTGGGTGGAGCGGAACATAACGGAACAGCAAGGACGGTGGGAAAAGGGGGAACGGCCGCGCGGGGTGGGAATTGGGGAGGGGGGGGGGGGGGGGTTCGGTTGGGGAAACGTTTGCGCTAGTTTTGCACCCAGTCCCCTATCAATGAACGCCTTGCTGCCTTGGAGGGGGGTGAAAGGGGAGTAATATATTACTACTTCGCGCCGAGCTCATCCAACCCGGAACGGAGACAACTAGTCGCAAGCCATTGTACAAGGCGCAGCAAGCTACGGCTATGCCCCGGCCCACCCGGCGTCGGTACGTGGAGCAACTCCTTCCACCCACTGTTGTGTACGCGACAAAGGGAATCATGCTAATCGATGGTTTATTGCGTCTGATTGGCATGTGGGTAGGGTTAGGACCAGTTCTAGTCGTCTCGTACACAGTCAGTGTGTTTCAAACCCCCCCGGTCCATCCGGAGTCGGTAGAGCAACCCTTTCCACCACCTTTTCGATAAAATGGTCGGCACACACTGGGCACGAGACAACAGTTGATTGGGCCTAATTGGGATTGGATTGGTATGGTTGACCGAGGGAGAGGGTCGGTTGTACTCGTCTCGTACACAGCAGTCATTGTGTGAGTACTGCTGTACCGTTTTATCGAATACCCTGGTAAGTCCTGAGTTGTCCACCCTTCCACCAGTCGAACTTGCCAAAGCTCTCGTTGAAGGCGTCACGTCACGCATGCACGCATCGTGCTGTACCGCTGACAAATAGCAACAAGCCACGGATCACAAGCAACAAAGGCCAAAACAAGCAAACCCAACTCCACCGCGTTGAAAAAAAAAAAACGGCCCACGTGAAAAACAAACGCCACCACAAAGTTCGACGGCGGCGCTGCACTCATATATACCGCACAAGATGCCGCATCACCCGTCCGTTCAGCCCCACCTGACGCCATAGGAAACGCTCGTACGTCGATTCCGCCTTCTCCAGCGCCGCCGAGGCGATGCGATAGGCGTTCGCTTCGGGTTTCGCGGTCTCCATACGCCATGTCAACTCCTCGTCTGACAGTCCCGCCGCCACCTTGAGCAACGCCACCTTGTTGGGGGGGGGCGGGGGGGGGGGGGGGGGTACTCATGTCATGCATGGCCGCAGTCGTATGACCATAGACCCTAGCACCCCTACAACGCCGGGACGGAGAGGACGTCGGGTTTTCACCGACCAGGCAGACATTGCGTGCACCAAGCGCGAAGCGCCGTGAGGTGTCGGGCGAGGCGCATGAAGGGTGAGCTACATCCTGGTACATACTAAGAATCGCTTGTGAGGCGGAATTCTTGCATTGGGTGACAGCGTGGAATTAATCAGGGGTGGGGGGGGCGTCCTCAGTTGTTGCTCGCCTTAGTCATTTGACCACTGACCGCACATCCCTTTCGAGACGGAGCACCGTTTCTACTCCTAATTGGGACACCTTCAAGTTTTCGGCGCGCATTACGTTTTTCCCGAATACTAAATACCAGGTAGAGGCAAACGTGATACGAGTTCACAATACCGGGGCACACACAGAGAAAGGAAAGTGGGAGGGAAAGGTAAGACAAAGACGAAGGGTAAACGGTAAAGAGAAGGTAAACAGCTCCATCTCCCGGACAAGTCCCACCCGATAACTATTGCTACCAGCTCCACGCCCAAACGAGCTCAACCCAATACTCTCTCCCCACAGAAACATTCGCGAAGAGGGGGGGGGTGTGCACCCACCTGTTCCTGCAAGGTCTCCACGTTTTCGCCGCCTACTCCACCTCCGCCGCCGCCGCCGCCACCACCGCTAGCACCACCGCCCCGCGCAAGCTTAGCCATTATCGTTGCGGCCGCCGCGACGTCCTCCTTCCTCCCCCCAGCCCTGCCGCCCGCCCCCGCCCCCGCCCGAGACGCACCGCCGGCCCCTCTAGCGCCCGCCGTTACAGCCGAAGAGCAAGAAGATTTTTCAGACCGGAGCCTCCCAGACCATGACGGCGGCTCTGCAGGAGAGGCCGCCTTCGCCGCCGCGGCTGCAGTCAGCGCAGTCGCTCCTTTCCCTCTACCACTACTGCTGACACTACCGCTACCACCGCCGCTACCGCCGCCGCCACTGCCGCCACGGTTAGCGGTAGCGCCGGTGCTGAACCCGGTGCCTCGTCGCGCCGCTGATGACGCCACGGCCGCCGGAGGGCGCATACGGAAGCCAGCGGCGCCGCCGAACCCGATGTCGCCCGGCCGTGCCGTCGACGGGCGAAGAGCGGCGGGCAGAGCCGATGGCGAGCCCGCGTTCGCCGAGAAGCGTGAATTACTGCTGCTGTTGCTGCTGTTAGCGGTACTGCTGAGAGCGTTACCCGTCGGAGCAACAACGATTCTCTTGTCTATGGTCTTGGGCGCACCAACGTCGTTTACGCGGGACACGGTGCACGGAGTAGTTGCGACCACCTGCACATGGAGTTTTTATTTCGCCAGGAAACAATACAATGGCGTGTCGTTACAGCAGCCAAGTGCGAATTACAGCAGTGGACGCCAATTTCTTCAGCGGCGATCTTTCTAGAACGTGAGGCCAAGACCCCACGCGGAATACCTCAATGTTTCATGGTCGGTGCGGTGCAGATAAATGTTCACAGCGCGGTTCCCAAAAGTATTTCACCCCGAAGGTGCGTCGCGGGTTCAAAGCCAACACGCGCGACCGCAATATTGATCATCATGACCACGGCAAACCCGCTGTTCATAGCAGTCAATACACAAAAGGAAATATGTTTTTAAATCACATATACGTCGTCCGATTCAACACCCTTGCGTATGCCGATTTTGTGGCGCCAGCAGTCACTCCCGCTGGGTTCCCACGAGGCGAACAAAAGCCATCTCCAGGTTATTTGCCCCATATCTCCCCGCCCCCTGCCCCCCCTCCTCGAATTTCCGTGTGGATAGAGCTTACACTGTGATGTTGTCGTGCATCCCCCGTCAGGGTCGAGAAAACCATTACACGCGCATTTTACGCGTGTACAACAGCAGCAGGTCACAAGCAAACATAAACGAGTCCTCATCGTGCTAATCCCTTTAGGACCGCACTTTTGGGGCACAGAATACTTGGGATTAGAGTCAGATATACCAGGTACGTATATTTACAGGAGTGCAGTACTGAAAAGGTTAACCGGGGCTCACCGAGTCACCCCGAGGGAACACCACGGAACCTTCCCCACACCCGCGGCCCCTCTTCGGCATCGGGTCGCCGTCGGGAACGGGCACGTACTTCATTATCGCGGCTGCGGCGCGTCCGAAGTCTAGGTACGTCCCGAGCTTCCGCTTGCCCAAGGACGGCGGCGGCGCTCCAATCGGATCTGTCGGCAGGCAGCAGTAAAACCGAAGATGTTCCATTACGCACTCTCCAAAGCGCCGTTCGAAACAATTCGCACCTCAGACAGTTAGTCGATGCCCACTGCATGACCTAGATATTTAGGGGCAGACATACTCCTCGTTTGTATTATCGATAAAAGCCCATGTTGCCGGGTGGGAACCGTATAACCTGCATCATCTACTGCTGTAGGGCATGTTTCCCAGGTTGGATCTGTGATCTACAGATCATGCGCTTTATCTCAGACCGGCAGGTTAGGATCTGAATGATCTACAGTAGACAGATAGATCATGGTTTATCCGACGAATTACAGGAGTAACAGGTACCTGGTATGAGTATTGCTCTATCTATATTCGACGGTACGGTAGCGAGCTTGCTTCAAAATTACAACTGCGGTGGCACAGGACGGAGATGCGCGAGGCTCAGAAAAAAAAAGACGCATGCGGTGCCTGTCTCGCGTATTTTTACAGCGCTCGAGATTGTGATCTGTACACAGTATACATACTGCTGCACCTGGTATTAAAACAACAGCAGCTCGTGGAGAGCACTTACGACTCCCACGCAACGCGTACTTTCACTCTACAGTAGGATACAGCCAAAAACAGCCCCAACGTTCCACACCTCACACAGATCATGATGTATCTACCTACAGATCAGATTGATCATCTAGTTCCTCGCTTGCCGTTGTGAGAGTTTGTGCAGGACCGGCACAGTACAGATCCAATCCAGTACACATGTGCTACTATTAATATTGTACGTACAGCTGTAGGTCATGCAGAATACACGGGCCCCACGCGGCAACATGAGCTACTGCTGTAGATAATACAAAAACACGAATACGTCTGCCTTGAAAGATCTAGATCATCAAGGGGGTTTGATCTGTATGATCTATCTGATCTGTCCGAGATGTGCAACGTTCCCGTTTGCTGTTCACTCTTTCGCAGGGATATGCGTATCCTTACCGCGGAAAAGGCACGCGCCGAGCTTCTTCCGCCGGGCGTCCGTCACGCGGCAGTCCCGCTTTGCCCGCCTCAGCACCCTCGGTTTGTTCCCGTTGCTCCATGCCCCCCCTCCTCGGCCTCCGGTCTGCCTAGTCGCGAAAGCGGCGCGCTTGCCGAGAATGCGTGCCCTTGCCTCCCTCCGCATTGTCGCCTTTTTCTTCTCCGCCTGTATGATATCGTACGCAGTACGAGCAGTGCGTGAATGAAGGGCGTCACAACTACTGCAGCGACGAAAGGGGGAAAAAGAGATCTGAGGTGTCCACAGACCCCGCGTGTATCACGGCTGGTGCCCTTGCGAAACTTTCATACATACCGCCTACCGCCCTGCCGCCGGTACTCCTTCTTCCGGCCGAAAGGCGGAGGGAAAATCTCGGTCCTCACGCTTATAATTTATGGTACGAAGTTATTCGTGTACCAGGGGTATGTTTCACGCGCCGTTCATGTGCTGATGTACTGATCCAATATGGTAGTTGAACCCACCTTGATACGTAAGAGCTCCGGCCTTATCACCAACAACACCTGGCACCGGATAACTGCTATTCATAGTCTGTATGTCTCTATTTTAAAGACTCCGCGTGCCTGTCGAGTGAATTGAATATAATACCCCACGCGGATGAACACTTTACTGGTACGGGTATTCCTGTACCAAGTACGAATATATTACTGGTGTACCAGGCACTCATGAATATACCGGTCCACTACAGACGAGCATCGAAGACTCATAATTCACACTCCTGTACCATTACTTACAGTATATTAGCACCAGGTCGTCGTGCACTTGCTCTGGTCTGCACGGCCTACATGCTGTTGTGCACCTCCTACTGCACGTACCGCCGTGGTGCTTGTAAAGAGGAGAGGGCAGCATACAACAGCAGTGTGACGTACGTGCCAGGATGAGCTGACCAGGATGCACTGGCTAGTCTATCGCGTTTCACATGGATGCCGGCACTATTAAATATTAATAGGTGCTGGTACCAGGTATTTTTCCTGGTACAGGTATCTGCATGTACGTAGAAGCAGTAGCACCCGGTACTGCAGCAGTACAGCAGTCAGTTTCTCTGTTCTGCTGCTGCTGCTGCTGCTGCTGCTGCTGCTGCTGCTGCTGTTGCTGCTGCTACTGCTCAGCTGCTACACGGGGGGCGAGCCTCACCTCCTCCCACGCCGGTTCGTTGCCGTTGTTCCAGCTCGGCTTCCTTGACGACGAAGGCACCGCACCGTTCGTGGCGCGTTGCCTCCTCCTGCCGGGCTCGGCCACCGTCCCCGTCCCCCCTCTCCCTCTCGTCGGCTTGTTCGCGCCATCGCCATCGCCGTCGCAGCACGAGCTCGACGCCCTCGATTCTCCCGCGCCGAACACGAACTCGGGAGCCCGCCCACCGCCTCTTCTACCAGCTTTGTTTGTCGGCGCTAACAGCTGCTGGTGGTGCCTCACTGTTGTGACTTCATCCCCCTTGATGATAGCAGTCGGCCTGGTGGTGGTGATACTGGATGGTCTTGCACCAGGAGCAGCACCAGGAGCAGCAGCGGGAGCAGCCGCAGCAGCAGGTAAACCAGGCCGTGTAATCTTCTTTTTGGCGCCGCTTCGTCCGCGGACTCCCCCTCTTGCCGCCGACAGCGGCGGTGCGGCGTACAGGGTGTTGGGATCACGACGACCTAGGACGCGCCGCGGGGCCGCTTTCTTACTTTCTGCCAACACCGTCTTCTTCTTTCGAGCAGGAGCAACAAGGAGCGGGGGGGGGGCGATGACTGCTGTTGTTGCTGTTGCTGATTGCAGTGGTGGGCCTTCGCTCGGAGCACAACCTTGGGGACGCCGCGAAAATCCTCGGGATCGAAGGTCGACGCGAGGAGGTCGATCAAGTCTCCGTCGGCGTCGCGGTACTGCAGCGACAAGAGAGAGGAGTCCTTAGCACCAGGCAGGGATCGCAGCAAGGCTTCTGTTTGTGTTTTCAGCGCCTCGAAGGACGTAAAGTGCAGCCTGGGCGCGAGGGTGATCTCTTCCCCTGCGTCCGCCGAGCGCGAGTGCCCGGTGAAGGTAAGCTTCGTTTTGATCAACCTCGAGACACGTTCCGCGGTGGTTGATGATGCACTGATGCCCTCCTTCGGAGCAAGAAAAGGCATCGGAGAAGCTGCCACCGCAGGCTTCTCCATGGCGACGTCAAAAGTACCTTTCTTTGCTTGAAGTAGTCGGGTGTGGGTGGTGTTCTCTGAAGCAAGCCCGAGCGATGTTGGCCGGGAGGGGTGGGGCTGACGGTGCTGGAAAAAAACATCAACCGTCGAGAGAGCGAACGCCTGCGAAAATACTACAAACTCCCTCGGAGTGAGCGAAACCGTTTCGAATTAAAAAAAAAAGAGGGAAAACCGAGCGATTTCGGGTGGTTCCCAAATGCCATAAAATCTCAATGCAATTCCCTCGGCTCTCAATCGCTAAGAGGTGATAAAGGACGACGACGGCTCATTCGCTTCCTTATCACCGTGCATTGAAGAACAGCAGCATGAGAACGGGATGTGCAAGGCCACAGACAACACCTTGGGGGCCGTCCGAGCCGCTAGAGACGGACAGCAGGAGAAGGAGCACGTCGCGTCCGGCGACGCGCACGGAGATGCTTCGCACAAGGCGACAAGAGCTCAGCCAATCGCTCGCGGGCGACCGTCGTGACTCAGGAACCAGTGAGCACGTGAGTCCATGGTGGGGTGAGGAGGTGGACTGGTGGACGCTTGCGGAGGGCTACAGAGAGAACGCCATGGAAAACATGTCAAGGTGTGAGTCAAGTATTGCTCTACAGTATTAATAGTACGGCCGTAGTGTACCAGTATGTAGCGTTGACCGAAACAATGCGTACTCGCACGTAGTACAAGTCAGGGACCTACTGCTGTACCTACGATAATACCAATTAATGGGCGCACTCGCATACAATTCCCCGTTGCATCGTGTCCTACACAAGAGTGCAGTCTCTGAGACGTCACTAGAACGCTATTGAACCTTGGTGAATGGGCGGGGCGCATGATTGCGGGTGGTAACGTATGCGCGGGAGTATGGTATCAATTTATCTGGTCCGGGATGAACTGCCGTCGCTGACAAGGCATGCTTTTTTTTGTTCGTGGCCAACTTCTTAAACACCGACATAGCTCTCCCAGATTTCAGCGATACATGAGGAAGCGAGATGGGACGCGACAGGTGGAGCGTCCTGATCCATTCAACACACACGAGGTGAGCATCAACACGAACAATTCGGTCGTAAAAAAATAGCATCCCTTGCATCACTTCGTAGTATCTATACTCCGTGCCCCAGGTTATGTTCGTTTGATCTCTTTCGATGACAGTTACGTACCATGTTGGTACCATTGCCTGTGGATTGTGTGACTCTTGATTTCTGAGCTTGAGTGGTGTCGTGTTGAAAGTTGCAACATTTTAACGTTGCCTCGTGATCGATTATTAGGGTGTGTCTAAACAGAATCGAAATCGAAAATCGAAAATCGAATTGATAATAAGCAAGGCGCTGATTGGTCCCTGGTCAAAACATGTTCCCCTTCGTTTTTTTAGGTTCCGAAAAAATGAACGATTTACAACCCAATGCCAAAATCAAAAAGTTGACGGCTGGGAATCGAAAAGAAAATCGAAAGTACGAACAGCAACAATTCAGCTCGTCCTACTGGTCAGCACAGCCACGTCAAAATATCACATCAGGACCGCCGTACACAGCATCCAACCCACAGCTAGCACGGCAACATAGCCGCATAGACCCCCCGTAAACAGCCAGCAGGCGAACCACAACACCAGCCCCGACGTTCTCGGGCCTTTGTTTCCCGGCGTTCGAGCCAGAGCGAGCATATTTTGAGGAAAATTCAGGATGATACCCTCGAGAACGAGGTCGGAAGTTTGTTCTCAGTACAATTTCAAGTTTGATATCGGGGCGTCAACGTTGGACACGCCACCACCTCCATGGGAGGCCCAACGACCTCCCGGAATCGAATTGCCGTCGCGTTTGCCTGTTTGTGTGGCGGATCTGTGTTACCGTGTGCACAGATGCGAACGGCCTAGTAGGTTGTGCTCTCCGTTGCTTTTAGCCTGGACTTCTATTTTCACTTTTCGATTCTGTTTGGACACATCGGCATATTTTTATCGAAATCGAAATGAATTCGATTTTCGATTGAGCTTTTCGATTCTGTTTAGACACACCCTTAGGAGCTACAACAAGCAGTAGTATACAAAAGCAAAAAAAAGGAGTATTTGACGGTAAAAATAAGCGCGAGATACCACATGCATCCTTTTCCACACAATTAGGCGTTAAAATTACCCTACACCACTTACAACTTCAGGAGTCAAGATTCACATAATCCACAACAATAAGCAATGGTACCAATCGGTACCAGGTACGTAACTGTCATTTAAAGAATCCAAGTTCGCACAATAATACTGGTGGTAGAATAACCAATCATGGATTAACATGCCAACAGGTTAGTGTCACGGGCAGCTCGCGCCAATATCGTGGATTAACGTGATGACCAAAGATGGAGGTGCTACTGCTGTAGGAGACCCCTTGACTGACTGCCCCCCTATACTAATAACATAGTGTATTAAGGAAAATAGAAGCCTTGATGCGTCCAAAACGATCGATTTCGTATATACCCGAAAACCTAAAAAAACAATTGGCACCTTCATTCGAGAGATCTCCGCGACGCACTTGCAGTTCTGAGGGAGGGCCGCCCATCTGTCGTATATCACGAAGATAGACTGCGACACGCGTTGCGAATGCCATATATACTGCTGTACCTGGTGCGGCAAGTGCTCAGCGTGAGTGAAGGTACCCTGTTGAAAGCTGACGACAGATCGAATACTCTACTATTGTAATAGTAGTTGTGCGCGACAGAGTTACGAGGCAATGCTCGCAATGCATGAGACCGACGCAGCGCCCAGCCAGTGCGCGCGGCGAAGTTGAGACTACCCCTTGGAACACGAATTAGTCGGAGGAGAACCCTGGCATGCACCCATTCACGACGACCAAAACAAACGCCTGGTTGTAAAAATGAAGGCCAAGGCTTGCCCGTGGCCAACATACAGCATCACACGTAAGGTAAAACACCTCCTGGGATGTATTTCCGACGGGTGTTTCTCCAAAACTATGTACATATATAAGGGAGGCACACACGACGAAAATGACGGCGTTGGGAAGGTCTCGTTGAGGTTTTTCTGTAGACACATGTCATATCGCTCGGAGATTGCACTTTCTCCCTTGTCGAAAAAGTCAGCGCGGGAACTCGTTCGAGCGCGTGTGATATATTATTACCCATGTGATACGGTGGTCGTACCTTGGGATGGCTGCCTATGCAGTTTAATACAGCACTTTTTACGCCCGGACGACTTAATGAGCACCAGCACATCAGCAGTAGGTCGATATTTTCTACGGCACACTCCATTACCCAAAATACGTGATAACTTTAATGATTCACGCGGAGCGGAAAAAGAGAACCCCCGTCAGGGATGTACATTATTTGTCTTTTTTCGCGCGGCATGCCGTGGCACGACCTGCGGCAAGCCGTGGCACGACCTGCGGCAAAACCTTCCACGGCATTAGGGTTGGGGTTAGGGTTAGGGTTAGAGTTAGGGTCCCATGGTATGCCGTGGGGGTCCGTGGAAGATTCCGTGGTATGCCGTGGAAGTTTTGCCGCAGGTCGTGCCACGGCATGCCACGGCATGTCGCGAAAAATGACAATAATGTACATGGCCCACCCCCGTTCGTGTCAGGGTGTCCGGCTTTCTCAGTAGTTGGTTTCCTGGGGTTTCTTCTCGTTTCTTACTGCAGCTGTTTCTGAACGACGTTGAAGGTATTTATGTTGATATGCTGCACACTGTCGGACGGCAAATGTGAAAACAGTTCAGGCCCTTGCTAAAGTAGTGTCGGGCAATGGGTGTGCTTGTTTGTGGGCCGCGTAAAGGTGGGGGTTTAGGCTAAATAGCGTTATCATAGCCCAACCGTTTTCTTCGGACGGACAAAATTGGTTTGCCTTGAAGGCACGGTAGCAAAAACTCCCTTCACCCAGGCGCGCAAGCATCGAGTGCCTCCTTAACTCCATCCCACAAGCGATATATTCATACGCAGCCGCCTGTATCGCTGGAAACAACCTGTGTCGATGCTAATATTCCTCTGCCCTACCGGCAAACCGTATAGGTTCGAATCAGAGGGGTGCCGAAGCCATTCACGGAGAAGATATCGGCCGCCAATCCTCCACCCAAAAACGCGGAGGCGTACTACGCACCAAAGCGGACTATCAAGCGCTTCACCGATGAGATTAACGCGTGGAAGGCGCGGTTGAAGTTCCAAGAATACCTCGACGCTCGCGTCAAGAGCAAGGTGGAGTATTCCGACGACCAAACTCGACGCCCTCTCTAGTGTAGCACTTACGCATCATTTTGGTAGATCTGTTGCTCGTGACAATGGCGGTGTTTTTTCGTGAACGTAACATGGTCTGTTTCGAGGTCGTTATTTGCCGCAGTTTGGGCGGAGAGGGTGCTCGCAGGACTGCATTAGGCCCCCCTCGTCGTCGATGTTTTTGTTGCATGATCTACCAATTCAACGGAGTTTACCGGTATGCGGAAGTCCGCCCTGAATGGCTCCTGGCGCTCGCCCTCTCGTGCGTGAACTCCTTGCTTTCGTGAACCGCGGTTGACTATAGGTGGACAAAAGTAAGACCAGGTACGGGTTGCCTCCCGCCACGTTTACGGAGTGCAGCCTGAATCCCGAGGTGAGCGGCGTAACCGTGTAAGGGTGGGTCTCTGACTTTCACAGTACTGCGGCTATCCGGTCCTACGGTTCTCGAGACCCCGAGGTAGCTCCGCCGATGACCCTTCCAACAGCTTTTGGAGAAAGGCTCCCGAAAGATGTACGATTAGTGTCACGAAGCTCGCACTTCACGAACTAACGAAAACCGAGATGTTGTCCGTCAAAAGAGATAGCTACTGTAGTACATTTGTGATACGTTCAAAGTGCCCTAATACTATACTGATGTTCATACTCATCCAGGAGGGCAATACTGGTTGTGCACGCCAAGACGGGATAGTACCCCGAGCGATCTGCCCGGCAGACAGCCCGAGGCCGACAGCGGCCGTCGTTGCTCGGCGGGCGATAAAGAAAAGGTGGATGCGAGGGAAGGCTCTTTCGGCGGAATCGGTGGCGTACGACATCCGTCGCCAGGAGAAAGCGGGAAAACGTAACGGCGATAGCAACGAAAAGTCGTTATCCGCGACGTGTGTCTGCTCGACGTATATACCAGGTGGAGTGAAGAGTACGGCAGTCTGGTCAGGTACACGATACGAGCCACACACAAAGCTACAGTTATTTTCATGGCTGCTTTTGTAGAGAGACATTTTATGACCAAGGAATGAAGGGACTCCAGCTTATAGGCCACTCCCCTGTCAGATGCAAGCGTGCCTCGTACTCAAATCCTTGCCAGCTGCAACGCCAGCCGTTTTCTGCAAGATTTCTTCACCTGCAGCACAACTCTCAAATTCGCCGCTAGAGAACTTGATGCATTTTGCCCTCGCGTGCCGGCAAAAGACACGTTGGGCGCGGGGAAGAGGAACGTAGGCGTATTGTCAGGGGCGGGCGAGTTTATTATTTGGACGCGTTGCAATTCAATGAAATAGGTCGCGCCGCAACACTGTACTGTACTGCGACTACGCTCGTCTTTTTTACTTTACTATTACGGGGGTCCATAGTTAACAGGACCAAATATTGTGAGTAAAACTACCCAAATATACAGGTTTTTATGTATGCCATAGGTCCTGTTAACTATTGACCCCCGTAATGGACGGCTTGCCCTCCTCTCTCGTGTGTTGGGACGCCCCCTCTTCCCCTTGCCCCCGTTTCTTAGACGCTGGAACTTGGGTGGAGGTACAACTACGGCCGCCGTCGCCAACCCCGGAGAGCATTCGGCTTCGTTACAGTAGACTTTGTGGACAGGGGTGAAACGGATAGAAGGCAGCTTCCGAATGGGTGGTGCGAGAAGCCTACACGCACGGTGTGAGGAGTCGGTGACGCTTGGTTGGTCTTCCTACCTGAACCTGAATAGCAACAAAATATAAAAACACCCAGTTTTCTTGATCATGGCCCGCATGTCCACAATGTGGAGGCGTGAATGGAGGGGGGGGGGGGGACGTCCTCCTTACACTGGGTGGCGTCCTTGGGCGGTTCTGTTTGGTACACGTACAGCTGACGGCGCATGGACGGTGTGTGTATCGGCAACCGTTATGTTCATTCGCTATTCGTTGGGGGCGAGGGCTGTGGATACGGTCGGAGATCTACTCGCTCCTATGGTATATTGTGCGGGAGGTGGAAGACGGAAAATAGAGCGAATTTCAACATTCGGTTGACCGCTTGTACACTGATCCAATCGTTGAGGAGAAAACGGGACCACGACTACGCGAACGTGGGCGAGTCGTCACCGTCTTCAGCTGTTGAGTTAGTTTTATCCGCGTGCGCGCCGAAGTACACCCAACGTATACCAATACACCGTACGAAGCGAGTTTGGGTTAGACAACGCAGCTCCCGGAAGGTGGGCTAAGAACGAACTACAGCAATAAACACAAGGAAGTTTGGGTAGGACCACTTACCGGGGCAGGAGCTCATCCAATCCAATACTTACATCGAATGGTCGTTGGCAGCGTATAATAATGTAGTATATTACGCGAGAGGGTTACGCGTAAATTTCGTACCGTTACAAAGTAAATGGTAGTACAAGGCACTTTTTTGCCTTCGAAGGCGCCGGCCGGCGGCACAAGGAGCAACACCTTGGTGGATGAGGATGAAGGCCCCTTCTGGGATCTCTGTTCCCTCATTGAAAATAATATCCTTTGTTGCCGGCCTTAGATCAAGATGAGACTGCGTCTTGTTGGTGTATATTCCTGACCATTAACCAGGTCGAGCTCGTCATGAGCGTGGTCTTTAGTCAAGACGAAATCGGGGCAAATCGCGGTCCTTACTCATTAATACCCTGATATCTGGTATTGAGCACACGCTTTATATTCTGAGTACATTTTCCTGTTCCTCACAGATGAATATGTCCGTATTACAGCTACCTGGCACGCCTATCCCCCCTCCCCTGAAGATGCAGGAACAACCAAGCGCTTCGAGGCGCTCAAAACATCAACGACCTATACTGCAGTGGAGTCACTTCCGCCTATCGACTGTATCCCCGTTGTTCCAATAACACAGCAGCAAAACATCAGCGATACACCAACTATACATCGACGTCATACACAGCAATCACAAGGACGCCATGTGGATGAAGTTGGAACCCAGACAAATAGCACGTGCGATGCTGAGCCCACACGAATAAACTGTGGTGACCCCGCTCGCGAACCCATCTTGCTGCGAAACTTTGGCCAACGTATACCCATCAAGCTAGGCGGCGTCGAAAAGCAAGTCATCATCCACTGCCGAAACGCCGTCGGCTGAACCTGCATCGGGCGAGCTTCCACCGAACGAGGATTCACTCTCGGAGTCACGGTCGCTCAGCGACTGGCCATCAAAGGAATTTCCGTCGAGCGAATGATCTCCGGACGATTCTCCGTCAAACAAGTACTCATCAAGCGACCCCTCTCCGTCGGGCTGCGTGTGCTTCGTTTCGGCGTTGCTGTGCATCGAGCCGGGCGACCGACCTCCCGCCGAACCGTCGAATGAATCGCCATCTTCCTGTGGATGTGTTTGTGTCCCACCTACAACGGGCCGTTCATTGGGCAACTCACCAGCCAGCAAGGCGTCCCCGTCACGCAACCCTTGTCGGGTAGGCGCTCCATGCGGCTTCTTCTGTTCTTTGTCGAGGGATGCAATTAATTTCTCGTCGAGGGGTGTGTCCGCATCAAGGCTATCGTCCGTAACGCCCCCTCCCTTGCCCACCGCCGAGGATAGCGTTTCCCGCGCACCTACATTGTTGTCCTCAGACCCATCGTGTGGTGTTTGTTTTTCCGCCAGCAACTTGTCAGGTAGCTCATGATGAGTTGAGCCTCCGTCAGCCCCTGCGCTCCCGGAAGCTAGATCTTCGAGTGTGTGCGTCCGTGGTACCGCTCGCCGTCCAGTGCATGTTGAGCAGAAGGGTACTCCGCAGGCTGTCCGTCGTTGAGGGTCCATCCGTCGGCCGACCCTCCTTCGAGAAGCTCTGCCGGGCGCTGCTGACTCTCGAGCGATGCTTCGTCCAAAACCTCCCTGCCCTTCTTGAACTCCTTTTCGCCTACGCTGCGACGGCCGCCTCGTTCAGAATCGCCACTTTTACCGCCAACAGCAACTATCTCAGCAACTATTCCGGCGGCTATCTCGGCAACGAGCTTGCGCTGGTCATCCGTTTCGTGGCGCAGTGCAGCACTCACCGCAAGCGCGTCTTCCCTATCGACTATACTCTCCGCGAAGCGACCATCACCGCCTTTCGTACGGTTAGTGAGACCTTGGCTGCTAGCGGACGTCCCTTCGGCGACAGGCAGTACCTTCTTCAGATAACGTCCTCGCTCGCCAAACGAGACTTTGTCGGTCAGAGCTCGGTGCGGCATATGTTGGGGCGAAAGACCATCAAACGAACCAACGTTTTCGAGCTCTCCTTCGCGATCGAGGCCCTCTGAGGCACCAATCCCGTCATCGCGAGCACGCTTCTCCACGTATCCCCACCCTGCGAGAGTCTTCTCATTGTTGTGCTGTGCCTCGTTGAGCGTTGTTCCGTCGATAGAGCCGTTGTTCTGGAGCTCTCCACCCCTGACTCTGATGTCACCCCTCATGGAATCAAGCCCGCGGGCAATAGCGGTGTCCTCGTCAAGATGGGACCGCTCTTCCCGCGACTGTCGGCACTGACTCTCGCGTCGTGATAGGTGGTCACCCTGCGCTTTGTTGTCGACAATACGCTCGTCTCTTAGATCGGGTCCTCGCTCGCGGTCGCCGCTGTTCTCGCTGGCAGGCGTCTCTCCACTACTAGGTGTTCGCTCGTCAGCCAAGCTTTTGTCGCGCCCAACTCTTTTCGGCTCGTCACCGTGAGAAGAGTTTTCAATTTTTTTCTCACCGTCGATATTGCTGCTATTCTTGCTGTCAGGGCTGCGCGAATGAGCGAAACCTTGGTCGTCGGCAGAGATTGCCGCGTCGACCGGTGTGTCCTCGCTAACAGCCGCTTGAGCCCCTTTCCCTACAAAACCGGAGTCGCCGATCAATCTTGCTTCCTCGGCCTTTTGCTCCTCGACGGCGCGACCGTGATTCCCTAAACTACTTCCCGCCCCAGTACCTTCGCTTGCCTGCTGGTCAAGTGACAGGAAATATTTTTTCAGCCCCTCGCCACCGAGAAACTTTAAGCGTGGTTTGCCAAAGAGGAGTGACTCGTCTAAATACCCCTGGGTGTGCTGGACAACGAGACTACCAAGACTCCTCGCACGATGTCTCATACTTCGAACAGCCTCATGCCGTGCAAGCGCGTGTTTGTCAAGCTGTCCGTCATCGGTTGATCTTCGCGTATCAAGTCGCCTTTGACGTGGTTTGGCGGCGAAAGGTGCTGGTTCAAAGGGCTGATTGCCTTCCAGCCTTCCCTGGCTTGCATCGCCGTGCTCCGTTGCCCAACGACCCCCGTCGTTGCCAGTAGTTGTCTCGTCATCAAGCTTCCCCTTATTGAACAAGATTTCGTAGGGCGACTCCTTGTCGTCGGTTGATCGCATGTCGGATTGCGATAGACGTTTCACTAAAGTGTCTCGAGAACGTTCGTCGAACGCCCCCCGCACTCCAACCTCTCCTTGTTGTTTGACGGGCGCATGCTGCCTCACGTGAGCGAGGGGTTTGCTCGTCGTGTATTCAGCGTGGTCCTCAGGGCGAGCCATCCGTGCATCGGAGGGTGACCTGGTCGGTGCTCCCTCAGAACGAGAGACGGCGAGGTCCGTGGAGTTTCCCACGCACCCCTGAAGCACAAGATCATGTTGGTTTTCCCTTCGTCTGGGTGGTGGGAATGGCACAGAGGGATTGCTCATTATTATCGCACGCTGGTTCAAAACGCTCTCGTGTGAACCATGAGAAAAATTGTTGTAGAGCGAGGAGCCGTCCGAAGATGACGTCACCAAAGCGAGTGCTTTCCTTCCCCCGGCCACACTGCCCAAACGTGGTCTCGGACTTGAACGCTGCTGCGCACTTGATCCTGAGGGCCCCTTCAAAGCGGGTGCGCCCCCTGCGTCTCGCGGGTTCAGGGCCTCCGACCTTTCGCTTTGCTCGAGCGACCCCATTGACCACGTCTCGTCCGAGTTGCTACCATCGGACAGCAGCACATTGTATAGAGACGAACCGCCTTCTGACTGCGGTGCGGGCACCTTTCCATCTTCGTCGCCCGAGCAACGTTTTTCGTTCTTGCTTTCGCGGTCAATAGACTGCTGACTTTCCACCCTTTCCGCGTCGCCCGAGCAACGTTTTTCGTTCTTGCTTTCGCGGTCAATAGACTGCTGACTTTCCACCCTTTCCGCTGAGAGGTTCCCACGTGAAGCAAAAGTTGTGTTGCGGATATCTTGTTCAGTGGCGACGGACCCGCCCGGACGAGTCTCCGCGCCTGACGCCGTGCTGTTTTCGCCGTACTCGATCCAAAGGTGCTCGAACACGTGACCATTGCGATGGCCACGTGCCTTGTGAATAACGTTATCCCACGCCTGAAACACGGGGTCGTTTTCGTCCGAACGATTCCATTCTCTCCAGGTCGAGGCGCCATCGCCTTGAGGGGATCTTGCTTCTCGACCACCACTCCGGCTATCACTATGATCAAGGACGTTGTCCCTGCCCGCGACAAGGTTGTTAACCCCCAGGTTGTCAGACGAATTTCGACAATAAATCGCCCCTTCTGCTCCTTTGTGATGACTAGTGGCAGCTCGTGACTGTCTACAGTCATGGCGAGCGTGCTGCCCTCCTTCTCGGGGCGACACGGGGTTTGCAATCTCATCTGCCCGCTTTGGCACAAGAGTGTGACCCCATGGCACAAACACATACTCATATGAACCACGAGAACTGACAACCTTAAAGTCATCCTCGTCATAGTTGTCGATATCTTCGACAACATTACTCTGGCGGTGGTACCGGAGCGAGGCTGGCGCCTGAACCGCTTGGCGTTTTACTATCGATTCTCGTCCTAATCTTCGAGCAGTAGAGCTCGTGAGTCTGTCGTCTTCGACCCATGCACTAGGTGGTGAAATTCCTCCGTACCGCGAAGAGAATCCTTGCTCATGGCTACCTCTTTCCCAATGTCCCCCCTTAAGCCTGCCTTCTCCTGCCGGGAAGCCATCATTGGCGTAACACGGGCTCTTACGGGTTTCCCTGCAGTGACGTTCTGACGTAGGAAAACGCAGAGAGCCCTGGCTGTGTAAATATTCGCTCTCCATTCCACGTGCCGCTGTCGTCGTCGCCGCCACCTCCATCCTTTGATGCCCAATTGGATGATTTGGCAGCGGTGGGCGTGAATTAGCCGTCGGACGACGTGGCGAAGACTGTGGACGCTGCAAAGTCGCCGCCATGTTTTCCCCAAAAATGCTCCGGCGCGGACAGTTCCTCACCGACCCCGCCGACGCTGGCCTATCTGTCGAATAGTGGGAAGTGCCGCACATCACTGTCGGACGTTCCCTCTCCGGTACCACCCTCTCGTATGTGATGCGCTCGATATGTTGCCGACCTCGCAGCTTTCTATCTCCGCGTTCCTCGCTCCCGTTCCTCCTTCTACGACGTATGTCTTCCGCAGAATACCCAGTGGTCTCTTGGGTAGAATGCTCGACCCAGGCCGATTGCCCATTTTTTCCACGGGGACAAGACGCTTCGAACGCACGTCGTGTAGTGGGGTATTCGACAACCGTGTCGCGCGCAACGTTAACCAACGGAGCCGTTGATGGACGCCTTTTGCGTTTATTGCGCTGCACAATCCTCGCTTGTGTCTTCGGCAGCCCATCTCCTAAGATTCCGGTGGCTGCTGCCTTCCAGCACGTATTTCCCAAATTCGACTCTCTCATGAGTCGCTTAACCTCTGCGAGTTGTGCCTCTAGCTCCCCCCTCTCGGTAGCGAGCCTCTGCAGCTCTAAAATGCGGGCTCGTTGTGCCGCAGGAGGAGTTTCTGCCGTAGCGGGTTGCCGACGAACCCCTCTCGACGGCGAGGGGGGTTGTTCCGTTGATGAAGATTTCCTCCCGTGCGTCACTGGCGACCCCGCGAAAACGCGTCTGTCCGTGCTCCCCCACCCCGGCTCCTCGCCTGCTCTGTAAGCGGCGTCCACGCGAGGTTCACCTGGGTGCCCGGCCTCTGCGAGCGCCAGACGAAGTTTGTTTTGGGCTTAGAACGAAATCGCTGTACAGGACATGCCAACCAATAACTGTGTTTGTGAGCGTGTGTGAACGAGGTCCAGTATACAGTATTGCTGTTCGTCTGGTCGAACGAAGGAAATAACAACGGCCCGTGTCGAGGTAGGCCGGATGGAGAAAGATAGACAATCACAGAGGGCAAGCTGGTTATGGAGTACCCCGACAGCTTGGTGGCTACTTCGTTTGGGCATACCTTCGTCTCGCCAGACAGCACGGGCGCTAGCCGGACGAGAGAAGCGCCCGCGAGGGCCGCTACGCCTTGTGGGCGGTCGTACAGGCAACCTTCGCGATTGCGCTGCACCGTTTCCTGCCTCTTCCTTGGGGTCCATTTGTCCGTGGTGGGACGACACAGATACCGCCTGCGATTCACAAGTCGGTGGAAGTCACGCGCGCTCCGTTAGTTGAAACTCGAACGATGACGGTCCGTGAGTTGGGAACACTGCATCCGAGTGATCTAGCCGACTGGACAATTCAATTAAAAGCCCTTTAGAGTCCAATGCCATGGACAGGAAGGAGCAGGGTAGATACCGTG
The DNA here is from genome assembly GCA_031763025.1 of Macrocystis pyrifera. Classification (NCBI taxonomy): domain Eukaryota; class Phaeophyceae; order Laminariales; family Laminariaceae; genus Macrocystis; species Macrocystis pyrifera. Next base: position 4,596,263 of record JASSKH010000030.1, read on the forward strand.
TCCTCATTCGATGCAACGGAGAAGATACCAGCGACCAAAATCGGAGAAGCCCCGCCCGGGGTCTTGATGGAATTGAACGTGACTGAAAATGGGTAAAACATGTCTTTGCGTGCCGCGTGGCGCTCCGCAACATGTAAACACAAGACACGCGTACCTGCCGCTCAAAACTTCCATCTTGCAAAGGCCAAGGTAGAGGGTGACGCTGTTTTTTTGCGTGCGTGCTTTGTCGCCGTTCTGCAGCCGGTCCGCGCATCTCTTTCCAGGGTGGCCGAGAGCCGCGCGGCGAAGTAGACCCCGCGCCCCTTGGAGACCAGGGCCTACAGCTACCGCTTGAGGCGACGCCTGGAATATGGCTGTATACACGAACAGCCCGCTCGGTAGCTGTCTGACGGTTCTCTTTCCGAGGGCTGGTCGGCTTTCTCATCGACTCCGTCGCGGCTGTTGTTGTCGCAGAGGGCGGCCTCTTCAAACCTGAGATGGGGCGCGAAAGCCTCAGGCTGCTGCGCGAGATGCTCGTTGGAGGAACAACCAGCGACGCACTCGTCGTCGCTGGTGGTCGGGATCGTCCGTGTGTTCTACGTTCGACGTCTTGGATTGTCACAGTCAGCGTAAGGCCGGGGCACGAGCTGGCGTTTCTGTAACCGCGCTGTTGGTGCTGTTGGCGCTGTCGGCGGTCTCGCTCGTCGAGGTCCGCGAGGTGCGCAGCCCGATGATACTGAGCCTCCTTCGCCCTCGTGGCACGACCAAGCGAGGAGTCCTGCTGGAATCTTCCGGCGATAGACCTGTGGGATCGGCAAGGGTGTTGTTCGTACGTAAGAATGAACGTATGATGCCTCTTACGTGGCATGTAACCCTGGAAATATTTTGCATTTGTCAACGAAAACACATGCATGCTCTGGTTACTCATGCTGGGCGTATAATTCAAGAGTGTGTTGCGTGAGAGTCGTAAGGCCTGATCCGGTCGCTAAGATTACCCCCAGCGTTGAAGGTATAAGGGCAAAACGTAGCTCGTGGCGGGCGAGAACTGCATGTAAGCACGTATTCGCAAGTGCAACATCAGCACTAAGTTATACTAAACTTCATGCATAGTCTATTACGGGGGTCCATAGTTAACAGGACCTATGGTATACACAAAAACCTATATGTTTCCCTATTTTTACTAACAATATTTGGTCTCGTTAACTATGGACCCCCGTAATAGTAAGGCCTGCACTGTACATAAGTTGTAAAACACATCAAGCCGAGTAAAGAGACTTCGTGGGGCACGTGAGACACGAGAGTGTGTGCCCTCGGTTTGCTATTGTTGCGCCGTCCTACTTGAGACGCGAGCAGCGCCGGTCGCGCTACAATAAATTTCGACTCAGTCTGTTGGTTGTAGCACGTACTGCCGTAACAAACCGAAAACAAAAAACATTGTTGTATACACGCCTAACTCGACGCATGTATACGTCCCCGGTGGCTTGGTAGGTGGTCCGCGAGCCTATCAAGATCAATTTCGTGAGTTCGAGTCTCACCGAGTGCATGCTCGTAGGGACTTTTTCTTGCATAAAATTGATTAGCGGAAAGCGCGAGAGCGTGAGTTAGCTGTACATTCGATGAAAATCGACGAGCAGCGGGAATGGTGAACCCTATGCGCGATAAAAACTAAAGGCACGTACCGGGGGGGAGAAGGGACGACACCTGTGACCACGGCTTGTCCAGAAGATCGTCGAGGGTAAAACCTCCTACGAGTGGGCTGGAAAGTAAAAGTGATGATGAAAAAAAATAAAATATATATATATATATATATACATGAGGTATAATAGGGCCGTACGGAAGTGCCCACGCTCGAGTATCGGGGGGAAATATGTATATATATATATACATATGGTGTGTTAGTGAACCCAATTGTTTAAGTGTTTTTCGAGTGTGCTGAACTCGATGCGCGATAGGAGGAAGGCACTAACCGGGTGTGAGGAAAGGCTGTTAACATCTTGTGACCTCGGGTCAGAGAATGCGCACTGAACTGAAATATTCAACATCCATCACAACAGAACCTACACAGCACTGGAAATAGTTGTTGATATACTTCTTATGTGTCGTACCTGAACAAAGGTAGAGTCGTAATACAGCGCTGGCTCTATAGCTCAACCTAAAATAAGGTTGTAGGAATGGCCCTAAATTGCTTGTGCGCTCGCCGTTTACATCGAGTTTACGTAGCACAAAACACGAAGGAGCGTCAACAATATTTTACAATTTGAACATTTGTGTTCTTTTACCTAGCTCCCCTCGGGTACGGTTTATTTTTGCTCTGCCTGTTGCAGTGAACCCATTATTCCATATCGCACTTTTACAACGTGCCCTGCCGGATCTTTCAGGAGTCGGGAGCACTTCCTAATGAGATGAATGTGCGGGCGTAAGTCCAAACGAACCCCTTAACCCTAGCACCAACCCTAACCCCAACCCTGAGCCAGGACAGCCCAGAAACACGGCTGCACCGCTTTCGCGTTGAGCTTGGCAATTTCCGAACTGCGGACCACGATTTGCCTTCCTGGTCAACAAGAGGGACTAAAGTCTAAACGGATTTTTTCCGGCGGGGCACGTTTTGGTTCCTACCGGTTCTGATTTTTGTCGTAAGAAGGCAGAATGCAGTCTGCAGTTCCAACGCAGAATAACGAGTACGGACGCATAATATCAATATAATATCCAGTGCTTGCATTACATGGGCTAATGGAACGGAACGTCAGTTCGTTGTTGGTTGTTGGTTCGCCCGGTAGAAGAGTTCTCCGCTTGTAAGCCCCCTTATAAAACGTCGAGTTTTAGGAATATTCTCCATTTTGAAGGGAAGGAACTCTCCTTAAAAACACTTGGTGTTGTGTTATAGGCCTGACCCTATCAAAACCTGATCCCACCCGGACCCGAGTCTTCCAAGCTTAATCTGCGTGTGGCATGTAACGACCAAGTGGAGAGCCCCGTTCGGTACGCCTACTGACGTCTAGCTATGCGTCTCAATCTCTACCAGGCACGTATGTACAAGATATACATACTTTCAATACCGTTCACCAGGTACTATTTCATTACTATTATTTCAACACTACAGTACAGTCGCAAGGAACAGGAAAACTGGTCTAGAATGGATTCCTTCGTGGAAAGGTTGGGTGCGTTCCACACTATGGTAATTCAGGCGAGCTGTTCCAGCTGTAAGACTGATTTTCACTGAATCGGCGTTTTCGTATTCGTTTGGAATATTATTAACGGGACTCTAAATTTTGGCAGCTGTGTTGCATAGTCTGCACCGGAGTTGCAGACGCTAGAAAAGTTAGAATCCGAGTAGATATCACCGAGGATATCCGTGTCGATTGAATCTCGCCATGCACGGAGGTTATCGATGCTAAAGTCTGCCAGCATGTGTCATACGAAGATCAGAAGCATGCGTGCTGCGGTTGACGCTGAAACTCGGTGCGAACATTCTTCCTTGAGGGTTTGGCGGAACGATGGATGTCTTCATCATTGCCAAAACCGTTACGTATCTATCAATATATAGGTATCACGCTTATATGATCCTCGATACAACGGCAAGACATTGCGATCATACAATATGGACCCGCCAACAAGAAACACCTAGCTAACTAATCTGGGCCAACCTGAGATTCTTATTGGGGAGCCATCTTCAAACAACCTTGAGCATAGGCTACTATATAGGATTTAGTGTAGTGTTCACCACTAAGCCGTTTTTCTTAACCCGATTTTCTTAGCGTTCTCCAAAAAGTGAGCGTTATGTTCTTATTGGCGGGCCTATACTGTAGTTGCTGGTAGGTACATAGGGCAGTCAGACCTTGCGCATGCATATGTTTTTTTTTGTTTTGGTTTCCCTTGGTTTTCGTTTTCTTGCGGGGAATGTTTATGAGCGATCAACGTTGAAGCTCATGTTGCACATTGATTGTCGAATGGTAAACGCATTGATAATAAAGACAAAATCCGGGTTTAGAGAATCAATATTTCGTTTCGACCTGAAACTTTGACCCGTGATAAGAAGCGCTTTCGTCCAGGCATTCAAACATGGGCCGTTTTTTGGTTGTCTGTTTTCACGTATTACACTTTGATCAAATCCTCGGCTGGGTTTTCATCGAAACCGTCACCGCAAGTTTGAAACACGATATATTACGTGGTATATGGAAAAAAACGTGACGAGCGTCCAACTATTATTGGAGGTGTCTCTATTGTAGGAGTTGTACAAGGACTAGCCTGGGCTTGGCAATCAATCGATCTTTTACCCCCATAGCTCGGTAGGTAGTACACTTTCACAGAGTGGGAACGGTGCTCGGTCTCAAAGAGATGCGTAGTCAATGGTCACATGACTATGATAAGGCAAGCAACAAATGAGTACCCCCCCCGCCGCGCGCGCCCTCAAAAACAAAATGGCCGTAGCTTGAAGAGTTGGGTTATACTCTAAATTACCCCCGCACATTTTTTCAGCTCGGAATTCCCAAATCTGGAACCCGAAAATGTTCTTGACTTGCGCGCTAACCTAACCCTATCCTGTGGGGATGCCATGGTGTGCCATGGGTGGTACCATGGCAATGCCGCGTCATGCCACGAAAAAGTCAAATAGTGCAGAACCCTACGGCATCTTCCGCGGCATACCACGGAACCTTCCACGGACCTCCACGGCATACCATGGGACACACCATGGGATGCCGTGGTGATGCCATGGTATGCCATGGGTGGTACCATGGCCATGCCACGGCATGCCCACGACAAGGTCAAATAGTGTAGAACCCTGGAACCCTGGTGCGTCGCTCTATTGTGCGAGTAGCATGGACCGGCTCGAAAATCTTTCGATGCTCGCGCGCCACTCCATGCTGCACAAGACCACGAACGAAGTCATGACAACTCCGATTTATGGTTTTCTTGTTGTCGTGTAAATCTCAGCCTTGCTTTCTTAGTGCTCGTCTTGTTTTATTGGTATGGGTACTTGGGTGCCCTGTACGTAGTATGCCTTTCGATACAGTACAACATGCAGTATATGGTACACTGTTGCTGCCGTGCTGTGCAGTTACCATTTTTTGCCTACGTACACGATTCCATACCTGGTACAGCAGTACTGGTGCTCGTATAGCTCTTGAATCGATAGTTTTTACGAAGTATAAGTACCGAGAGGACGATAGCCCCTGTAGACTTCGAAACCAGGCACGTTTACTTATAGTCACTACTCCAGTACGAGAGCTTCCGACTTGACCCAGCGTCGACAAATGGGTGATGGTCCACACTAACTCTTCATGTATCATCATTCCGATGTTTTCCCCTGTCAAGTGAACATACTATTAATAGAGGAGGTTCTGCGATTGCTGCCAGTATTTCAGGGTTCAATACTCTGTTGATACTACAGTATACGTGGTAGGCTATAGTAGCCTATGCTCAAGGTTGTTTGAAGATGGCGCCCCAATAAGAATCTCAGGCTTGCCCAAATTAGGTGTTTCTTGTTGGCGGGCCCATACTGTGTACTGCGGTATAATCATACGAGTAGTACTTGCATTAATTAGGGGAGTTGTGGATGCTGCATGCTGTTCTCGAAGTACTTCGGGGTTCGATACTGCGGATACTGCCGGTACCCACGGTAACTTGGACAGATACTGCCAGTACTGGCAGTATTTTCGCCGTTAGTGCTCTAATGCTGCCAGTACCTGCAAGACTATTCATACAGGTATATATTCTCAGTATACGAACGCAGAGTACAGACTGGGACCATCTGACTGTGCATTCTTCCGTTCGAGCTCGACCAAGCACGCTCACAGCTCACCTTGTGAAATTCTGCTTCCTCCCATTAGACTCCTCCAGCGTCTCATACAGCAACGCCGAGTTTTCGCATATCATGCGACGAATTACTCACTCGTACGGAGTGCGGTCAATAATCTTCACAGCACCCGTCGACCCGCGTCCTTACGGAATAATACCACTAGCTGTATGTAGCGCACTTCACATGTACCCTGGTATGTCTTACGTCTCGTAATAATATTGAACCCAAATGTCGACGGTCAGAGGCCTGCTGGTCGGTCGCTTACGGCGGCGCTTCGGCTGGTACGAATACCTTCCCCAGAATTACGGCGGAACACTGACACCAGCACTATTAATAATGCTCATACATGCGGCGTGTGCGAACGTGTGCGCCATTTGCCTTGAAGATTCGCGCGCGACACCTGTTTCCTTCCCAGCCAGTTCCCTAGCAGATTGCCTCTACAGGAACACTTCTACTTTGGGCACGAGTAGATACAGCGCATGGTATTGCATGAAGATGTGACACTCTGGCACTGGGAGCACTAACTGTTGTTGCTGCTTGTGAGAACACGACGATTACGAAAAATGCGGCGCAATCTTGGGATTTTCGGGTTTATTTTTTAGTGGTGGTTTCGTGCGCTGATAGACGTGAGGATGCTGTTTGCTTCTGTGGTCTGGCAACTAGATCTATCTACAGAGTACAAATCCTGAATATACAGCACTCGTGTGTACGACCCCCCACGGACATGTCATTCTTTTTTTTTCTAGAGAAAATTGCTTTTGAGTCCCCGGCGCCAAGAAGACACATAGTTTCGACCCCCACTCTGGGTTTTTCCTCGTATATGTTTCGGTGACACCGATACGCGAGAGTCGAGTCGCAGTGCTCATTCGTGCTGATGATGGTGCTCGTTTTGGTGCGCTTTTTTCTCATATTTTTTTTGTTCCCCGTCGCCCTACTATTAATATGATGATATATACGAAGACAAGACGTATTACGCAGCTAGAAATGTTGAGTATCAACTACCAGGTATTTAATCAGTCGAACCCACAGATGACGTATTTGAAATTTTATAAAATAATATGACATATGTGTACCACACATCCAGGTATATCAAGGACGTACCGCAGAACAGTAGTGCTACTGCTACTGCTGTACGAGTACGAGTGACTATGGAACATCCGTTTGCCATACATGGCACTGCTATATGGCACAACGGGGTATGCTATCAATATAGACTGCGCTGGGTACGGGTATACATTCCGGGGAAATGTGTGGTTATACGTGCGGTGCCTCTATAAATGATGTCTGGTGTACGCCAAAAATGAGTGGACAAATGGAAGGCTTGCCACACGAGTCGGGTCGGGAGTCGGGAGGGAGTCGAAAACCCACCAGGAGCCAGTTATATTTGACGGTTTCAAAATTCTCGTTCAATTTTTTTTTCCTGTCATTCCATTTCCCCGCTGTTTTTGGACCGCTTTTTATCTTTTATAGTCCCGCGCGCGCCGTTCCCCCCCCCCGACCCAGTTTATAGTCTTCGTTGTCTCGCCCAGTCGAGCCTGCGCCGTTGGAGTCTCCATTCCACGCCGACGACAGCTAACCCCCATCCACCTCGACCGCTTGGTAAAGGATTGTCACGCGTTTCGCTCTGGGGCGGCTCTAGCCTCTGGCCAGCGCATCGACAGCAGGTTTTCGAAGGAACGTTTTTAATTGTTCGAATCTCACGGACCCAAAAGGCGGCAGGGTCCCCCTTCACCCTGCCTGTGTGCTTCGTCTGGCGTGTCGAGTTTAGTCCAGTTTAGTCCTAGTCGCTGGTAACACACACTCCCGACACCCAACAATCTCGATCGGAGGTCGTCCTCCGTCGATCGTCTAGGGCGGTTGCTCCGTGCTCGGTGGTTCATAGGACAGAGCGAGCCACGACCTGGACTTTTTTTTCCTTGCCGAAAGTATCGCACCCAGGATGGGATCAGATGGGACTGCCAGTCCTACAGAGCGAGACGGCTCTAACGCCAAGAAGCGTTTCAGCCAGACAGACGCAGCCAACTTGGAAGCCCTAACCAACCTCGAGGCGGGAGTACTGAAGCTGGAGAGGGAGGCCCTCGCCTGCGCAGGTGGCCCGTACTCGCCCGGAGGAAACGAGATCGAGGCGAGGATGCCGCTGCGGTCGCGCTTGCAAGAGCTGGCGACGTTTGTTGCCTGGTTCGCCCTCATCGCTTCTTGCACGATGCAGTACCCGATGGTCTGGGTGGCCTTTTGGAATCACATAGAGGCTTTGCGAGTCCACATGTACTCGTTTCACCGGAGAAGCTTCTCGCTTCCACTCTGGGGGCTGTGGGTGGCTCTCCTCCTGGGCTACCGCCGCATGATCTATCGCCGAATCACTCCGGACTTGGGTGCGCTCTTCCTCCACACGGAGGTCTTCGCGTGTGTGGTGCTGTGCATGACAGGTGAGTAAAGTAGTCTATACGGGCAGGGAAAGTGAGGAAGTGTTACCAACTTTCGTTGTCCAAGTCATCTGTCGCGCCGCCTCGAAAACACGACAACAATGGCTGACTGCCTGCCGCTGCGTGGATAAATAAATACCTGGTAGATAGAGATGCAGGCCAGGACACAGTAGCGTGACTACCGTGACATGCACCCAAGCGCGTGTTCGTGAGTGACATGGTGACATGGAGCCCCCTTTCTCCTCTTCCTCCTTCTCGATCGAATAATTGTTTTCGAGCTTCACGAGGTATCATATAATACTACTTGCAGTACTGCTCCCCTTCTCTCTTCCTTTATTTTTGCGTTTTCTGTGGACTGGTCTGCGTCTGTGTCCGTATATTCTCTCAATGCAGAAGCTTTATTGTTAACGGCCTCGCCTAAGTCGAAGGATTTTTCCCAGAGTCGAGAGCCTGAAGAGCCTACGTGGCTACCCCTTCAGTACTAGCGTGATCCTGCGATCCTTCTATTTTGCCAGTGCCATTGTTATGCTCCATTGGTGAAGGAGTCGTACACCGAATTCCTATTTATAGTTGTCGGCGTCTACTGCTGTAGTTGCGCTCTGGTTTGGTCACGGCAGTATATTGTTTGTTGCTCTTTTTTATTGTCCATGAAAATGCGCTTGCAGCTTGACGAGTTCAACTGGCGATTTACGACGATGCGTGCAAACTTCTTTTGGTACGAGTGAAAGTGATACGTAATACCAACCGTATGCTCGTAGCAGCTGGATACGGGTGTGAGTTTTTCGCGCGCAGCTTCTCTCGCGCAGCTGCCCGGCCGTTTTGATGGTTTCATGTCTGACTGGCCATGTCACGCATAAAGCAATGCCATTTCAATCGTTGGTCTCTGACCCCTGCTGCTGCTGCTGCTGCCGCTGCTGCTTGGTTGACTCAGCTCGAGTACAGTTGATAAATTCCCGCGTTCGGCTGAGCATATCTGTTCCGTTTTGACACCCGGCCTGTGATGGCATCCCTGAAGACTACAAGTGAAGTATCGTAAGAATACCAGGTGTGTAGTGCTCCGAACTGGAGTTTGTAGTAGTGTGTAAAAGTGGATTGGTGTTCACAGCAGTAGACATGGTGACATGGTGACATGGAGCAAGCACCCTCCCCTCCCTACTTCTCCTTCTCGATGAAATATGTGTATTCTATTAATTGCTGGACGAAAGGGTATGATATACCTGGTACTGCAGTATTAATAGTCCTACGAGTTCTCACAAGCAGTTCTGCTGCTCCTATGCTATGTCGAGTCTTTCTCTTGGACGGAACCAACTAACTGCTGTGTCTGCCTGCCTGTTCTTTCAATTTAGCTTCATTGTTAACGGCTTCGTCTCAGCAGTCGAAGGATTTTCCCGAGAGCGTGTTCTGCCAGGGGCATTGTTATTGTTGTTCCTTCGAAGCAATCCTACTTTCGTTTGTTTTCGTTTTCTCTCTTTTGTACCTGTCGTATCCAGTACGATGACATAACATTGACACCGCTACTGCTACAGCTGTGTCTATGTAGTCTGCTTAATGCATAACAATGTACTATTAACATTAGTATCTCTGCTGTGGCGTAGTTTGTGACCACATAACTTTAACGTTCCAGGAGTATCTCTTTAGGATTGAAGAATCGGCACGAACACTGGTTGTGCTGGGTGTCGACGGGTAGAAATGACGATGTAATGTGAAAAACGCACGCACCAAATTTATGTTGGTAAAGCAGTAGCTGTCGGCGTTAAGTTGCGCGCTGGTTTTGGTCGCGACCGCGTTATTATTTGTTGCTCTTTTTTATTCTGTGAACATGCGCTACGAGGAGTTCAACTGCGACCCACGACGATACTTCTGGTTTATTATTACAAGCCAGTAGGAGCCGTATGCTCGTAGCAGCTGGATACGGATGCGAGTTTTTCCCGCGCAGCCCGTCTCGCGGCCGTTTTGAATGTTGCATCTGCGCCATGCCACGCATGACAACACATCATGTAATAGATAATCTGTACCCCTGCTGCTGCTGCTGCTGCCGTTGCTGCTTTGCGTTGACGCTGCTCGACTACATACCCGCGTTCGACTGAGCGTATCTGTTCCCTTTTTAAAACGCGGCCCGAATATTTACCTCAAGACTACGTATCAGGAATTTGCCAGCACTGTTGATAGTGCTCCGAACTGCAGTCGTACGTATATTTTTTCTGTATAAAGTTGTGTGCTTGTACATCAGTGTACAGCAGTAGTAGGTAATACCATTCGATGAAAATCGACGAGCAGTGGGAATGCTGAACCCATTGCGCGACAAAAAATAAAGGCACGTACCGGGGGGGAGAAGGGACGACACCTGTGACCACGGCTTGTCCAGAAGATCGTCGAGGGTAAAACCTCCTACGAGTGGGCTGGGAAGTAAAAGTGATGAATAAAAAAAAAAAAAAAAAAAAAAAAAAAAAAAAAATACCACGTTCTTATCACAACCCTGACTGTATTTTTCAGTGGCGGAAATACCGTGCTTTCAATCACCGCCTTCCGCCCCCCGCCTTCCACATCATCTCGTTTGGAGTACGAGTACCTTGCTTTAGTCACACCTAGTACCAGGGTGTACCTGTCGTCATGCTACGTCATGCTACACCCCATCCACCACCGTGTCCTCGTTCCTGTTTTTGGACTTTCCGTACTATTAATACTACCGAGTAGAATCCTCCTTCTTTAGGACTATTGACGATTAACACCAGGTATTAATATCCATATACTCTTGATAGAGCAGGACTTACCTGCTGGTAGACTTTTCCTGGAAATTCTTAACTTGTTAATTAAGAATTACCAGGTACCTGGTAGACTTGTCCTGGAAATTCTTACACATGTAGACCAACCTCTCGACTCTCGACTGACGCTATCGCATGTCGTGTTTCGTATTCCGCCCCCCTGCAAACAGTGACGGTCAACTTCGCCACGTTCGTGCACACCCCGGGAGAGCCGCTGTTCGACATAGGCTTCCTGGTCATCCCCGAGCAGGAGCTCAACTCGCCATGGCGGCCCGTCAGCGACACGTTGACCGCGCTCTTGCCGGGGATCGCGCTCCTGAGGAGCCTGTTCATGGACCGCAAGCAGCGCGTGACGCTGATAACTTCCTGGTTCCGGCTGGTGTCGATCGTGTACATGTTGCGGTGTCTGACAATCGGGTTGACGTCGATGCCCGGGCCGGCCCCGCACTGCCGGGATAAGGTGCTCTACAACCCGCCGACCAACTGGCACGAGATTGCGACAAGAATGGGCGTCATGTGAGTCATTTGCCCCCTTTTCCTGTTTTTTTGTGTCGAAAATTATCTTTTGCCGTGATTTGTCTTTGTTGCTTGCTCTTGAGCGTTCGGTGTGTCTTGCGCGTTGTTTCGTACTGCTGCTACTGCTGTGCCAGATGTAATACACGAATATCGGCAGTGTCTCTTGCTCTTCTTATCATTATGTTAGCTCTGGTATACGACGCATTTTTCTTGTGGACAGTGAAGAGCACGAGCCGCGTTAGTTACCGCCGGTGTTTCGGACGGGCTGCCGTCGGTTGGTGCTGGTTTTAATAGTCGGCTTTGCGAGCCGCTCGGCTTTGCTTGGCGGCTTGGAGGCGAGTCGGCGGATTGCTGCTGCTTCGATTTCAATATCTCGGTTCTATGATTCACCAGATACCTGGTACAGCTTTTGCCGCTGATCAGTATAATACTAGAGCCGCTCACGAACACGAGGTTTATGGCCGGTAGCTTGGCTATCCCCGTGCGATCAGCTCTTGTCCGTATCTCCACCAGAGTTCTTCCGGTGTTCACGGTTTTCCGTTAGCTGATGACGACCCCTCAATTTTCGTCACCAGAGTTTTTTGTGTGTGTGGAAGGTTCTCGGCGAGCTGCTGCCAACCCTGGATCGACGACCCCCCATTTTCGATTTTCGTTGACGTAGTTTTTTTTTGTTTTTGTGGATGCTTCTGATGCATAATGTATGATGTTGCAAGATACGTCAAAGGACCGTCCCATTATAGTACCGGTGGTAGTTTGTAATTTGTTCTATTTGGTCCGCGCTATTAATAGTCGGTGTTTGACATTGGGGAGGCATGGTTTCTGTTGATGATATGTACCTGGCTGGTACGCCACGGGAGGTGCAAGTGCGACAACCTGACGTTGAGCGGTTCCTGCTCACGACACATGCACACTAATGGCGGTTACGCTCATGACGCAGGGTTGCATTTTATTTTTTCGTACTTGTGCGTACGGAGGGGGGGGCGGTGGGGTTGTACTCACGCCATGCATGGTCGTGGTCTTATTAATAGTCGTTGGGGGGGCGGGGATGGGGGTACTCGTTTTATCGCTTGCCCTGGTCATTCGACCATTGACCACGCATCTCTTTCGAGACGGAGCACTCGTTCCTACTCCCATAAGAGACACCTCCAACAGTTGGGCGCTCATTGCGTTGATTCCGTCTACGAGTATTACGTAGGGGGGGAGGGGGGGAGGGGGGGGGCGTACTCATTGGTTGCTTGCCTTAGTCATTTGACCATTGACCATGCATCCGTTTCGAGACATATGGGGGAGGGGTAACGAAGAATATAGCACACATTGTTGCCGCCACCCCTCATCCACCGTTCGACCCCGCTCTTGTTCCATTTTTACTCATGGTGCGACACGGTAACAGGGTTGGGGATTTCAGCTCTTGCGGAGACTTGCTGTTCTCCGGCCACGCTGCTTTCACGACGTTGACGATGTTGGTTTTCGTAAAGTCTTGGAGGGGACACGCGACGTACCGCGTGTGGAAGGTGCTTGGAGTGGTGTACCTGCTGACGATGTGCACGCTGGCGATAGCGGGACGAAAACACTACACGGTGAGTTAAATTTGTTGGGGGTCGGCGGCGGGGTGAACGAACTCACAGTGGTTTTGGATTCAACGATAGGTTTGGGAATTGGGTTGGGTTTGTGTGTTGCCCGCTGTGAGCTCATGGCGTCATCGAAGGTCAGGATGGAATCGCAGCGGCTTTGCATTCAGTGATGAAGTCGGGCGTTGGGTTGGGTTTTCTTGTTACGCGCGGCGTCTCGGCCCTTCGCTGACGATCAGAAGCGCACACTATCACGAAGGAAACGATGGTGATTAATAGTTGCGTGCTTCCGGGGGGGCGGGGGGGGGGGGGGGGGGGGCGGGGGCGGGGTCGGTGAGTGAATGGGTGGGTGGGGGTTGGTGAGTGCATGGGTGGATAGTTGATGGGTTGGTGTGGGTGGGTATGGTGGTGGGTGGGTGGGTGGGTGCGGTGGGTGCGGTTACGGGCGGGTGGGTGGGTGCCGAGGGACACCGATAGGGCGGGTTGGTGCTGAGGGACACCGACGACGAGGTAGGGCTCGGCTCATTTCAGTTGTACTGCGGTGTGAAACAGTAGTTAGTTGCACGTTCCTGCCGCAAGGATTTCACGGTTTTGTAACGTTGCCGTCCTTCCTCCTGTGCGTCGGTGTGGGGGTCAGTGACATTATTCTTACGGGGTTTACTGGCCCAGAGGGCAAGTTGTGCGGGCGACATGCTGTTGGCGTGGCCGTCACAGCTAAATATGGCCGCTACGTCCCGCCCTGACCGCTGAGGCGAAGCGATGATTTTGTGTCACCGGTCACTTGACTTGCATGGCGTAGAAAAGGGTAATGTGGCGGAGTGTGGCCTTTTCCCGCCTATCCTTTGAGCCCTTGGGTTTCCCTCGGTTGGAAGGCGGCTGGAGTGGAAGAGCGTAGGCTAGGCGGGCGGGGAGGGTGGCGTTCGGTCGTCCGCTAGAAACAGCTACGCTCGTAGTCGTCGTGTTCGTGTTTGTTCAATCCGATACGCTCCCTCAATTGACGGCAGCACGCGTTGTTTTATCCTACTCGTACATTAGTTCGAGAAGTGATCCCTTGTTTGCACGTGCCTTTTTTTTATTGTATTTTAGCTCACTTCTTCGTTTCTCCCCTTGTCGGTTTCGTGTCTTGTCTGTCCCCTTCCGTTTTCGCCCCCACAAGGTGGACATCACGCTAGGGATTCTAATCGCGAGCTTAACGTTCTTCCGCTTTGAGAATGGGTGGAGAGCTTCTTTGAATGGGGGGGGGGGGGGGCGGCTAGCTCCAGCTCGACGGCAGCGGTAAAGGCCGCGTACGACCCGCGCACAGAAAAGAAGAACGCGCCGTGGGTAGTCTGACAAGTCCAGATATTTTCATGAGGGCGGTTGTGAGGGTCTATGATAGGCTGAGGCGGTGGGGAGGGAGCGGTTCGGATCCGGTCGGATCGGATTGGATTGGATTGGATCGGATTGGAGCGAGGGGGCTGAAAGCGGGGGGATGGATTGATGTTTTTCCCGGAACCCCATTTGTTTTCTCTTTGACTCGTACGTTCGGCGGTAGATGCGAAGGATGTGAACGAATACCTCCTCCTCTCCATTTTATTTTGCTTTTGACGAGAATAGAGGCCGCCGATGAGAAAGTGAGAGCGCGGGCAAACCCTCCGAACGTGACCTTACTGTCGATCGATCATTTCCCTCCGAAGGATCGTAGTGGGAAGGGGGAAAAGAGGCGGGGCCGTCAAATGTACCTTTGTCGTCCTGGTTGGGTTGGATAGAAGAGTTTTTTTTTTTTTCCGCGGTAGGTTGCGGTCGGCGGAAATAGTTATTCCTGAACCCTGTGTCATTGCCTCCCCCGATTCCCTGTGCTTGCGTGGTCAATCCGTGTTTTTTGTGTTTGGATTGAGTTTTTTGCTAAGAAGCGTGAACCGTTGTGTACTCTAGCTGTACTGTTCTGTTTTGGCATAGAGTCAACCGGGGAAAGGGGTTCGAAGCTGCGTTGTTGAGGGCAACAAGGATGGGGAGGGTTGGGGGGGGGTAATTTTTATTTTGCCACGCCGTTTGTACTTTTTTTTTTTACCAATGGTCCGGGTGTGCAGGTACGATATGATAGCGTTATAGGTAACATTTTACGATAGAGTTGATTGTTTTCATGTCTGTTTGTCCTTGTTTCTTATCGTGCCGAGAGGCGGGGTTTTGCGGTGGCTAGCGATGCCGCGCCGTTCGTCGAAAAGACGAAACTGGGGAAGACAAGAAATTGAGAAGCAGATGGCACAAGAGAAAAGCAAGAAAATAAGTATGAACCTAACACATAAAACAGCGTTCTTTCGAGTTCCGAGCGAAGTGCGCTCCGACGAACGAAAATGAAAAGGGGGGACGCGGAAACCGGTAGACGGTATAGTACCGGGGCGTTGCGCAGGGAACATCCTTCCTTTGCTCGCCGCCGCCCCCAAACCCTACGAGTGCGGTGCAATGTCGTTTAAGGGTGGAGGTTTAAAACGTCTAGGCGCGAGATAGACTAGATCGAATCGAGAAGCGAAGGAGCAGATCGAGGTTCGTGAAGGCATCCGTGGCCCGCCCCTCGTTGTTTGTTGAACAGGGGGTTATGGCAAGTAAGTAGGCGTTTTTTGTTTCGGGTAGGGAGAAAAAAGAGTATATCGGACACATGATGCCGGAACTAACTACCTTCGGGTTGTGTTACCTTTTTTTCGGGGGGGGGACGTTGGCGCTTGTTTCATGGTTGTGCATGTGAATCCTATTCGCGCGTGTTCCTGCACCGTCTCTTGTGGGTATTGCTGCTGTTTCCCTCAGTTTGTTGCCGTCTCCTTGTTGACCATGTTTGTGGAAGTTTTCGCCCGGTGTGGTGGCGGATATCTTGCCGAATAGTGGCCCCTAGAGAATTTATTTGTGTTTAGTCGTTTATTTGTCCCCCGGTATGCCGTACGCCGCCACAGCAAGTGGCCGTCTTCCGAAGCAACAGGGCAGTTGTCTCGGTTCGACCTTCGATAAAGACTGAACTCCCGTCTGTCTTGTGTTTACCGTTTTCAGCCTCCACCGAGAGGGAGACAGATTTTTTTTCCAGGTTGCCGTCTATTTCGACCTTGTTCTAGGCGGACAAGGTTTTGTCGACTGGTGATCATGCTGTAAAACGACACAGAACGTAACCAGTCAAGTCAGCATTGTTGGTACTACTACTGCTACTACGACAACTGTAGTTAAATAGTACTATACGGCAGCAGTATGTAGGGAACGGGGTTATTTCTCGGCGGCAGCAGCGACTGGTATCTCAATAAGTATGTAAATATCTGACTCTTATGTGCACCCCAAACAAGGGAGCAAGGAACAGCAGCAGCAGGCATTCATCCCCCAGGAAGTATGTGCTTTTGACACGACACTTTTTTTACGGGGGGAGGAACCAACCCAACTAAAGTATGTGCTTTTGATACGATACTTTGGAGGGAGAGCCGGGGGAGCGGGGGGGGGGTTCATCTGCCGCGGTGAGAATCAGGCGAAATATAAAAATAACATGCAAGATGGAAGAAAGAAAGCGGCCGGTGTGACCTGCCCGTCGACAGCTACGACCCTCGTTTTTTTTTCCGCCATTTTACACTCGTACCCGGTGTCGGTGGCGCACTTGGACAGAAGCTCAACTAACCTGTAATAATAGTAGTTGTGCTTGATCGACTGTTTGTTGTTGTACTATAATACTGCTCGGCAGCAACAACAGCAATTTGGCGTGGCAGGGAATTATTGTTGGATATATCGTATCAAAAGTTCCGACATATCGTATCGTATCGAGCATCGTAAGGCCTTTTCGATGATACGATACGATAAATCGATAAAACCACCCACGAAGCCCCCAAAGGTGTATGTACATGTACTAAATGGCCCGCACGGAACCCCCAGACGCATGCATATAATATATATATATATATTTTAGCTATATAGCTGCTACCACAATATCAACCACATAACAGGTAGATTTTTCTTAAACATATAGTCGTCTGAGGGGCGGCTGCGTCTGCCACAAGCAATGACGTGTGGTTGACATAGAGCCCGATACCGTAGACATCTAGAAAGACAGGGGCGCTCTCGCGTGTGTGTGCGAGCTACCACGCTATACAACACCACTGACTTGGCGACACGGGTTGGCATTAAAAAAAAAAACATCCCTTCATTTTGCCCAAACGAACGTATTAAGCACGGCCGGGTGCTGCATGCAGTGGCCCATTTTATGGTAGATTTCTATGGGAAATGAAGCGAACATGCCCCAGGGGACATTTCAGCGAGCTGAGACGGCGCCTTCGCGCGTCAGCTTCGCTGTGCTCGCGGGCAACTCGCCGATATAATTTTCGGCGATCCTTATCGATATCGATATTATTTACGGTACGATATCCAACACATTAAATGATTAATTTATCAAGAATAATAATAGTGAATCAGATGGGTGTGGGGAGGACCCCCGGGTTCGACTCGACATCTGTGGCACTTCCCTTTCTTAGAGGGTGTAGCGTGTAGGACACGCCAGGTTTTGGTATAGGATCGGTACGGACGACCTCACGAACAACCATCAACGATGATGGAAGAGGAAGAGAGAGTGTGTGCGAGGCACGGGCCTTGCATTCCAATCCGCAGTGACTACTTGTCACGGGACAATGTCACTGCTGACGACATCTCTGCTGACGACAACAAATAGTCATGGAATATGGATGACCACAGTCGTACAATAAGATATACGGATATCCACGACCTCGGCGAATGGTGGGACCTCCGCGGGACAATACCCATGCTACGGTCTGGTCGAGAACCTGGAACCCACATGGGAACGAATAGATAGATAGACACAAACATGTATATACGTACCGCCCCAACGGCGACTCTTCTTTGCGGGGGCTGTGGTGCGGCAACACGAGGGGCGATTGCCCAGTCGGTTGATGTTCGGGACGATCGCTGGTGGGGGGAGCCCGAAACCAGGCGGGCAGCCTAAGACTTGGCCTAGGGCAATTGCTGAGGACCTTAGAGTGTTCAAAGCCTCAGAGGGATCAACGGAAGACTCCCCCTTAGTCTTTGGAGTTGGGACCGCACTGTGGCCCACTGCAGCAAAACAGACGGGAAAGTGGTACCGGGGAATCCTCGAAGCAGCTGAACAGTTCATGGGCAGGTGGCACGAGGCTGAGGCAAAGCTGAGTAGACAGCGCCGTGCATCCGCTGCAGGTAGTGTTAGAGGGAATGGGGGGAGGGGTAACAGCAGGAGGGGTAGAGGGAACACCGTACGAGTGTATAGGGGCAGGGGGGGGAACAGGAGGAGTAGAAGGGAAACCGCGGTAGAAGAGAGTAGCAGAGAGACCGCAGATAGGGTAGCAAGGTACCAGGCCGACTAATAGGTTGGACGTTTCTTTGCTACTCGTACCGCCAACTGCTGCGGCCGTTCGGTATGCATTTTGATTTTTTCCCTTCTTATCCTTATGAAAGAAGTACTACATAGTGGGTGGGTGACGAGCGTATTTTGGCCCACTCACTATTGCTCTTTTTACTTAGTTAAGTGTTCACCGGGATGCATAGTCCCCTTTTTCCTTCTCGTATCTTTCCCCTTGCACGTCCCTTTTGGCTCATGCTCGGGGTAAGTATGTATGTGTCTGAGCTTTGGCTTCCCATTTTATTTATTTATTTGGGATTCTTCTCCTTTTCTTTTTCTTTTTCTTGTTCTTTTTCGGTTTGGTTTTTTCGTTGCTTCTCTTTCTTTATGGTGTATTTTGGTTGGTGGCGTATGTATGTATGTTGTGTCGGCCGCACCTAGTGCGAAGGCATGGTATTGCGTAGGCTATTAATGCATTACGGTGTGTTATCTCTGTGTCGTAGTCTGTGACCACAGAGCTCGTATCTTTCTAGGGTGAAGAATCAGCACGGACACTGGGCTTGCTGGATGTCGACGAGTAGAAGAACGGTTTAATGTGAAGAACACACACACACACACATTCCCATGTTCCCCGCAGTGTCACACAACAACCAACCGCGGTCTGAAATAAAAAATAAAAGAATAGTTGATTGGCGGCTCGACGACATCTAGCAACGGTTACTATGTATGATGATGGTATTATACCTACTGAGCTACGAGGTATAGGGGTAAAAGATCCATCGATTACCCAGCCCAGGGTAATAATCTTTATAACACTCTCCCCCCCTCTGAACGGCGGGATCTGGGGGGTCAGAACCGTGTACGTACTTCTGTACGCTCACCTACTCGCTGCGTTTCACTACCTGGGGAACCAGGGAGAGATGATGGCCGAGATGATGTGTTCTTTTTTTTATAGGCACACGCACGCGCACAAGCAAGCGTTTTTCTGTAAAAGAAACGTTGAATTGAGGTTCGAACCCGTGACCTGGACGACGTCAACACGAGGAAATAGAAACAACACATTTATAAAAACACAACAAACGAACATAAACAGCAACAACAAACACAAGAAGGCAAGGGGACTAAAAAGTGCGGCTCTCTCTCAGTCAGTAAAAAGTAGCACAGCAGTAGTAGTAGTAGTAGTAGTTTATAAATGTTAATACTACAAGCAAGCGCGGGGGGCACCTTCAATGCGTCAAGTACCCGCGCGTACGTATAGATACATAGGTGTTTTTGTTTTGGGAGCGTATATATAATATACATACATTGTTACCACTCTGACCCAAAATATAAGGGACGTTTAGATTGAATAATTGTTTGCTAACGGTCCTTATATTTCGGTTCAGAGTGGTATGAGGCTTAGATTGGGTAGTATAGGCGATTGGTTAATTATTAACCTTTTTGTGGGGAGGACCCCCAGGTCCTGCCGTCGACGCCAAATAAATGTGAGGAGGATCCCCAGGTTCGACTCGACATCTATCTGTGGCACTTCCCTTTCTTAGAGGGTGTAGCGTGTAGGACACGCCAGGTTTTGGTATAGGATCGGTACGGACGATCTCACGAACAACCATCAACGATGATGGGAGAGGAAGAGAGAGTGTGTGCGAGGCACGGGCCTTGCATTCCAATCTGCAGTGACTACTTGTCACGGGACAATGTCACTGCTGACGACATCTATCTCTGCTGACGACAACAAGTTATAATAGTCGAGTATGGATGACCACAGTCGTACAGTAAGATATACGGATATCCACGACCTCGGCGCGAAATGGTGGGACCTCCGCGGGACAATACCCATGCGACGGTCTGGCCGAGAACCTGGAACCCACATTTTAACGGACTAACTAACTCACTAAGCATTGAGTCACTAAACTAAGCAAATGGCGACGACGGCAGAACATGGCAGATGGATGGGTCGTTGGTCGTGAGTTCGAATCTCACGTCCACCATGAAAAAATCGCTTTTTAAAGAAACGTGAATTTCCTCATGCCAAGAATCTGAAACAATACTTCTTCTGGATCCTCAGAAATTGGAACCTCGTGTTGGTACTGGGTACGCGTGACACCAATACGCGGTTCCAATTTCTGGGGATCCAGAAGAAGTATTTTTCAGATTCTTGGCATGAGGAAATTCACGTTTCTTTAAAAAAGGGATTTTTTCATGGTGGACGTGAGATTCAAACTCACGACGACGACCAACGACTCATTCATCCACCATGTGGCATGTCCTGCCGATGATGCCATATGTTAAGGTCATACGTAGTCCGTTTTATTGACCGTTGAGCTATTATTATGCTGACTGGGGTTAATAATTAATAACCAATCGCCTACTACCCAATCTAAAAGCCTCATAAGAATACGACTTGGAATTAGAGTAGTAATGGATTTATAATAATACCAAGTAGGTCCGTAATTCTTTTAGTTGTAGAATCAGCACGGGCACTGTGGGCTTGCTGGATGTCGACGAGTAGAAGAACGGTTTATTTTAATATGAAGAACACACACACACAGAATAATAATAGTTGATGCAAATTCACAAAAAAAAAAAACAGCAAGAATCCTGTAAGTTTAACACAGCAGTTCAGTTGATGAGCTTTTCAGCCCTTTTTAGCCCTTTTTCGGGCCCAAGAACTTATTACTGCATGCTATGATGCCCACATCCAATCCATGATGGGAACGAAGTTTTTCCTCCCACCCCATCTTCGACGACGACGACTTTCTCTGAGAAGAGATAATATAATATATATCATTCACCTACTATACCTGGAAAACAGCAACCTTTAATTATCATGGTGAAGGTGTGGGGAAGACCCCCAGGTTCGACTCGACATCTCTGTGGCACTTCCCTTTCTTAGAGGGTGTAGCGTGTAAGACACGCCAGGTTTTGGTATAGGATCGGTACGGACGATCTCACGAAACAACCATCAACGATGATGGGAGAGGAAGGGAGAGTGTGTGCGAGGCACGGGCCTTGCATCCCAATCTGCAGTGACTACTTGTCACGCTGGCGACATCTTTTATCTCTGCTGACGACAACAAATAGTGATGGAATATGGATGACCACACACAGTCGTACACAGTAAGATATACGGATATATCCACGACTTCGGCGAATGGTGGGACCTCCGCGGGACAATACCCATGCGACATTCTGGTCGAGAACCTGGAACCCACAGAGAGGACATATTATTGTTATTGCTTTTTACCAGGTATCGATCAATAATGATGATGTGTAGCCACGTTGTGCAATGCTCCCTTATATTGATATAATATATTTATTGCGTAAAACTTTTTGGGACAGCTTTTTGTGCCACTCGCTCGCAACCTCGAGTTCTTCTCTCACGAAAACTCCTAGGACCTCATGATGTGAGTCTTTTCTGGGTGCCTACGACTGACTGCCGTCTGGCGCACCCGACACCCTCACACATCCCACTAAGAACATCCCTCTGCAGCGCGTGCTATTATATAGTTAAACTATTAATATATAATGTATATTGTGGGGAGGACCCGCCCCAGGTTCGACTCGACATCTGTGGCTCTTCCCTTTCTTAGAGGGCAAGAACTCTGCCACAGGCGCGAGCCTGCCGTCGACGCCAAATGTGGGGAGGACCCCCAGGTTCGACTCGACATCTGTGGCTCTTCCCTTTCTTAGAAGGTGTAGCGTGTAGGACACGCCAGGTTTTGGATCGGTACGGACGATCTCACGAACAACCATCAACAATGATGGAAGAGGAAGAGAGAGTGTGTGCGAGGCACGGGCCTTGCATTCCAAATCCGCAGTGACTACTTGTCACGGGACAATGTCACTGCTGACGACATCTCTGCTGACGACAACAAATAAATAGTCATGGGATATGGATTCCCACAGTCGTACAATAAGATATACGGATATCCACGACCTCGGCGAATGGTGGGACCTCCGCGGGACAATACCCATGCTACGGTCTGGTCGAGAACCTGGAACCCACAATATATTGATTATATATAGCGATCGATATGGGTGCTTTTCTGTTCCGATAAAACATATACTATATAGATAGGTATTAGAGCTGCTGGAAACCCGGCAACCAGGGGACGCTTGGGTGCCAGCGTCCCCTTGAGTAATAGCTATATACTACAGGTAGTATCAGTGCAGTGGAGAGTCGAGGGTTGGTTGTGGTTGAGATATACTTGAAAGTCGATTATCACAGCACACATCAGATAGAAGATATAGATACTCTGTCACAACAGGCTATATTATGTTACGGGTACAGCGGTATATACACTGCATGCACTATGTAACGACTTCATCATGAGCATCATCAGCGATAGACAACAACAACTTCCTCTATAGTTAGTAGAACAGCATAGAGTATAGACTGCGCTTGAATAACAACCTAACAGCGAAAAACACGGCCAAAAACACAGACTGCGGCGGACTGCTGCAGTTAGTTAGTTGTTGCTGTTGGCATGACTTTTTTTACGCTATATTTTTTATTCTACAGGTTACAGCAGAGGGGAAGATCGCACCCCAACCCCTGGTTCACCGTGTGTTTGTATTTATACGAACTCCCTACGAAAAAAAAAAAAAAAAAACAGAACCAGAAGCCGGAAGACCAATTCCAAATTCCTGCAGCGGAGGGAGCACAACAGCAGCAGCAGGTAGTGTAGGCTTGAGATGGACGTTGCTGACGACCAAGATGAGAGTGCAGGTGCAGGGTACGCGTGGGAAAAAGGGTTCGAGAGGACGTGGGAAGGGGTGGAGGAGGATGAGCATGGCAACATCAAGTCGCGAGAGGATGTACAGAGGCGCAGCCGGGTTCGCAGACGGGTCGGTGGGTAAGTCTCGCACCTCAATACAGAGAAAAGATAATACCCAGAAAGGCAGACCTGCAGCAGTAGCAAGGGAGACGGAGGGAGAAGAGAGAAAGACGCGCGGTTGACCCAACGAAGTTGCATGCAACTGATTTTCAGGCGGTAGACCAATGCCTTTGTTGCACTTTTTGTGTCCAAGCGCCGCCCAGTTCTCGTAGCAGAAGAGGACGTCTCTGTCTCTTGACACGTAGCGGAACAAACGGACTGGTGTATAATCAATCTGCCGCCGTGTGGTACTACAGGTACAAGGTTCTGCAGCTGACTCCCCCGCATAATCGAAGCGAATCCACGACCTTGACAGCAATACGTGGTGGAGACGCGGAACGCACCAACCAATAGGAATCGTTTTAAGAGCGCTTTGTATCAAGATGATATTGACGGTACGGTAGAGTATCGTACCAACCCACGCAGGAAGAAGTCAAGAGTGTTTTTTTTGTATTGATTTTGCAAACGCGGCTGAAGATTGCGGTTGCACCCAAAGAACACGGTTTCGTAGCCGACACCTACGTAACTCATTAGAACTCGTTGAATCAACTATTACGGGGGACCAAAGTAAATAGGACCAAATACTGTTAGTAAAAATATGGAAATATATAGGTTTTTGTGTGTACCGTAGGTCCTATTTACTGTGGACCCCCGTAATATTAATCAATACTCATGTAATGTTCAAGCCAAATGCCATAATAGACACGAAGCCAACTCCACGCGACCGACTACATCAAGAATGCTCCAGCCAAGGAGCAGATCAGACACGAAGCCATCGCCACCCGACCGACTACATCAAGGATGCACGGCCGCACGCCCCCAGCACGCCCATGGTCGTACCTGGAGCCGGCAATTAAATTAAATTGGCGCGAAGCGCCAAAAACGAGGAAGCAAAGCGACCAAAGTTTTTTTTTGCCGATAGGCGAAAAAAAATGTTTCGTACGTATAGCGGTGGGTACAGGCTTCGTCTGTCTGTAGCTAAAGTTGTGTTTTTGTAATACTGATTGCGAGAGCTGTGCCTGACCGATTTCCACACACTCGACATATCTGCAGAAGCGGACGATCGTGGGCTAACGCATGGAACTTGTTTCGCTTTACGAGTTGTCTCGAGTTGGTCACTGTCGGAGTGCTGCTATGGTCTTGGTATTGTTTTGGGGGCGGGACTATTTCGTTTTGACTTCGTTTTCTGTGAACGCACACGGCCTACGGCATGCAACAGACGAACTCGCTTTCTCTATCTACTGGTGCTCACCGACAATATGAGTACTGCGGCTTTCGCGTCTGTTTACACTTGTCCACAACACAGATGCTGGGTACGTTTGCCTTGGTGTTCTCCATCTATTAGATACACTTCTTTCTTCTCGCCTTTCCTAAGGATATTTTCAATAGGTCAGACGATGTTTTTTCTGCAGCGACAGGTTCAGTTTGCCTATGATAATTCCACGAGCACTTACTTACTTACCGTGAGTAAGCAGCTAGCCTGGCCGGGTGAGGTCAGTAATGATTAACTACGTGCAGATGGAAGAACGTGCCTATGGGAAGTCATCACCGGGTTTACAGGTGTGCGCATCGTATCTTCTCTTGCACCTAAATCGAGTAGTTTCTCAAACAAAACGTGTTTTCCATTACGCTCGTGAGTCCTCGTTTGGGGCAATATGCAGAAACAGTCTTCGTCGCTCACTGCTCCTACAGCCCCCCGAAACATATAAACCCAACAAGTTCTTCGCATATATGTCAACCGCATTCCGCTCTCAGTAGCTGTGTACCGCCCGTAAGTGTCGGATGTAGTATGCAAGGACAGCATCTACATTTCTTGCGGAATAATCAAGACACGTGAACCATACGTTGATTAACGGAAGGCCCAACACAAGAATACAACCATCCTTGTAACATCATCGGAGTAGAATCGTCGCTTACAAGCTGTGGCAGAATCTATCCCTGAAACATATTGAGACAGTGCACATTCTGCACGCATCGTGCGCCACAAGGTTTAGTCTCCACAGTGTTATTCGGGCCGCCCGCACTCCACGTGCGCCATCATCGTGGGCTAGAATTGCAGCCCGCCTGACACATTTCGTCTCGGGCGTATACAACTCGCGCTCCCCACTGATTTTTTCAATCTTCGTTCGTCTCCTTCGGATGCTTAAAAGTCCCGGGAAAGCTCGTCGGGTACACAGCACTTAGTACACCTTCCGCCTTCGTGCTGCTGCCAAAAGTGATTATGATGGTCTTTCTATGCTCCTATTACTGCCATCTCATACCCCCTGACAAACCCGCGAAAATCTGGATGGCATTGATGACAGCACAGCTACCCTCTGCCCCCCCCTGATCTCGGGCAGTTTGATGTTCTGAATGCTATCTGGTCAAACTGAAGGTCATCAGCGATTCAAGCAAAGCCTTTGCCACGAGTGGTACTTGCGGGGCCTCCTCTACCGACGAAAGCGCGGCAGTTGGTCTTGATGGGTGCACTTTTTGCGCAAACAGCCCTTAGCGGTTCCCTGGTGTTGATGTGGCCGTCATGCCTGCGTCACCACCCGTGAGACGTCGAACGTGGGAAGGGCGTGTCATTTAGCCCAAATGCCGCAAGAAAATTACCGGAATTGTACAGGCCATCACTCGAGCATCCGAAACTTTAAAACACGAAAACGGGCTGGGTTTCACTTGTTTTAACAGTACGCCTCGAGGTGGCCGCCCTTGTTGCTCAAACTGGGGACAACGACGTTCTTTACCGCTTCCATATCCGCGACGACATCGTTCTGCTTCAGTTTCGCACCAGTGCAGCTATCCTCCGGCACGTGTGAACATAGCGACACCCGTCCCGTTCTAGTGTTACGTCTACATCGTCTTGGCGCCCGCCCTACTGGCGGAGGGGCTGTTCCACTACCGCGAAGGTTTATGGCAAAGGGTCACCTCCGCGAAGTCTTCTGCACGGCATTTTGAAAAATGGTTATTCGCCAATCCTAAAACATGCAAACTACTGCAGACGCCGTGGCAAAGTAGACACTGAATCGCATGGAAACCTCTAGGCGCATGCACACTCCGGCCGACGGCGGTGGCAGGGGAAATAAGAGTCATGGCACATTGAACACGGCACTCAGTACAACAGAACCTACACCCATATCGCTGGTACTGCTGAAGCATAAACGTCACGACCTGCCGTACCCTACCTACTGCTTTGGCACTGCACGAGAAGGCACAACGGTAGGCTTATAGCTCACAGAGGTGGTGTGTGAACGTCGGTCACCACGAACAGGTAGGTAGAGGTTGGGGTAAAATCAAACGGCCTCATTTACCCTTAATGCTTGATACAAAGTGCGCAAAAACGGCGACGAAAAGAAGTGCCGGTGACTGCTTAGTCCCAGTGCTGCTCACCTGAATCGAGATTTCCTCCCTACCCTCTTCATGGAAAACGCCAGCGTTCGCGTTAACACCAATGGGCCCTTGCTCTCCGTCGCCGTTTGCGATTCACCCATTGCACACGCCTGCCCCCCCCCCCCCCCTCGCCCCACCTCCACATCTGCGACGACTAGTGTGGGTTCAGCGCTGAGAGCTACGGCACCGTGGAGTGTTTCACCGAGGAAGTGAATCCGGCGGCGAGGCGAGTTCCGTCTGCCCCATCTCCGTCGCACGTAGCTCACTCGCCGCGCCCGGCAGGTGTGGAGTCCTTTCCTGTCCGCCAAGACGAGCACCTTTGCAGTTGGCGTTTTCACCACGGCGTGCGGTTCCAGACTTGGGTCTTGCCATGGGGTTGAGCGTACAACCCTCACCACCCTCACCCGGCGGGCTTGTTCCCTGCGCCGACTCTCATGCACGACTATTGCTTACTACTGGTTGGTTTTTAGTCTTGCGTCAGCGAAGTGACTCCCTCAGCAAGCAACGCCTGTGTCGTTCCCCCTGCTCCCTCTCCGCCGTCGTCGCCGCTGCAAGGGCATCGCTTTCGGCTGCGTGCAAGACAATCGCACGACAAACACCACGTGTATGTTGCAAGTATGCGACACCACTTTAGCATATCTTATTTTCTTATTTCGGGTCAGGCTCTGTTTCTTGTCATGTGAGACGGGGTGTGTCCTACTCAGCTTCCAGTATAAATAATGCCACATCATTATGTTTGTCCAAATCTCGAGCCTGAAGCTATAAACTCCTGTCGCGTACTGTAGTTGTTTTCTCTGGTGTCAGCATACCGCCTGGTGTTGCGCTATTTCTAGAGTGAAAGAGAGGCGTGAATGCAAAGAGAAAAACGGATAAAAGGTGTTACATCGTGAGTGCCAGCAGTACTGCCAGTACCACCACCCCTCCGCATTGCTCTCAACATGATTTCAAACGCCACTCATCGTTCGACTAATCATACCAAAACGCACAGCGCGAAAATGGTACCGATCACTGCTCCTGTCAGTGCTGCTGCTGCAGGTACATATATAACCAGTGTGGTGCCCAATAGCTACGATATGTGTTGGATGGACTGCTGCGCAAGTCTAAACCGGTGCGCAGCGGGGAGCGTGTAGCGATGAGGCCAAGAGGTGCCTTGCAGGCAGTTCTTCTTACAGCTATTAATACTACTGCTGCTGTAGTATTAGAGGGCTGTAGCTCTACATACCACTCTGAACGGAAATATAAGGATTTTTCGTATCCTTATTAATGTGTACACGCTACCTATATTATCCGCTCAGAACGGTACCGGGTGGCATGTTCGAGCTGTACATCAGTACCAGACATAGCTACAACAACACACAGCTGCTGCTGCTGCTGTGGGGGAAGGTGCGAGTAAAGAGAATAGGCGAAGCTTGTAGGGTGCAGGCACTAGGGGTCAATGCTGCCCAAGTAGTAGCGCACCAAGAGGTAGAGTCCGTACAGCAGTACACGCACCTTGTACCAGGTACGTACGGCTGTACCTGGTACCTGGTAGGTCGGAGGAAAAGTGTACAGCTGCTGCAGTGCTCGACGTACATACTCTGTATTCATCGCCACCCTTGTACAACAAGACAACACTACAGTAACAGGCACCTGGTGTGTAGACATCTCCGTTGTATCGGTCCTGGAGGCAAGCTGATGGCGCTCCATTAGAGCAGTCTCCCACCCGGCGACTAAGTTCCGCCTGCCGTGGCAAGCTCTCCTACTGCGACCGCCAAGGGCCATCTCCATCGCCATCTCAGCTGATTACCCACCCTGGGAAGATAAAAAAACTACTCGATCACCAGAACCTTACCCAGCCCTGCTGTACCTTTGTGCTGCTGCAAGCCTGCAATTCGGTTCCTACATCCCTCTGGCCGCGCTACAGCACTACAGCTGAGGCGGTTGTCCTTTCAAGTTGACCACTTTAGGTATAAATGCGGTGCAAACAGAGCGTGGACGACGGACGGGGTGATGGGTTCCACCGCCACATACTCCCCGTAATGCTCTCGATTGGCCACATCCCTCCGGTACTATGGGGGTGTACTATGGGAACACCCTCCAAAGGCTTTTTTTTGTATTACTGTCATTGGTCGAGAAAAAAAAAAAT
Organism: Macrocystis pyrifera; assembly: GCA_031763025.1. NCBI lineage: Eukaryota > Phaeophyceae > Laminariales > Laminariaceae > Macrocystis > Macrocystis pyrifera. The sequence goes on from JASSKH010000030.1 coordinate 4,625,008, forward strand.
GGAACGTTGATTGGTCTGTGCTATGGGGCTCCAGGTAAGGCCATGGGCGTGCCGCCGAATGCACGGATTATGGTGCACGGCGGGGTATGCATCGCGCACGAATCGCACTTATCGCGCACAAACCACTGTAAACAAAGTCAAGGCCACCCACCCCAAGAAATCAGCAATGAATGGACGGGTTGCTATTAAGAGTACTCCTCCAATGTCCTCACACCGACGCCCAACTCATGATAACACTCCTTATAGCGCCTAGAAATACTCCTGTGATGCTCGAACCAAGGAACAGACCATGTTAAACACGAAGCCAACGCCACCCGGCCGACTCCTTTAAAAATGCATGGGTTATGATACACGGCGAGGTATGCATCGCTCACGCATCGCACGTATCGCTCACAAAAAAATATTCCTGTAAACGAAGCCAAGGCCACCCAATCGAAGAAATCAGCAATGGACGCGTTTTCGGCACTCCTTTAGTATCCCTCACGCCGACGCCCTACTCATATGAACTCCTAGGAGCAGCTATTACGGAGGACCATAGTGAATAGGACCTACGGTACAGACAAAAGCCTATATACTTCCCTATTTTTGCTAGCAATATTTGGTCCTATTTACTATGGTCCCTCGTAATAGGAATACTTTAGCAAGTTCACGCCAACGAACAGGCCGTATTAAACACGAAGCCAACGCCACCCGTCTGACTACGTAAGAATGCACGAGCTATGCGCAGCACTCCATTCAATAAGTTAAACACCGCACCAGTGTCCCAACAGGGGAGTCGGTCATGAACGGGCGTATCATGTCGCAACACGAAACACAACGGATAACAACAGCACTGAGCCTTGCCATCAAGAATCAAGAACAACGCGAGAGCTGCCGCGCGTAAACGTATCGCTGCGGAGGGCCCCGAAATATCTTCAACATATGCTATTACGGGGGTCTATAGTTAATGTGGGACCAAATTTTGTTGGTAAAAATAGATAAAATATGTAGTTTTTTGCGTGTACCATAGGTCCTATTAACTATGGACTCCCGGAATACTATTAATATTAATATTTAATCAAGTGAAGAGTCGTTACGGTGCAGGGGACATGTATGTAGTCGGTTGTTAATGTTATGAGGGGCCGTAGTAAATAGGACCAAATATTGATCGTAAAAATAGGTAAATATCGTTGTTTACCAGGGTACATACACCCTTGGGGTTACGTGCGTACCAATTGACCAGTACCTCCGTGTAAAAAAACGACCAGGTACGCAAACGACCTTACCCTGGGAGTCGATAGCAGTGCACTTCGCTGACATCTGAGACACCGCATGAAGCTTCAATATTACCCTACACTTGGTACGTACGATAAGGGCTGAGCGAGCAGGCGGGCGTTCAAGCTTTGAAACCCACGGCTTGGTGCACTACTCATATGGTATCATCGTGCAGGTCACAACAAACCGCTGAACGAAATGCGCGCGATATTTCTGCAAATCTGGGCTTGTCAGGCAAGAGACGCCCGGCGCCTTCTCCATGTGGTCTCTGTACTTCGTAGCGATTGTTCCTGGGGGTGTCTACTCGCAGGGCTGCTATTGTACTTGGCCCAGATTGGACAACGTGTTTGATACTCCACACTATCATTCCTCATTACATCTTGATTCCGAGAAGTTACCCAGGCGCGGTCGGGGTTACATAGGTTTAGGGTTTGGGCTAGGCTTTGCAAGCGAATTTCATCCATTTCGTCGAAGGTGGGCCAAGATATATACACCCCTCATCAGACCAAGCAGGTTGGGCACCTTCAAGGTTGCGCTCGTATGCCCCTACCATCCCGGTGTGTAGAAACCTCTGAATGTTGCTTGTTGTGGTCGCTTTGAAGTTAGCTTCGATGGAGACAAGAGCGCAAGACACATGCATACTCTGTGTGTCTGTCTCTGCCTCTTCTCTCTCTCCCTGCTCCTCCTCTATCTCTCTGCCTTGTTCACTGGTCCGCGTCATACTCCTTAACCCACCCCCTCCCCTCCCTTTCCCTCCCTCCCCCCCCCCCCCCCTCCCCCCTCCCCATCCCATCCCGGAAAGGGAATCGATCAAGCGAGGCATGATCCGCTACTTGTACCTGGCGATAGACCTGTCCAAGACTATGTCCGAGGGGGACATGCGGCCCAGTCGCCTGGCGGTGACGCTCCGCATAGTGCAGAACTTCGTCACCAACTACTTCGACCAGAACCCTCTCAGCCAGCTCGGCATACTCATCACCCGGTGAGCACGTGGGACCGCTGACCATGATCGTTTTATGGTACGTCGTATATAAAAGTATGTGCAAGAGTCATAAGGACTGCGGTAGGTGGGTGCTTCCCCGACGGTGAGTGTGCCTGCCCCAGCGTGTTTACGACTTGGTCCAGCTTCGACACGATGGTTGATAGTCCACGCTAACTCCTCGTTACGGCTCCTTTCCGAGAATTTTCCCAAGCTGTCGGGGTTCGGGTTATAGGGGTAGGGTTTCAAAGTGCATTCCAACCATTTTGTCGAAACCTGGGCCAAGGTCTATATACCGTACAGGCGTCGCCGACCCAGCCCCCAGGGATTCTTTTACGTAGGGGAAATTGCCTCACCACGAATTGTGGCTTTTCTCGGCATCTCTTGTTTTTTTCACACGCGAGAGCTGGCAGGGCGTTCTACGTGCTGTGTGCCGGTATCTTGTAGGCGCGCTCCTTCCCCGGCGACAGATGGGGGCGTTTCGACCCTTGTCCTCTCTATGTACCCGCCCGTGTGCAATTTTGAACAGAAAGCGAATCGCACTGATTCTTGTTGGCGTTGTGGCTTTTTTTTTTTTTTCTTCATCGTGTCGTCTCTTCTTGCCATTTCCGTTTTTCTTCGTTTCCGTATCACAGCCGATACATTTTTGTAGGCGGGCGCGCCGGGTGTCATGGTATGCCCCCCGGCACGCTCGCACGCGCCGCGAGTCGCCTGTTCCTCCCCCCATCCCGTCAGTCATGCTTTCATCCCGTTAGTCTTGGCCTTTTTTGCGTAGAGCAGACTACATGTTGTGTGACTTGCTTTGGCGCGTACGGCCACACGCCTTGGGGAACGAGGATCATTTCCCCCACGCTGCGCTCTCCTTCCCCCCCCCCCCCCCTTTTTTTTCCTCCTCCTCTTTCGCCCCCCCTCCCCTTCCTCAGTAGTTGTTTGTAGCGAAGATAAGGTAAACCCGGTAAATTTCAGTTGGATGTGGGGAGAAGATGGATTGCCGATCGTAGACCAGTATACATACCTTGGCGTAGAGATCTCGAAAGACTGCTCTTGGGATACACATATAGCAAAAATAATAGGAAAGGGTAAAGCACACGTAGGCAAGATGAATGCGATCCTAACAGACTCGCACCTTGACACGACGGTGAAGAGATGTATCTTGATGAATGTGATAGTACCAAAGCTAGAATATGCAGGAGAAGTATGGGAAGGGAACGCGAAACTCGTAAAACAGTTGGAAGCAGTACAAATGACAGCAGCTAAAAAAATCTCAAGATGCTCAAGTACGACTAGTAATACAGTATTAAGAGCAGAACTGGGAATGCACCCACTCAAGACAAATAGAGACATGATAAGTTGAAATAGCAATATAAAGTAAATAACATGCCAAAGAAGAGGTTGCCAGCCATAGTTGATTGAGCTGTATGGGAGAAAGTAACAAAATGGCGAGCTGGAATAAGGTGGGATGGCGTAGTTGAGAAAGTATGGAAGGATCTAGGGGGAAACCAAGAAGAGATGATGTCCGCCGGGAAGTTTGGGAGGTACAAGGCAGAAGTAGAAGAAATAATAGAAAGAAGGGAAAGGCTAGCGCTAAGAAACAAAGTGGAATCGGAAAAAACACTTAGATATATACGGGGGATTGAGGGAAGGAATAGGAATGAAAACGTATTTGCATGGCCCAATGGACTTCGCGAAAACGCTGAAACTGCGCTTTCGTGTAGGTGACCTGGACCTACCAGAAAGAAGAAAGAGGTATACCAGTAGCCGGGAGGAGGAGGCAGTAGATGCACAGATGTGCCCGTGTGGCAAAGCAATAGAGTAGAACTCACATAGTAGGAGAATGTGAAATATACTAGGAGGAACGGGATGTGTCAGAAGAGGAGATGAGGCAAATAGACGAATGTGACGTGGAGGAGTTTGATACACTGAATAGCAGCGAGAAAACGATCGCTATCCTAGGAGATAGATGGTGGCCACAGGAGGCCAAACAGGTAGGGGATGAGATTAGCAAAAAGTTTCCGTGTAATTTATGGAAACGACGTAATGAGCGCCCGATTGTTGGAGGTGTCTATTAGGAGTAGGAACGGTGCTCCGTCTCGAAAGGGATGCGTGGTCAGTGGTCAAATGACTAAGGCAAGCAACAAATGAGTACGCCCCCCTCCCCCCCCCCCCCATATATTATATACCTGGTGTGTATATATATAGGTTGGGTTGGTGCCGGTTGGCGACGACGCTGTAAAACACACGTATCTCACTGCGTGAGCTAGACAACCAGGGTACCGTTTTTTTTTTTTTTTTTTTTTTTTTTTTGCGGTTACCACGTCTGGCGATCAAGTTAGATCATTTTTGTGCGGGGAGAACCTTTACGCCGCACAAGGGGGATGATCGTATCACGTGTGTATATGGTGAGGCACCCACGAGGCAGTTACATAGTAAACCCATTGCTGTCTCTGGAAGTGGCCACACCAGAAACTAAATCAATTCATTGATGCTGTCATCCATATGCAAGAAAATCCGTCTCTAAAGCGGTTAGTAGTAGGATGCAGCTCACCCTTCATGCGACTCGCCCAACACCTCACGGCGCTTCGCGCTTGGTGCAAGCGATGTCTGCCTGGTCGGTGGAAACCCGACGCGCTCCGTCCCGGCATTGTAGGGATGCGAGTGTCTATGGTCATACGACTACGACCATGCATGATAATGAGTACACCCCCTTCCTCCTTCCTCCACCTCTTCCACCTCCTCCTCTTGCCCCCCGCCCTCCTTTCCCCCCCCTCCCTCCTGCCTCCTCCACCCTCCTGCTCCTTCCCACCCACCCCCTCCTCCCTCTCGCATGGCTCGTTCTGATCGCACGCAGCGAAGGCCGGGCGGAGAAAATCACGGAGCTGTCGGGAAACCCCAAGGCGCACGTGGAAGCGCTCAACAAGGACTCCGACACAAAGGTATCTTATATATACAATTGAGTGCTGCTTATTGTCGCTTTTCATTTGGCACTGCAAGTCGTATCTTGCGCTGATTTCAACTGTTTTCCCCCCGCCAAAACGTGGGTAGTGTGACCAGTCATACCTTCAGGAAATACCACACTAAAACTACTGCTGTAGTATGTTACTGTAAGTCTAGACGGCCGTCCGTTACAGGCCTAAACTGCCGTCCTCCTTAGCGTATCTGCTATTGTTGCGTAACTTCTTTGGGAATTCGGAGAGGGGAACAGGGCCGAAAATTGAGCGAGGCACGATTACAGCGCCGGCCACAAGAAGCGCCGCCCTGGTGCCTGAGGTAGGGGATAGGAGATGTGGTGTCCGACTTGCAACGCAGGAAGATGTACAACAGGCGCGCACAGCATGATGGGATTTGTTTATCCTGCTGCACGCTATTTTTCAGCGAGATGATATATACGTACATCGTATGTCCTGCTGCTGCTGCGGCTGCACGGTCTTTTTTGGCGCTTGGTAGGGACCGCACCTTGTCGGGTTTAGGCCGCTATACCTGAGTCCCCACAGGGCCAATTAGAGAAGAGAGTTAGAACGAGCACCGCGAATACGTCGGTGCCGTGCGGAAGTGTTGTAGAAGAATACAACCGAAATTACGCGAATCGCCGAGAAATTCAATAGGTAGAGTGTTTTTGCTTGTTGGAATGTGGTGACATATATACAGACGTGATGAGGGGCTGCTGTATATGCCGACACTGCCTACCCGTTGTTGAAACTCTATATGAAACGCGTGTCAGGGCGAGGCTTCTCTTCAAAACCTGTTGGAGATGGCGTGCACATCGCTCCGAGCGGTGCCTGAGTACGGCAACCGAGAGGTAACCGCGCCGCGAATGTCTTACCTCGCAAGCAGTACAACGTATATTTGTATTAATGGTAGGCGTGGTTGGTCGAAAAGTGCTCGAGCAGGGGGAAGGGGCTGCACTGGCACGCTCGGCGCTTCTTGTGGCTGCCCGCGCGAGACGAGCCAGTGCGTTGTCTAGAATAAGAGATGCGTTGGTGCACCCACACAACGGCGCTGGTTTGTATGATTGTCCGTTTGTCATTGTTCGTTTCTCCGGCTGCATTGTAATTTTTTCTGTTTTCTCGTGATTTGTTTCTTGTTGTTTCCTCATGGTTGCTGTTTTTTGTCTCGCGATTGTCTTGGCAGACAACAGGAGAAGTGCAGCAGTTAGGGTTGGTGTGTAGCGTGTGTACGTGGGGTGGCGTGCGCGCCGCGTAGATCTTCTTACCGTACAGATGCCTCAATCTTTCGGCTCTACACCGCGGATCTCACGTCTCCCCTCTGTCTCGTCGTCACCCGCTATGATATTTTGTTAGTGCGTCAGCCCTCCGAAAAGTCCCCGCTCAAATCTCGATAGCTCATAGCCACTAGGAAGAAGAAATCCCAAATATTTACCAATCTGTCCTGAAATATAGAGACTGTTTGTATTTAGGTATTTATACCAGGATATATTTAGAGACAGCGTGGCATCAAACAAGCAAGAAGCCCTACTTGACGCCAACTCATCTTTCCCTCTGGTTCATTGTTCACATGGTAAGGTGGTTGTGCTTTACAGCAGCTTAAACACCTGCGACCCGGGGGATGTCCATGAAACCATCGCCAAGCTCAAGTGCCACAAAGTGCGCGCGTCAGTGATCGGGCTAGGGGCGGAGATGGTGAGCGAATGGGGGAGGGATGGGGGGGGGGAGGGTGGGCAGGGAATCGGCCGTCAGTTTTATAAAATTGTTACTTATAGATACGTCAGCTGTGAGTTCGACCGATTGAGTGGTTGATACTGAACTTTGGAAGTTGCTTATATGTCGGGCGCGCAGTTGTAGCGCAAAGAGGGATCTGGATTCAAGCATTCAACGTTACCGCCTAATATCAAGTAGCCCGGGGTCCCGAGCGAATCGGTATTATCGTGTAAGCGGTTGCAGATTTTTTGTGCTACATGACGCACACAGGGCCGTGTTTTCCGTGAATTCGTTTTCAATAGGTTGCCTTGGCTTATTGCCGCCCCCCCCCCCCCCCCCCACCACGACTCGGCCATGCTTGAGATCGAGTACATCTCTCCTATCGAGTACACCCCCCCCACCGCCTCCTCGTTCCCGCGGTGTGCTTCCAGGTGCTCCACTCGGCCAACGACGACGAATAAAATGTTGTAGCTTGCATTTCGAGTCTGTGCCACTATCTATGGTCTGATATTATTGATATTCTGGGGGAGCAGTATAATCAAAACCAAGTAGGAATTGTAAACATAGGGGAATATTTGTTTTTGAGTCCATTTTTTTTTTTTTTTATCCTCCGGCGGATTGGTAAAAATAAAGCTTAAGCTCACCACACTTCCCACGTTCCTAATCCCATCATGGGTTCTGATTTCTATGCCCCTCGTAATAGTTTGAATACCATTATTCCCCTTTCTCCCCGTTGATATCTCGGGCCCCTTGCGATGAACGTACCGCGCGATTACAGCATTTCGCCGATGAGCGCTATCTTAACGTGCCAGTTTTTTGTGATGCTCTGTTTTCCGTGTTTTTTTCTCCGGCCAACTATTCATGCCACTACCAGACCCCAGCGCCTTTCTAAAGTAGCCCTTCGGCGTGCGCTTCCTCCTCCCCCGTCTGTTCGCTGTTTCTCACGGTCGATTCATATGTTTATTGCCGTTTTTTTTCTCCGGTTCTCTCATGCGAGATCCCGCCGTCATCCTCCCCCCTTCGGCGTGCGCCTACCTCCTTTCTCCCTTTCGTCCGGTCGTCGTTTCTCACCCGTCGGTTCGTCTTATTTTTCGTTCGTGCTTGTGTTGCTATTTATCCGGTCAATACATGACAGATACCACCCCACCCTTGCCTTTTCAGCGTACGCTTGCTCCCTCCCTCGTCCGTTTGCTGTTTCTCGTGGTCGGTTCATGTTCACCTTCGAACACCAGTTCGTCCTCAGACGTCTGACCGATGAGACGAGCGGCGACTACAGCGTGGCCATCGATGAGAACCACTACCAAGACTCGCTCATGGCTCAGTGTACCCCGCCGCCGACACAGCCGGGCCGCGGGGCGCTTTTCGCAGACCTCGTGCGGATGGGCTTTCCAACGGAAACTCAGGTGACGCGAGAGGGAGCTGTTCAGTTGTAGCGGTGCGCTGTATATGCGTAAAGCGCGATGGGCGACGCGAGGTGTGCGATGCGCAGCGCGTGGTGGGAGGTGCGATGTGGAATGCGGCAGGTCCCCTTTTTTGGTATTTTGTTCGTCCAAGATCGGACCGAGTTTTTGTGTAGCTGACGACGAAAACACAGCGCCCGTGATGACAGTACACGAAGATCGGTAAAAAACGCAAGGAGGGCAAGGTTAGTTGATGTTCCGCGCCCCTAGTCGTTTTCCCTACCCAAGGCGGGAAGTTGCCCCTTGCCCAGCAACACGTTTTTTATTTTGTTTTCTCGCTTGCGTCCCCCGCGTCGATGATTTCCGCTTTAACTGTCAGCCAGTGCCGGTGATATTATATGTAGATACTTGTCGTCAGGTCACCCACTGTTTTTTGGGTGTAAATGTTTTTTTTTCGCGTTGCGGCCGCTCTTTTCTTGGGTCTCATAACCCGTCCCCACCCCCCCCCATGGAAACGCTAGGACGCGTTCCCGAGCCTTGGTTACAGCGGCAACCAGCAGGAGCTATCGGCCTCGGGCTACAGCTGCCCGCGCTGCAAGACGAAGACGTCCGAGCTCCCTTCTGAGTGTGTCATTTGCGCGCTTCCCCTGGTGAGAAAGAGCCCGTGTGTTCGGCGCTGACTGGTCAGTTTCCGTCCAAGTCGAGTAGTTGTAGTACTAGCAGGGGTGGTGATAGTAGTAGTAGTGTTAATAGTAGCAGCACTAGTAGCAAGAGTAGCAGCAGCGAGCAGTAGTAGTCGTAGTAGCAGCAGTAGCAATAGTAGTAGTTATGAGTAGTGGTTGTAGGAAGAGGAGGAGGAGCGGCACTGGACCGAGTGCAGATTGTGCAAGGGAAGCAGCTATTGTAGAGGAATGGCGTTTCTGCGCGAAGGCGTTAGATCTTCCCAGCAGCGTGGGGTCGGCAGCTCCTATTGTCGTGTCCTAACGTTGGAGCTTCATGGGGTGTTCATACTGCTCGATAACCATTTAAAAAGAACGCACTCTCTGCTGCCGTCTCGAGCGGCTTACGTACCTTTGTCTGCAGACGGCGAGAGGCGGGGGCCCCTGGAGAGATGTTTATTCCTCTATGGAAATCGTGTAGGGGGTGGGCTTCACCGTGCAAGTACTGACTGCCCTGTCGCGTAAGCAGTGGTAAATCGTGCCGCGTGGTGAGGAAGGCGCGAGCTCCGTGCGAGCTCCGCCTTGTGTTACCAAACGTCACACGCGTCAGGCTCTCGTCCCGAACACCTTGTCTCAAATCGAACGATTGCGGGCCATTGCTCGCCAGCACTATTAATAGTGTCCCGCGCTTGTTTAGTTTCGCTCATCTCCCGTCCACTCGCATTGGTTTCCCGGTTCTGCCTTTTTGCAGGTGTCCTCGCCACACCTCGCGCGGTCCTATCACCACCTCTTCCCCGTGCCTCAGTTCGAGGAAATTTCTGCAACAGCGGTGGCCGCGGCAGCCGGAAACGGTTCGGGAGGGGCGGGCACAGTGGGAGCCCAGGCAGGGGCAGGGGCGGGAGCTTCGAAGCTTTCTTGCTCGGGGTGTTTACGAGGCATGGCGGGGCTGTCGCGGTATCGATGCCCGTCATGTCAGAGCTGTTTCTGCCTGGATTGCGATATGTATGTGCACGACTCGCTGCACAATTGCCCAGGATGCTGCTGAAATGCCCCTCGACCGATAGGTCTGGCGCTGCAAGGATAAATTGAAAATTTTGTACAAGCGCGAGGGGAGGTTTTCGGTGCAATCTCGTTGGAGCTCTGTTAAGCTCATTTTTTTCATTTCAGAAGGCATCGCTTGTTGTTTGTAAAAGTTAAACCAACGAGCTACTTAGTTAGCGCTGACTATGTTCATTTATAAAGGTCAAACTACTGAGCTACTCATTCAGCGCTGACTGAGTAGCTCAGTGGCTTAACCTTTATAAACGAACAAAAGAAGTACCTTTGGGCTCGATACGGCCTCCCGCCGATATTATCTTCTGGGGTTGATCAGGCCCCTAATCAGCGCCTGCTTGTCTCCCTCCCTAGTCATGTGTTCTTTGACTGAAGTGGTTCATTCCACTTTCGACTCTTTGGCCGAGTGTTCTTTTATCGTGGTTCTCTTCACTTGATTTCCCTTTTCTACCCACGGCAGAAAAAACGGAAATACGACAGGAAATGCGACGTCTGGCGGGACTCGAACCCCGGATTTTTGCTGACTGAGTAGCTCAGTGATTTGACCTTTATAAACGAACATCGTTGCGGCGGTCGCGCTCTCTTGGTCGGGGGGTACTTACGAATTTTGTGCTTCACGTTGACTGCAGTGCTGCATTGCACCGAGATCGAAAGTCTGCCGTTCGCAAAGCCGCAGTTTTCGGAAGCCATATATAGAGTAGTTGTTAGGTTTTGCCTTTTTTTTCATCCTCCCCTGCTGTCCTGTTCGTTTTTTTTCATGTGATAGTTCTGCAGTACGACCCGGTTAGGTTCACAGCAGTATGCATTCTTGAATTTTCGGTGGGGTGCGGTTCGGTACCGGTTTTTTACAGTGGTACACGTTTCTGTTTCTACCGATTTATACGCTCCACTACCTATGCGCGTATGGCGACCGACAACCCCTTGTTCGGCGGGGTATATTGTGGAGGTAAAACGCACTCGTTAAGATGCACCTGTTCTTGCACGAGGCGAGCCCGACTTCTGGCCTCGAGAGAGGGATGATGTCGGCGGCAGTTCGGTTTTGCCCTTTTTACCCTTCCCCAATGCATGCAGAAGAACCCCTCCGTTCGGTTGCACAATATGTATCGCATGTTTGCCCTCTGTACTTTGTACGGACAACAAAAACAGCTGCTATGTACTGCCGCCGCCATTACCATCGCCGTCTACCACATCCAGGAGGTCGAGAGGGCTTGACCTCGCAGGCCTCGGTAGCGGTACGCCATAAGTTCTGCTTTGTTTTGGAACAGTTCACATATATCGACATTCTCTGTATGTCATGGCTGGTCTCGACAGCAAGCGAGGGACACCGCATAGTACTGCTATATATATAGACGTGCTGTGTAGGATTGCAGATCAAGGTTGCAACCGCTGAGGATTGTAACTGACAGCATGTTACGAGGTCTACCAGTATACTCTAGCAGCGCACAGCTCTAAGAGGCCTTACTTTCGGCACGGCTATATGGTGCTGGAGCGGACACACTCGCGGTATATACTCCAACTCGGGGCAAGCATCCAGCATCCGAGTCGCTATCAATCCTTGTAATTGTCTACTGCTGTACATAAAACATGCATGTACCTCGCATTGGGCTGAGTATCGCGGCCGTTGTACTGCTGGTACACTTAGTACTGGGAGTAGAGCGCTAACGTAATGTACCGGTATCGCGAAAATATACTCCAACAACTTCGTACTACTGTACGTATTCGGCAGGGGCAATATGGCTGTCTTCCGCTGGCATGGCAGCCGTAGTAGATAGGTTTGTCTATGTTCTGTTTCGGCGCTCTCCTGCATTGATTAGCATGACGATGCCTTGTTACCCTGTACACCGGGACGCTTCCAACTCAAGATCCTACAGTATCGCATCTAATTTAAAAACACAGTAGTACCCCGGGTATGGTGGATTCCAAGTACGATGATACCTGGTACGAGGCAACGACCTGCCGTTGTTTCTTCCACCCCAAGGCGCCAGGTTGTTGGCAAACACGAACTGCTGTCCCCTACTCTGAAAAAGATAGCTCGCGTGCTATCTTATCGATACCCAATGCCAATTGTACGCCACGCTGCGCGAAAATACTTCCTTACCATGTCTGCAACATCAGCAGTATAGGTAGCAGTTGGGAGTTGGGCGGGTGGATCTTGACAAAGAAAGGAAGCGAAGCGATCGTCGGAGGGCGAAACAGAGAGCAACATGCATTTTACATTCAGTCCCTTTCGGCCAAGGCCCGGGTGTGATATTACCAGCGTCTCCTTCCTCACGAAGGCTCGTTTCTTCGAGTACTTGCGCCCCCTAGCCGGACTGCTTTGCAGTCGATCCAGTGTGTATTGGATACCTGCCTCGGAGTGCGGAGCATCTGTGGATTTTGAATCGTTACGGCGCGGGTAGATCCACTGGGAGGGGGCTGCTGAAATACGAACCCCGGGGTTTTACATGGGGAAAAACGCTCAACAACTGTCAGCAAACGTCCCGTTTGAGTGCGACATCAGGAAATAACAAAACCGGGCCTGTGAGATTGCCTGCTGATGATCGACATCTGCGTTGTCAGCATTTCGTGATCAGCAATCACCATCGAACCGTCTTTTGGAGGCAAGGCAAACAGTCCGCTTGTGGTCCTTTGGATACTGGCTAGGCAGCGGGATGAAGATGACAAGCAGAGCGTTCATGCTTTCGGCAGGTATGTATTGCCCATGTGATGGATGGCACAGGTGCTGACTGCTGCTGCTGTTCGCAGAATGACAACACAGTATACCAGGTACAGAATTACGCCGCCGACAGGAAAAATTCCTGCGAGTACGAGCTGGGTGCTGCTTTGGAACGGACTACCCTCTCATTGTATGATGTATTTTGCGAGGCACCACCGCCACAAGAGCCTTGCCCCCCTTGCGTGGCCGCTCCGTAGCCTCCCCGTGCTTGTATATACTAGTGGCTGAAGCCGTTGCGTCGCACGGGAGTCTTTGTATTGGTCAAGAATACTGCGCGTAGCTCTCGATTTTCTATTAATAGGTGCGGATGACAGCTGACTACTGACTGTACAGCAGGCACCAACAGGCAGCAGGCAGCAGGCAGCGGCCAACAGTCAGCAGCGTTTACTACAAATTCTGCCTCGACTCCCTTTCGTGGCCAGACTAGGTCCACCTGTTCAGTCGAAAACTCATTCTTCTCTTATTATAGTGCTATTATAGCCTCCGCGAATCATGATGACGTTACATACCTGTCATATCGGTTGAACTCACAGCTGATGTGCTTTCTTAGTTTTTTGTGAAATCCACACGTGCTTTCTTAGTTTTTTATACAAACCCATACGCATATTCTCGTAACCTACCCCACTGGTATTATTTACAGAACAAGAATTATGTAGCTGGTGCGACGCGATAATGAATCTCCCATCAACCCTCCCCCCCCGCCTCTCTGAAGCTCGCTCCCCCCTCCCCCCCCCCCCCCCTCTCTCTCGTGGCTATGAACCAAACCAAACCTCAACCATATTCATGGACTCGTGCACTCGTACTTCGTATCGTGCATACGTAGCACTGGCGACGAGCTCGCGGCAAGGGCGAGGAGGAGTTAGCGCTTTCTTGCGCAGCCCCGGCATCATGGGCCGCCGAACAGGCGCCCCGAGCGTGTTCGCGGGAAAGGCGCTGGCGAACGTGGCGGTAGCCCCGGCCGCCGGCTCTACTGCTGGCCCTGCTGGCTCCCGCTGGAGCACACCGGCGTTCGGTGAGTGGCCACGCCTAACCCACCACGTGATCACGTGTCTTGTACCAGGTACCGGGTACTAAGTATCTGGTACCGGAGGGTATGGTATCATATGCTGATATCAGAATTACCTGAAATGATGAGGTATGATACTCGCATTGTCCACACGAGGTATGTACAGCACTGGTATCTCTATTTGGAGTGCTCGTGGTATCTATTCGCGTACCTGGTTCGAGTTGTCGTACTCTCTTGCAGCTTGATGTGACAAGCTGCGAACAGCAACGGGTAAGGTTATCAATGTCATGTTGCACTCATCGAAGCCCTCATGTTTTCAGCTGATACTTGCAGCGGTACGTGTGTTGGGTAAGAGAGCGGGAAGTGTTTTGAGTGTCGGATCCGCGGGCCGGATGCGCGGGTCCGACCCGCGGGTCAGCAGAAAACAACTCGCAGGTCACGCTTGCCCGACCCGCGAGTGACCCGTTTCTCGCGGGCCATGACCTAACCCGACCCGTGAGCTTTTCATCACCTATTGACCCGACCCGACCCGAACCGTGAGATTTGAAAACCTCTTGACCCGACCCGACCCGACCCGTGAGATTTTGAACACTTTCTGACCCGACCCGACCCGACCCGTGAAATCGAAAAGCCCTGATTATTTTATGCATTGTCGGAGTATAAGCCACTGCTGTGCGTGACGTCCTGCAGCAGTAGACTACTGCTGTATTATTAAACCCGAGCAGTTGTGTTGTCCTTCGTTGCTGGACGACATGTACTTGATATGCTGGACTCCATCGAACCCGTATATATACCAGATAATCGGTATCAGAGACGTGTATCTCCCCTTTTATTTTGGACTATTTAGTAAGAAAAGTGCCCGTTTAACCCCTTTAGTGCCGCAGTCCCATTTTAGGGACAAATTACTTGGAATTAGAGTGGTTTGTCCCCGAAACGGGAATGCAGTACTAAAGGAGTTAAGAGTGGTTTGCCAGATCTGACACGCCCATATATCCCCCCCCCGTCCTTTTTTTTGTGAAACTATTAATAGAGGTTTACACGCCGTGCCGTGTCCTCTCAAAATTTCAAAATTTCAGATTCTCGAATCCTGAACAGACTAATTTTCGAACGACCGCTCTTAACTCGTTGTATATATATCACGCTACTTATCACATCTTCAACCCCGAGAAGTAGCAGTGCGTATAGACTACCGTAGTACAGTCAGCAGCGCGACGCACAAGTGCATAGCACAACAGCACAACACAACTTATTAATTGGAGTTAACGAGTCACCATCAACCCCCCCCCCCCCCCCCCCCCCCCCCCCCACATACCCTTTTTTTCCCTTCACATGTGGCTGTCTTGGTTGCGCCGCTTCAGTGCGCGACACCACTGAAGACATGCCCTACTGCCTTATTTTCGGCCGGGCTCTTACGTGTGACAGGGTGTGTCCTGCACTTTTTTCAGCACGAGAAAAATGGTTCCATGGTGTGTCGAGCAAATTAGGGCCCATCTTAACGGGGACTTTCGGCCCTTTCAATTTGCCTTGATTTTTTTTTTTTTCTAGTTTAATTCAAGGGCCAATCTTATGGAGGACTTTCTGTTCTTTCAATTTGACTTGATTTTTTTTTTTTTCTAATTTAAGTTGCATCTGATTAAACGAAATTTAGTGTTCCCCGTTAAGATGGGCCCTTGAGACTTGAGCCGGTTTTATCAATTCCCAAATTATTGAGTTCTGTCGCGTGCTGTACATTTTTCGCAGGCATAGTGATGTAGTGCCTTCTTGGCTGGAATATGGTACCGACGTACCGACGTACCGACCGACAGGCTGATGGCTTTTTACACACTGGTCTCTTGTGTTTGTTTGCGTTACCGCAGCCCATGGTGACAGCGCAACACGTACCAGTATGTTGTTTTCAAACCCATTCAAGAAGAAGGAGGTTAACTACGAGGAGCTGGACGGTGCCGCCGCGGAGGCTGGACGGGCCGCTCTCCTCGGCGAGGTGGGCTTCTTGCTGCTTTGTTTTTTTGGTGGAGATGGTGGTGTTGGTGATGTCGTTGTTGTTGTTGTTGTTGTTGGTGGTGGTGGTGGTGGTGGTGGTGTTGGCGGTGTTGATGGTGTTTGTGTTGGCGTTGTTGTCATTGTAGGTGTTGGTGATATTGGCCCTGGTGGTGGTGGCGGCGGTGGCGACGGTGATGGTGGCGGTGGTGTAGTTGCCGTTCTCGTTGTGGTTGTTGATGGTGGCGATCGTGTTGGTGTTAGCAATGGTGTTGGTGCTGACGGTGTTGGCGATGTTGTCGTTGCTGGGGCTGGCATCGATGCCGCTGTTGTCGTCAAGTGAAGGCGCGCGCGGGTGTCGGGGGACTGCGCGGGGTGGCAGTGGAACGTGTATTCGCCGTCTACTGCTGTTGGAATATTTGCAGGCGGGTGGGTGGCCGGGCGGGCAGGCGTGTCGAGGATGGGCCGAGAGACGACCTTCTAGCCGGCGCACGTCGCCGGCCGGCATGCGTTCTATTAATAGTTCGTCAACAGACACCGGCGGGAGCTCGTCCTATGTTAGATTCGTAGACGTCGCCGAGAAAGCAGGGGTGCTATACAACGGAAGGGGTACGGGCCTATGACCAGCGATGCTCCTCAAGAGCTCACTTTTTGTATGGCCTCTCCTTGCAGTAAACCGCTCTCTGTCTCGTGTCCAATGTATGTCGTTTTCTGTCGTGCCTCATTTTTCTTTTGTTGTAACTCTATCCCTCCCCCCCCCCCCCGCCTCTTGCATGGTCAATGGTCAAGTGACTAAGGCAAGCTTCAAATGAGTACGTCCCCCCCGCCCCTCACCGCCTCGGCGCTCAAGCAGGTGCCGTCGAAGAGCGAAGACGGGAAAGACATCGCTACGTTCGCCGGCGGCTGTTTCTGGTGAGAACTCCTGCTGCTTTCACTGTTTTGTTTCCCCTCGACGCCGAGGAACTAAAGCAGGTACGGTCCTGGTACACCGCTCTGTCCCGAGATACAGGAGACGTTTCAATTCAATGTATGAACGTACACACTGTCCTTATATTTCGGTGGTATGTGTATGCACGCCGTCTCGGATAAGTTATTGACGCACGTACAGTAGCTGCTTTGGCCCTGCCCCCCCATCTTCTCCGCGTTGAAGCGGTGCGAAACCATGCCTCAAAGGCGCACCCACGCACGCACGCACGCGCAACTATATTCTTGAGGAGGACCATAGTAAATAGGACCAAGTATTGTTGGTAAAAATCGGGAAATGTATAGTTTTTTGTGTGTACCGTCGGGGTCCTGTTTACTATGGTCCCCCGTATTAGCATCATACTTGTCCATTTGGAAGAAAAGTGGACGGCCTTCAAAACAACGGGCGGCGTTTTACACGATGTACGAAAGGCATGACCAATACCTAGCACCTGGCATAATAGTACGCGCATTTTTGCAACATGGTGCCTGGAATCTGGTAGGTCGTACCACTCAGTCCCAAAACGTACGGATTGTTTGGATTATTTTTTATTGTACGTAAGGTCTTGAATGCTTCCGGACATGAGTGGCACGTACGTGCGTGAGCGAATGCAGATTTTTCGGCAGTTTTTTTGGTGTGATGCGATACCGCACATGCTCCCGCGCGATCGGCGTGGATGCGATTGCCTCTCGGTCGCCCATGCGTTACGTATAAATGGCAGTTTCCCGAAAGGCGGCAACCCCCCCCCCCCCCCCCCCCCGACGCCGACGATCTTCATTTGGCGCCAGCCGGTGGTGAGCTGTGTCAAACATAGCGTATTAGCTGTTGTTATCCATGTTCGTGGTATACTATGCGCGGCAATCCAGGGTATACTCGTTCAGGATCGTTGGAGGGGGAGCAAGCGCGTGGCGAGTTCCATGACCACCCTAACCTTGGGCGCTCTCTCTCTCTCTCTCTCTGTATATCTCTCTATCTCCGACGGTTTCATTTCAACCGCCTCGGTGCGATGAGAACGGGCTGACTGTCTCTCAACCAGTTCGCGCTCCCTCTCTCTCCAGCCACTCCATTTCACCCCCTTGGTGCGATAAAACAGAAAGGCTGAATACCCCATCGACCAGCCCTCCCTCGCTCTCTCTCCAGCCATTTCATTCCCCGCCCTCCCCCCCCCCCCCCCCCTCCCGACCTCACGTTTCGCTCCGCAAATCTTGGTGCAAGCAATGTCTGCCTGGTCGGTGAAAACCCGACATGCTCCGTCCCGGCATTGTAGAGATGCGGGGGTCTATGGTCATGCGACTTCGGCCATGCATGATATTGAGTACACCCCCCCCGACCCCCCCCCCCCCTCGGTACAACAACCAAACAAAATAAAGGGGCCTCGAGCTGGCGTTTCAGCGAGTGCCGGGCGTGGGAGGTACCTCCGTGGGGTACACACAAGGCGCTGTTGACAAACCCACCTACGGTGAGGTGTGCAGCGGCTCTACCGCCCATACCGAGGCCGTGCAGGTGCGTTCGGAGTTTTTTGTGAGAGGGAGAGCGGGGGGGGTAGCGTGGGGGGTGGGGAGGGAGGGAGGAGGGATGGAGGGAAGAGTGGGGGGAGAGGGAGGAGGGGAGAGTGGGAGGGAGAGAGGGAGGGGAGAAGGGGGAGAAGGGGGGGGGGGGGGGGGGGGGGGGGGGGGGGGGGGGGGGGGTGGATAGAGGGAGGGAGGGAGTGAGGGTCAGAAAGGAAGGGAAGGAGGGAGGCGAGAGAGGGCGGGGATTGGGGGGGGGGGGGGGAGTTGGCGCCTATTCGTAACCTACGAGGGGTGCAGGAGGGGTAGTGACCTCCGTACGGATGCCCGGGACATACATCTTGTCCGTCCCCTTGCTTGAGAATCCATCTGTACAGATATGGGAGCAAGCTCTTGCGGTTTTGCGCGTCGCGTATCATCCTCGTGAAGGATGTAGATGCAGCCTGACCGACGAGCCTCATGTCTCCGATCAGGCGATGGACTTCCCCTATTAATAGACGCCCCCGGAGTGTCGGTAGAGCCTCTCTCGGCACCCTCTTCTCCTGGACGCGGCCGTCGAGGTCTGTTCACATGTCCGATTATTATCCACTTGTGGAGCCCAGTTCGTAGCGAACCTTGGACGACCTGGACTCCACAATTGAAAAGCAAGTCGAAAATGTGCTCAAATCTCATTGGCGGAGTCCAGGAGACGGTGCCGGGTGCCGAGGGAGGCTCTACCGACACTCCGGGGGCGTGTATTCATAGGGGAAGCCCGTCGCCTGATTCGAGACTTGGAGGCTCTTTCCGGACAGGCTGTATCTATGCTCATATACTTGACGAGGATTATTTACCAGGTATTCGTGACGCGCGGGGCGGGCAGCAAGAGTTTGGACGGGTAATGTTTGTTTCCCGGGTATTCTTGTGGAGCCACTATGAGTTCCTAGGTCTAGGGAAGATGGCGAAGGGTACAAATAAGCGCTTCTGTGTGTGCGCGGGGCCGGGGAGGGGGGGGGGGGGGGGGAGGGTCGTGGATATTTTTAGTTAATATCCACCGTGTACACAGGCGAACACAATTGAGGGAAAACGACTATATTTTGATGCCAACTTTGTTATATAGTCCTGGCTAGGCTCGTAGCACAGCCCAACGTATTTTATTTGCCCAAGATACTGGCTGTTGTTGCTGCTGCTAACAAAATCGGAGTCGAGCGTCTTTCTGCCTGCCTTGAGGGTGCTGACAGCTGGCAACGTCCGCCGTACGGGCGATGCGATCATTTTTTTTTTTTTGGTGTCGTTTGTCGATTGTCGTTGGGCTTGAGGGGTCGGGGCGCGAATATATAATGGGCGAGATTTGGCGCGCTACTGTCTTGTGTGCATTCACGAAGGCGGTAGAAATTATGGTGTGTGGGAGGAAGGCTATTACGGGGGACCATAATTAATAGGACCTACGGTGCACACAAACACCCATATATTTACATATTTTTACTAACAATATTTGGTCCTATTTACTATGGCCCCCCGTAATAGTGTTGGTTTGTTTATGCGTGTGGTGTCATCTGGGTTGGGCAACGAGACCGATCTACGGTTAGTTAACCGGAAACCGAGATCCGGTTATCAGTAACCGAAACCGGACATTTTGAATCCGTTTATTCAGTTAATGGAGAATATCCCATCGGACTTGACCGGATCGGTTATTTCCGGTCGATACTTGCGTCCCCTATCCCCTACCCCATACATTGTCTCTGTATCTGTATGGAAACCCCTATATATACAATATTGCAATATGCGTAAGACGCGTAAAGGGGAGATTACATTAACCACTTTTCATGTATGTAGTAGCAGTGAAAATACGAACCCGGGAGCGTTTTATAAGAAATTCAGGCTGACTTTAGTGAAGAATAAGAAATCGGGGGCTTAATACTGAAGTTAGAGTAGATTCACCCTTTCTGAAACAAGAAATCCAGCCTGGGCGACTTTGTGTTTGGTTCTTCATTTCTTGTCATTTATGTGCAATAGCCGACCGAATGACCGCCCGGAAAGGTCTCGGTTTCGGTTTCGACTGTTTCTCTAGAATAACCGAAAACCGGAGACAATCTACGGTCGGTTATGTCACATAACCGACCGAACCTACACAGGGGTTGGGTGCCCGACTCTGGGTGTGAGATACATATCGCCTGTTTGTGTACGAGGTTTGACTTATCGTGCGAGAGCTTGAAGGGTCAAGCTGAGAGAGAGTGGGCGAGGTGGGGGAGGTTGCAGTGTAGGAGGTTTATGGACGTGCTCCGGACGATTCGTTGTTCCAGTTTCCAGTTCCTTCACGCTGTGTTGTGAAAACTGTGAAAGCATGGTGTGGTGGGGTGTTATGTCTCTATCATTTGTCGTTTTTTGGCCAACTTTCAGTAAAGGGCACGGAGATAAGACGATTCGCGGGCGGACACCGTTGTGGCAGCCATCACCAGAAGAGGTCATTGGCGCATAAAAGACTTGGCGCTTGATGTTTTCGTGTTTGCTTCTTTTTTTTTTTCACCAAGTATATTGCAGCAGTAGGTGTATCGTGCTTAGCGCGAGCCGTCCTGGTTCGACAGTTATTAGTGGTCGTCGTGTGTGTTATCAGCGATTCGCAAGCATGCGCGTATCATACGTACGCGCGCACGCAACGCAACGCAATGCAACGCAACGCACCCTTAGTGCGTGTCTTAAGCCCCCCCCCCCCCCCCCCCCCCCCCCCCCCCCCCCCCCCCCCCCCCCCCCCCCCCCCCCCCCCCCCCACTGGAACGAACCGAACGGAATATTATTTGCCGCGTGAATTGGTGCTGATTGGTCTTGGAAAATGAATATATTCAGTGCAGCCCGACGAAAACAGTACATCTTGGAAAAGGAAGAAGAAGTGTTGCACCTTGCACCCCTTTTTCTTCTTTGGGAGGACCGATCGACCCGACCGGACGGGAACAAAGAGCGCATCACTCCATGTAGACAGACACCACCGAAGATGGGTGTCCACACCGATTTGCCGTGGCACGTGCAAAATATACCGTTCGTACTGATTCGGCTGGCGAGGCCCGGGGTGCTGCATGGACCCAAACACGTTTTTTTTCACGTACAGTAGGAACGGAACGAATGGCCACGAGCAGCCTCGTTCCGTTTCGCTCGTTCCCATGCTCTTCGGAGAGGGAGGGTCAAGACACGCCCTCACGGTTTTTTGTAATACAGATCGCACTCGTAAGCTTTTCACCTTCACTACTACTGACTGTATTTCGGGGGAACATACCCCACCCTGGGCGAAAATACAAGGACCGCTTCGTCTTCGTATTGATGTCTAAACGACTCTTATATTTCCGCCCAGAGTTGTACCCATCATAACCAAATATCGTTTATAAACATGGGGGTATGTGTGCTGTTTGGGCCCATCGTGGGTTCTGATTACTACAGTAACCCACCCGTACTGTTAATACTATTTGTACGTCACGAATACACTGCATTTTTTTTCCCACTCTATTTTTGAGTAGTTTCTCCCCAAATTGGTGGGTGCAGTTTTCTAACGGGCGTTTCGCTTTCAGTACTGATACCTACTTGCACTGGAAACGAAAATCATGCTTTATTTTCCATGCAGTTTTGTCCTTTACACAAGGGCGGTTGCAGTTTCTCAACGGTTATTAATTACCGTTCAGTATATGACCAGCAACATGTTATAGCCTCGTGCCACCGGACACCAGAGATGTGAGGAGACAGCACTTTTCACCCCTTGACACGACAGCAACTTTGCCTTGACGCGCCTTGATTGACACCAAACTACTAGGTTCTAGTGTGGAACACTCGGCCCTACGCCCTTGACATCGCACGTTTTGCGTTGCTTGACACGTCTCCTGGCGTCTTTGCCGGACACGTACGTCAACGGGCCCTTGACTGGTTTGTATCATGCTGCGTCATACAGGTGCACTACGACCCGTCGGAGGTGAAGTTTGAGGAACTGCTGGCCGTTTTCTTCAGCCGCATCGATCCCACGCAGGAGAACGGACAGGGGGGGGACCGGGGCACGCAGTACCGCACCGGGGTCTACTTCCACACGGACGAGCAGGAGGCCGCGGTAAGGGCGGGAACACGGCGCAGCGTTGTTGTCGCTGTGTGTGCGTGTGTGTTTTTGTTGTTGTTGTTGTTGTTGTGTGTGTGATTTTTGTGGTTTGTTATTGTGGCCTTGGATGTGCGACGCGATAGTAGTACCAGGCCTCTTCTGGTCTGCACCCGGTATGTATACTTCGAGGCATGACGCCAGAATGATATAGAACGCTCTGGACGGAAATGTAAAGGGTTAGGAGCGTTTTGGTCTCCACAATTACCAGGTATGTGCAAGCACCACTCTGGAGCGTAAATAGGAGGACCTTTCAGACATTCGTATCAAGACCAAGCGGTCCTTGCAGTTGCGCCCAGATTGATACTCCAACGGTCCCCTTGCGTTTCCACCCACAGAGGTGGCAAGCGTATAGTTTGATCTCTCTGCGTTATGTTTTTGTTGTTTTTGTTGTGGCCTTGTCTCGTGTTGGCGTGTACTTGCTGCAGTATTTACGAGCGAAAACGCACGAGTTTCTAGTTTGTTATTGTTGCTATTAAGAGACGGCGCCTACGAATCGGGGCGGCACCTGTTCGAGATACAGCCTCAAAAGCGAAAAAGCCTCAATATCTACAAAGTACGAGTATTAACGTCTGAAAAGAAAAGTAAGTCGGGACTGGTGACTTCTTGGTTTCGAACAAGAGCCTCCCAACGCACACGACTTGACGGCAGAGTTGCAAGCATCCCGCTGCGCGAGTGCCTTGCGACAGCTATCTATGTAAATTATGTTGATATCGTACGATGCGGATTTTCCTGCCAATTTGTTTATTTACTTCCTTGTGTGTGTGTTTTTTTTATGCGTCGTTTTTTTCGTGCGTCTGTTTTTGTGCGTCTTTTGGCGTCTTTTTCGTCTTTTTTTGGCGTTCACCCTGGGGGCGGGAACGGCACCTACAGGCGAAGAAGTTTATGGAGGGGGAGCAGGGAAAGTACAAGCGGCCAGTCGCTACGGAGTGCAAGAAAGCGATGGTCTACTGGCCGGCAGAGGTGAGTGAGAGCGATGAAAAGGACGGGCGTTGGACACGCCAGCATGCCAGCCGCCTTCCGTGAATATTCATGAGTGTGTAGTCTGATATGCTTGTGTGCTTCGTGCGTGTTGTTTGTTTATTTATGTGTGTTTGTTTGTTTGTTTTTGTTTGTTTGTTTGTTTGCTTGATTGGTTGTTTGCTTGTTCGTGTGTGTGTTCTTGTGACTTACTGGTAGGTTGTTTGTGCGTGGGGGGTTTCCGTGGCCTGGCTACATAGAAATCCAATCATGCCCAACAGGCTTGGGCACAAGTATGACACAGACCTCGACACAACTACGCTCATGCTGACGCCACTGCTGTCAAAGCAAGAGCTTGGGCCATATCCGCGAGATCGTCAATGATGCATCAGCATCTGTTAGCATGATTGCCTTGACGACTTGTAGCTGTTACTGGTACGGGGGGCCATAGTAAATAGGACCAAGTATTGTTGGTAAAAATTGGTAAATATATAGGTTTTTGTGTGTACCGTAGGTCTTATTTAGTATGGCCCTCCCGTAGTATTAAAATAATAAGCGTTTTGGGTTCTTGTTGCCGCATTTTGAGTCTTGTGAAGCGCGTTTTGACCTCTCAGGCGTTTTTTTTGGAACTCTTAAGTACAGCAGCGGTGTATACGTACCCATTTAAAGACCATCCCGTGGCAAAACGCAAACACGTGGGTGTCGTCTCTAAATGGCCTTCTTTTTTTCTGCTGAGAAAAGCGTCTCGACACCAAGTCCATGCTTTTCGTCCCCCTGTGACAAGCCGATCGAGTCACCCGGTCTTTTCTCTACCATGAACCATGGACCGGATGGTCTCAAAATCGGTACCCCAGTACCGTATTCTGCTCCGGACGGAAACATAAAAAGTGTTGAGGCATTTATTGTGAAGACCAAGTGGTCCTTCTATTTGTGCCCGGAGTGGCCAAGGTTGTCCCCAAGAACATCGCCGCGATTCTTAAGGCGTCCGTGGCGGTGCAACCGTTTAGGTACGAGTGCTGAAACACGGAAGAGATCGATTGCCTTGTTTTTTGGGAGATCTCACCAGACAGCACTGCCCCCCGAGATGTTGGCTGGGGGGTAGCCACGACTCACTCGCTCCGCTCGGCGTTGGCTATCCAGCTGCAGGCCGTCTGGAAAAAGCGTGCGCCACGCAGCGTGCAGATATTAGTTTCGGCGAAAAAAATCGATCTCACAGCTCGCCCATGAGGTGCCTTTTTATTTGTGTTGAATGGGAAAAAAACGTGCCTCCTGCTGCGCATCCCGTCGGCTGCTGCGATATTCGCGGCCATGTCAAATAGACGCCCTTGACAGCGAATGAATAGATGAATAGGCTGCGATCGAAAGCCTACGGTGAGCTTGTTTGCGTGTTCAACGTGTGCCTCGCGTAACCGTCACATCGTTTTTTTTAAAAAACTATTGACAGCTATTATTAATAATAGCTCCGAGAAAAAATATTTAGCAACCACTTCGTTGTATTTTCACAATTTATCGATACTATGTTGGCTGGTTTGACTTGTGTAGCTTGACGCAATAGTTCCCCTCTATCCTCCTCGCCTGCAAACGATTGCCTTTCGTTAACGCTGTTCTCCATCTCGGGGGTTATCATCTCCGTATAGTCTAAAAGCGGTTCGTTCCAGGTGCCTACACCAACACTTGTAGTAATGATGTCCCCTACAAGCAACCTATCAACCCCTCAACCCCTTCACCCCTTACCGGAGCTTGTGTGCCAACGACCGACAGCCGGTACACATGCGTAGCCTTGTAGGTATGCACTGTACATGCCACTACATAACCAGTACATAGCCGGGTAACGCCCCCCCGCCCCCGATCTGGTCGGTGAAAACCCGACGTGCTCCGTCCCGGCATTGCAGGGATGCGAGGGTCTATGGTAATACGACTGCGGCCATGCATGATAATAAGTACCCCCCCCCCCCCCCCCCCCCCCCCCCCCCTCTCCCCCCCCCCCCGATCCTCTCCTCTTCATCGCCTCCCCTCTCCTTTTTCGTTGTAACCCTGTTCAGCTTTACCACCAGCAGTACCTCTCCAAGGGCGGCCGATTCAACCAGCCGCAGAACGCAGAGAAGGGTGCCACGGAAACTATCCGGTGCTACGGCTAGCCGGCTTTGACTAGCTATTAATAGCCAGGCCTGGGTATCAATCAGTTCCTAGGGCAATAGGCAATGGGTTCGCCGTTTTGAAACGTCGAGATGGTGCATCACACGTATATTACGAGTCCCATCATATTGTGAGGGCTGTGGCTTGCGGTAGATTCTCAAAGACTTCGTACCCTGGTAGCGCTTTTGTTTTTTTGCACGTGATGAAATGACCAGTGTGGATGATGTGAGCATTACGCGTCATATTTTATCAGTGCAGATAGCTTCAGGTATCAGTGTAAAGCCGATGCTCCCAGTGAGCGCCGATGATGTCACGGAGAAGTCGCCGTGGAGAGGTCGCGAAGCGAGGGTCCCTTGCAGCCGTCCTTACGGCCGACGTGGGCCGAGCATGAGTTCTTTCTCGTATTTAGCAAAAAAGGAATTGGCAGACCCAAGAGGGTCAAGGTTATTAGAGCGACACGGCAGGGGGTCACAAGGCCCTTACCTGAATCGGGTCGATTCTGGAGGTCCTCGTAGTCAGCTTGAGGGGAGAGGTCAACACGGCCCGTGCTGCGGACCTCTGACAACCCGATATTTAGTCCGGTGGGATATTTCGTTCTTGACTTTGAGAGGTATCCCCCCTTGCATGCGTGTTCCGAGGTCTACGACCGATACGTCTCACCTTGTCCGTGACATTGCCCCCCTCTTCATTCGCCTCAAGTTCATCTTAACTGAGGATGGTTTCGTGGCGTCATCTGGAAGATGGTTAATAGTCAAGGAACAGGGAGCCAATCTATCGGACCCGGTCACAACAGCTGTTATCAGGCTTGCATCCACTCCTTATAACTGTCGTGTTGAGCAAACACGAGTGTTGAGTAACACCGGGACAGCGATGCATCAATGTGGATACGTACGTAGCGGGGTTGCGCGTCAGATGTACCACTGCTTTGCATAGCGCATACATACATACCAGTGGTGGCTCTCTCGAAAGGACGAGACAGGGGTTTCCACGTGCGTGCGTGGCCGGCAAATGCCGGTGGGTATCGATAGCACCGCTGGGAGGGAGACTCTAGGAACATGCGGGTGGTTCTTGTGACGGCCTTGGGAGGTATATGCCATTCGTACTGTTACGTTTGTACGCCCTGAGAGATGGGAGGCAGAGGGGCAGAATGGTGTTGGTGCTGAAAGCGAACGGGGTTGCCTGGTGTCCTGTGTGGGTGTTTAATTTATGCTTGACTTCGCACTCTTGAGTCTGACGCATTTCGGAATCGACTTTATGGGGTATGGTGGTTTTTGCACCCGTGGGTGCAGGCTTGTGTGCACATAGTAACCCACCTATCAAGATTGGGGAGACGGGTATATCATTGATAGGCCTCTTTATGGTTGACGGTCCGCGGCGCGACGCGAAATGGCCGCGCGTGCGTTTGCACGGTGTGCTAAAAAACGCTGATGTGCGGGCGAAAAGGCCGTGCAGGGGTATATTGATAGCAGGCTATAATTAGCTCTGCGAGTCTTAACTGACTGTTTTTTTTTTTTTTTTTTTTTTGATCAGCAGCTGAATGGTGGTGATTTTTCGGCAACATTGAGTTGATAAGGCGCCGATGGCATACACAGGCCCGTGACAAACCCTAGTTTTGAAGCTTGTGCGTCGACTGCAGCGTAGGCAGCGCGTGGTAGCCTGCGTTCGTTTGTCCCAAAATGTAAAAAAGAGAGTTTCGCTCCAAGTCCGTTTATTTCACTCAGGTATATAAGAATTTCGGTGGTTGGCTTCGGCTTCGGCGTCGACGAAGAGCCGAAAACATCCAGGGGAACCACTGTGGAAGCGCATGATGACGAGGATGGTGTTCTCACGCATACACCACCATGAAAACTATCATGTCAGCCATGGAAGCGCTTACACCATGGGAGCATGTTGAAGCCACCATCGAGGTTCACGGCCCCGTAGAAGCACCGTTGAAGCGCATACACCACCACCATGAAAGTTTACTGGAGACCCATGAAAATACAACGGAAGCAGAACGGATTTGCATGATACATGCTTAGTACACCACCGTGAAGCACCGTAAATTTCATTAGGATCACCATGGAAGGGCGTACAGCACGTAAAAGCACCATGGAAACATCATGACGGAAGCGCATTCACCATACAAGCACCATTGAAGCACCACGGGAGTCCACGAAAGTACCATGGAACCACCGTGGGAGTCCATGAAGGCACCCTGCAAGCGCAGACAGCACCGTGAAAGCACCATGGAAATGCATACGCCACCGTGGAAGTTCCGTTGAAGCGCCTACGTCAACACGAAGCACCATGACAGCCGCATGGTAGCGCCATCGAAGTGCGTGCGCAGTGAAAGACCCATGGAAGCATCGTCGAAGCACCACGTTCATGAACGCACCATGGAAGCACTCGATGAAAAGCACCACGGAAGCGCATACACCATCATGAACGCTTAACGGAAGCACCATGGAAACACCATGGAAGCATGGAAAAGCGTGTGGACCATCATAGAAGCACCATGGAAACGCGTAAGCCACTATGGAAGCACTATGAAAGCGCATACACCACCATGAAAGCACGATGAGAGTCCATAAAAGTACCGTCGAAGCGCATACACCGCCATGAAAATGTCCATGGATGCACTACATGAGCGCCATGAAAGCACCAGTGCAGCACCATGGAAGCCTCCCCGAAGCGCCACGGATGCCTAAAAACATCACCATGGAAGTATCATGGAAGTACCATGGAAGCCGACACACCATGAAAGGGCATACGCCTCCATGAAAGCATCATGAGAGCTCGACGGAAAACACCATGGAAGCGCATACATACGCCACAATGAAAGCAACACGGAAGTCCAATAGCTGCAGCAATATGCAACGATGGAAGTCCCTTGGCAGCACCATGGAAACACCATCGAAATGCATACACCGACCGCCTTGAAAGCACGCTACATGACCACCCCTATGGTGGAAGCGACACGAAAGCGCACACACCACCACCTTGAAAGCACGCACTATGACAGCCCCCAAGGTAGAAGCACCATGGAAGCACTATGGAGGAGGCGTATACACAACCGCGCAAGCGCCATGGAAGACCCGTGCAGCACGGTAGAGGTCGCGCCTACTAGTACTGTTGCTGGGGCGCCTCGCTTGCGGAGATAATAAACCTGAGCTCTCCTACGGTAGGGACGGGGGGGAGGAGTTGTAGTCGATCTCGTGCATGGCCGTAGTCATATGACCATAGACCCTCGCATCCCTACAATGCCGGGACGGAGCACGCCGGATTTTCGCCGACCAGGAATATATTGCTTACACCGGGCGCGAAGCGCCGCGCGGTGTTCGACGACTCGCATGAAGGGTGTGCAGAATGCTACTCAGAACCGCTTGTGAAGCGGACTTGCACACAGGATGACAGCTGCAGTGAGTTCATTTAATTTCCGGTGTTGCCACTTCCACAGACAGCAATGGGTTACTATAATATGTAACTGTGTTATTGTATCTCCTGTCCCCTGTTACGGCGTTATGGTTTGTAGCAGTCGTCCCCTCATGATACCTGGTAGGCGTTATCGCCTGCTTTTCTGATGAACGCCTCGCCCCTTCGTTCAGAAGGCATCTGGCGAGGCAAACAGCAACTAAAGCAAGAGTTTATAACATGCTCAAGCACATCGTGTGAGTGACCAAAACAGAGCCAAAGGCATCAACCTGTTAACAGTAGGCGGTCTCTAGGTCCATCCTGCCTTACACTTAACGACTGTCTCGCAGGGGAATTACCCTAAACTCTACTGGTACGTGATACGATCAATCTCCTTGTGCAAGGAAAAAGTTCTCCAACCCGCACAAATAATCTATGACTCGATCGCCAGGTGTGGCTGACCGCCGACCCCCCCCCAAAAAAAACATCACCGTGGTTGTCTACAGTCACTCACGTAGTGAGCGGATTGTATCTCAGTGTCGCTGCAACCGAGCCCCGTGGAGTGCATACTCTACCGAAAAACGAAATACCGTTTTCATCTAGGCTTGTAGATGGGCCCAACCGTTTTTTCGGAATCAGGAACGGCCATACCACGTCGATCGCACCAACCCCCGTCCGCTCTGTGGCGTCGGGCCAGGCTAGTACTACGGTGGGGGGCCACGTGGGAAGCCCTGGTGCTGTTCCTTTTTTTTTGCATCACACCAACGATCATGGCTACCCACTAAACTACTAATCTGCTATGCTTCCACCACCACCACACACACACCACACTCTGCCACTTAAGACATTATGCACCTATAGTACAACTAACTGTACTGCAGTACTACATACCAGTACAGTGCATGCTTGCTGCACACTGGAGACATACTATACCTTATGGTTGGCCCAGTGACGAGACATCATGGTTTCTTTTGTCGTCAGGGGACACCCGGGGTGCACCCCCGGGCGCGGGTTTCCAAAAAATGGTTGGATATGGATCTTGTCGCGGCGGGTAGATGCCGTTGTAGGATGCTGCTTCTGCATTGCTGCCGTTGGGATTATCGCGCCTTTTCGAAGCTGGATTCTGCGGCGAGTAGATGAGCCAGATACCTTTTTTGCCTGCTGTGCCTATGAAACAAGAGCGCCGAAGAGCGAACCCCGTCGTAGTACATACATACTCTACCAAGAAGCGAAAAGTACCGTTTCATCTCGTCTTTTAGAGGAGCGCGAAAGCTTTTCGGAATCAGGAACGGCCACACCACGTCGATCGCACCACATCCCGTCCGCTCTGTGAAGTTAAGCGGCGTCGGACCAGGCTAGTACTACCGTGGGGGACCACGTGGGAAGTCCTGGTGCTGTTCCTTTTTTTTTGCATCACGCCAACGATCATGGTCACCCACTATACTTGACCTTTCGTATACCTACCTGCTGTGCCTCCGCCGCCACCACCACCAACAACCACACTCTCCCACTTCACACATTATGCACCTATATATAGTACAACTAACGGTATTGCAGTACTACATACCAGTACAGTGAACCGCTTGCTGCAGACTGGAGACATACTATACCTTGTTGGCCCAGTGACGAGACATCATGGTCTCTTTTGTCGTCAGGGGACACCCGGGGTGAACCCCCGAGGCGCAGTTTTCCAAATGGTTGGATATGGATCTTGTCGCGGCGGGTAGAGGATGCCGTTGTATGATGCTGCTGCTGCATTGCTGCCGTTGGGATTATTCGTGCCTTTTCGAAGATGGATCTTGCGGCGGGTAGATGAGTCAGATACCTTATTACCTGCTGTGCCTATGAAACAAGAGCCCCGAAGAGCGAACCCCGTCGTAGTACATCCTGTACGTACTCTACTAACAAGAAAGAAGCGAAAGTACCGTTTCATCTCGGCTTTTAGATGGGCGCAAAATTGTTCCGGAATCAGGAACGGCCATACCACGTCGTTCGTACCACATCCCGTCCGCTCTGTGAAGTTAAGCTGCGACTGACCAGGCTAGCACTACGGTGGGGGACCACGTGGGAAGCCCTGGTGCTGTTCATTTTTTTGTTGCATCACGCCAACGATCATGGTCACCCACTAGTATATATATACGTGACCTATCGTATACCTACCTGACGTGCCTCCACCACCACCCTAAATATCCACATTCTCCCACTTCAGATATTACGCACCTGCAGCGCAACTAACGGTACTGCAGTACTACATACCTAGCACAGTGCATGCTTGCTGCACACTGGAGACATACTATACCTTGTCGGCCCAGTGACGAGACATCATGTTCTCTTTTGTCGTCAGGGGACACCCGGGGTGCACCCCCGGGGCGCGGTTTTTGTTCCACAAAATGATTGGATATGGATCTTGTCGCGGCGGGTAGATGCCGTTGTAGGATACTGCTGCTGCATTGTTGCCGTTAGGATTATCGCGCCTTTTCGAAGGTGGATCCTGCGGCGGGTAGATGAGTCATATATACCTTTTTTGCCTGCTGTGCCTATGAAGCAAGAGCCCCGAAGAGCGAACCCTGTTGTCGTAGTACATACTACTGTTCGTTTGGATCGTTCCAGCAGCGACGGTTACAAGTTGCAGAGGGTTGCGTATATCTTCGCAGGCGTTATTATGAATTATGCCGTGTGTTCACGAGGAGAGTTTGAGCACTCCGTTCTCTGCTCCGTTCTCTGCTCCGAGCTACGAGCTAGGCTCCGCTCTCTCTCCCCTCCTCTGTCCTCTAATACAACGATTATAAAGAAACTCATCAGACCACGTGGTGGTCGGGGCATCCAGGCTTGGACTCTACGAACACACTATTACGGGGGTCCATAGTTAACGGGACTAAATTTTGTTAGTAAAAATGGGTAAATATATAGGTTTTTATGTATACCATAGGTCCTGTTAACTATGTACCCCCGTAATAGTGTACTTGAACGTTTGAGGTCTAGTACCAGAAGCCCACGATGCCCTCGAAGGGATCGGCTCAAGAAGAGCGCGACTCTCCAATTGACGTTGAAACGCTGCGACGCGAGATCAAGCTGGCGATGGAGAAAAGAGAGGCGTCGATGCTGAACGCCATGAGGGAAATGATGACCGATTTCATGAGGAACAACGGTCGATCGGAGCCAGGCAGCGCTGAAGGCAGCGTTGCTGTAGGAGAAAGTCCAGCAGAGGTAGGGGTCGCTGCTGTAGGGGAAAGCCCAAGAGGGGCAGTACCCACCGCTGAAGTACGAGAGACTACTGCTGCTGTTGAAGCAGGCATTGGTCGATCGGAGTCCGGCGGCGCCGAGGGTAGCGCTGCTGTAGGGGAGAGCCCACAAGGGGCAGTACCCACTGCTGTAAGAGAGATTGCAGCAGAACAAGAGACAAATTTGCGTGAGGGCGCCTCGCCAGATTTGGGAGTAACTGGACGCGGAGGAACTGCGTTGCCTGTCGAGGTTGGCCCACCGAGGGGTCATCCAGACCAGCATGAGAGGACAGGAGGATGGGGTGCATACCCTGGCGGTGAGTTGGGTGGTGGATTTGATCTGCCTCTATCGCGCCATTTGGCCTTCAAACACACTCCTGTGCCATCGTATAGTGGGCTAAAATCTGAGTTCAACCCCTGGACAAGAGATGCTTGGTATTACGCCAAAGGAGTTGGTTTCTTGTCTGCTTTCGTGTCGGATCCACCGTAGTACATTCCCGCAGGGGAATTAGACATCGAAAACTCGATGGGTTCGTCTCAAGGGGGCGCCGTGGACGCCTCCTCGGTCCCGGCAGGGAGGGCCGAAACAGCCGAGACGATGGATTCGTCTCAAGGGGGCGCCGTGGACACCTCCTCGGTCCCGGCAGGGAGGGCCGAAACAGCCGAGACGATGGATTCGTCTCAAGGGGGCGCCGTGGACGCCTCCTCGGTCCCGGCAGGGAGGGCCGAAACAGCCGAGACGATGGGTTCGTCTCAAGGGGGCGCCGTGGACGCCTCCTCGCTTCCGGCACGTGGGGTTTTGACCTGGACGCGTTTATGCTGGAGCGCGCACAGCAGGCACCTGCCGCCGGCGAGGCCGGCGGCGAAACACCCGAGACAATGCGTTCGTCTCAAGGGGGCGCCGTGGACGCCTCCTCGGTCCCGGCAGGGAGGGCCGAAACAGCCGAGACGATGGGTTCGTCTCAAGGGGGCGCCGTGGACGCCTCCTCGGTCCCGGCAGGGAGGGCCGAAACAGCCGAGACGATGGGTTCGTCTCAAGGGGGCACCGTGGACGCCTCCTCGGTCCCGGCAGGGAGGGCCGAAACACCCGAGACGATGGGTTCGTCTCAAGGGGGCGCCGTGGACGCCTCCTCGGTCCCGGCAGGGAGGGCCGAAACAGCCGAGACGATGGGTTCGTCTCAAGGGGGCACCGTGGACGCCTCCTCGGTCCCGGCAGGGAGGGCCGAAACAGCCGAGACGATGGGTTCGTCTCAAGGGGGCACCGTGGACGCCTCCTCGGTCCCAACAGGGAGGGCCGGAAACGTCCCGGGCGCAGCATCAGCCTCCGACACCGTCCAAGGGAACGGTGAGGATCCCCCCGCGGCCCTGTCGGGGAGGACCGCACACGAGCTCAGCAGCTGGGGCCGGCTCCCCCCGACAGTACGGGGCCGGACCCGGGTCAAAGCCAACGCCTGGAGGGTGAACCTGCTGTGCACCAGGTAAGGGTGGATGAAGGAGCCGCAGACGCGCTGCTTGCGGCAGCGTGCGAGTCGTGGACGAAGCCTGGGAGTATGCTGGATCGTACGTCTTGGACGACGGAGGACGCAGTGGCTTTGATGGCCGGAGGACCTGCTGTGGAGAACTAAGGGAAGTTGAGCGTGTGCATGCCGAGTGGTTTCCCGGAAGACGTAGAACCGCCCCCACAGTCCGTAGCAGATGTAGAGCGTTCTCAATACAAAGCGGCGTGTCACGAGGCTATGAAAATTGAGTTGGACGGTCACAAAACGACCGGTACGTACGAAGCCGCGACACCGCCAAAAGGGCGGAAACCTGTAGGTGCGAAGTGGCTGTTTACCTACAAAATGGATAAGGATGGCTTGATAGTAAAGACAAAGGCCAGACTTGTGGCTAAGGGTTTTAGCCAGGTGTAGGATGTAGATTATTTTCAAACGTTTGCACCAACTCCCTCGTCAGCGTCAGTTAAAATTCTGGCGGCTGTTGCAAATGAACATGGTTTAAAGATTTTTCATCTAGACGTCGCACAAGCTTTTGTTCGCGCGAAACTTGACGTCGAGATACACATGAAACTGCCCGGTGGGTGTGGTGACATGTCAGGAAAGATCGTCCGCTTAAACAGATCACTGTATGGTCTAAAGCAGAGCGGACGGCAGTGGGCCGGATTATTGGTAGAGACCGTGGTAGAGTACGGAATGGAGCAGTGTAGGTCTGACCCGTGTGTGTTTCGCATGGTTGTGGACGGCAAGGTAGAACTGATCATGGCCGTTTATGTAGATGACATCGTGATCGCAGGATCAGATGAGACATGTAGAGATTTCCATGCCGCGCTAGCTATGAAATTTCCCACGAATAACCTTGGCGAACTGACTTGGTACACTGGTTGTGCTTTCAAACGCGACTGGGAACTGGGGACATTGGAGATTATGCAGAAGGCGTTCATTGAGAGCATGCTGAATCATTTTGGTGTTAACTCATCCTCTGATATCCCCGCGACCCCCCCCCGGTGTGGAACTAGGTCCAAGAGAGGAGGGCGAACTTGGAGGAGACTGGCCGTACAGGGAGGCTGTGGGCAGCTTGATGTGGCTGTCGACCATGACGAGGCCGGACATCTCGAACGCTGTGCGTGCTGTGGCGCGCCACTCCCACAACCCAACGGAGAGGCACTGGAAGGCAGTTTTGAAGATTATGGCTTACCTCCACGGGACCAGGTTTATGGGATTGACTCTTGTACGGGGCTCGGGTTTGGATTTGACTGCGTATAGTGATGCTGATTATGCGGATAAGTCGAACGATAGGCGCTCGTTATCGGGGACGGTAATTACCCTAGGGGGTGCGGCCGTCAGTTGGGCAAGTAGTACGCAGAGGTGTGTTACGTTGTCGACAGCAGAAGCAGAGTATGTCGCCCTGGGTGAAGGGGTGGGTGAAGCTTTGTTTACGGGCGCGGTGTTGTCGTTTATCTGTCCAGAGCTAAGCGGATCATGTGTCCGGGTTTTCGAGGATAACCAGGGGGCCATAGTGTTGGCTGAAAACCCTCTTAGTTCTGCTCGGAGTAAGCATATCGACGTGCGTTTTCATTTTGTCAGAGAGCTACTTCGTGCTAAGAAGATCGACATTCAGTAGCTTCGGAAGAGCAGCACGCGGATATTTTGACGAAATCCCTTACTGCGGCCCCTTTTAAGTCTCATCGTAGGTTCTTGTTGAATCTGCCTTTGGAGGGTGAGTGAGGGGTATGAGCATTATTCGATGAGTACCATGTTTGAGTGATGCGAGGAATAATTTGTCAGGTCGCCAACCCTGCGCTACTTTGAGGGGCATGGGGGAGTAGGGCACCGCTTGTCATTTTATTTTCTGGCCATGGTCATCGTTTGGAATGCGGCCGTTGTTTCAATTGCAATGGTTTGGAGTATATGTGTTATACAGGGGGTTTTGACCCGGTGGCCGGGTTTCCTCCTGCGGGACTGTCGTTGGCTGTTCTTAGGTCCTAGCAAGTCTTGAATGTCTTTTCGGTCTCGTCACTGCTGTGAAGAGCCAGGGAGGGTGTTCGTTTGGATCGTTCCAGCAGCGACGGTTACAAGTTGTAGAGGGTTGCGTATATCTTCGCAGGCGTTATTATGAATTATGCCGTGTATTCACGAGGAGAGTTTGAGCACTCCGTTCTCTGCTCCGTTCTCTGCTCCGAGCTACGAGCTAGGCTCCGCTCTCTCTCCCCTCCTCTGTCCTCTAATACAACGATTATAAAGAAACTCATCAGACCACGTGGTGGTTAGGGCATCCAGGCTTGGACTCTACGAACAACTACTGCTGTACGTACTCTACAAAGAAGCGAAAATTTACCGTTTCGTCTCGGCTTTTGGATGGGCCCAAATGTTTTTCGGAATCAGCAACGGCCATACCACGTCGATCGCACCACATCCCGTCCACTCTGTGAAGTTAAGCGGCGTAGGGCCAGGCTAGTACTACGGTGGGGGACCACATGTGAAGCCCTGGTGCTGTTCCTTTTTTTTGTTGCACCACGCCAACGATCATGGCAACCCACTATACTTGACCTGTCGTATACCTACCTGCTGTGCCTCCACCACCACCACCACAAACAACCACACTCTCCCCCACTTCAGGAATTACACACCTATAGTACAACTAACGGTACTGCAGCACTACATACCAGTACAGCAGTGCACTGCTTGCTGCAGACTGGAGACATACTATACCTTGTCGGCCCAGTGACAGACATCATGGTCTTTTTTTGTCGTCAGGGGACACCCGGGGTGCATCCCCGGGGCGCGGGTTTCCAAATGGTTGGATATGGATCTTGTCGCGGCGGGTAGAAGCCGTTGTAGGATGCTGCTGTTGCATTGCTGCAGTTGGGATTTTCGCGCCTTTTCGAAGATGGATCCTGCTTCAAGTAGATGATGAGTCAGACACCTTTTTTGCCCGCTGTGCCTATGCAACAAGAGCCCCGAAAAGCGAACCCTGTTGTCGTAGTACATCCTGTACATACTCTACCAAGAAGCGAAAAGTACCGTTTCATCTCGGCTTTTAGATGGGCCCAAATGTTTTTCGGGACCAGGAACGGCCATACCACGTTGATCGCACCACATCCCGTCCGCTCTGTAAAGTTAAGCGGCGTCGGGTCAGGCCAGTGCTGGAGGACCACGTGGGAAGCCCTGGTGATGTTCCTTTTTCTTTGCGCCACGCCAACGATCATGGCCACCCACTATACTTGTACCTACCTGTCGTGTACCTACCTGGTGTGCTTCCACCACCATCACAACCACACTCTCCCACTTTAGACATCACGCATCTATAGTACAACTAACGGTACTGTAGTAGTACATACCGGTACAGTACACTGCTTGCTGCACACTGGAGACATACTATACCTTGTCGGCCCAGTGACGAGAGACATCATGGTCTCTTTTGTCATCAGGGGACATCCGGGGTGTATCCCCGGGGCGCGGGTTTCCAAATGGTTGGATATGGATCTAGTCGCACGGGTAGATGCCGTTGTAGGATGCTGCTGCTGCATTGTTGCCGTTAGGATTATCGCGCCCTTTCGAAGCTGGATCTTGCGGCGAGTAGATGAGTCGGATACCTTTTTTGCCTGCTGTGCCTATGAAACAAGAGCCCCGAAGAGCGAACCCTGTTGTCGTAGTACATACTGTACGTACTCTACCAAGAAGCGAAATTATACCGTTTCATCTCGGCTCTTGGATGGGCCCAAACGTTTTTCGGAATCAGGAACGGTCATACCACGTCGATCGCACCACATCCCGTCCGCCCTGTGAACTTAGGGTGCGTCGGGCCAGGCTAGTCCTACGGTGTGGGGTACCACATGAGAAGCCCTGGTGCTGTTCCTTTTTTTTGTTGCATCACGCCAACGATTATGGCCACACACTATACTTGACTTATCGTATATCTACCTGCTGTGCCTCCACCACCACCCCAAACAGCCACACTCTCCCACTTCAGACGTTACGCACCTATAGTACAACTAACGGTACTGCAGTATTACATACAAGCACGGTGCATGCTTGCTGCACACTGGAGACATACTATACCTTGTCGGCGCAGTGACGAGACATAATGGTCTCTTTTGTCGTCAGGGGACACCCGGGTGCACCCCCGGGGCGCGGGTTTGCAAATGGTTGGATATGGATGTAGTCGCAGCGGGTAGATGCCGTTGTAGGATACTGCTGCTGCATTGTTGCCGTTAGGATTATCGCGCCCTTTCGAAGCTGGATCTTGCGGCGGTAGATGAGTCAGATACCTTTTTTGCCTGCTGTGCCTATGAAACAAGAGCCCCGAAGAGCGAACCCCGTCGTAGTACATACACACTCTGCCAAGAAGCGAAATATGCCGTTTTCATCTGGGCTTTTGGAAGGACGCATAAGTGTTTCGGACTCAGGAACGGCCATACCACGTCGATCGCACCACATCCCGTCCGCTCTGTGAAGTTAAGCGGCGTCGGGCCGGGCTAGTACTACGGCGGGGGACCACGTGGGAAGCCCTGGTGCTGTTCATTTCTTTTGTTGCACCACGCCAACGATCACCCACTAGTATATATACTTGACCTATCGTATACATACCTGATGTGCCTCCACCACCACCCAAAATAACCACACACCCCCCACTTCAGACATTATGCACCTACAGCACAACTAACGGTACTGCAGTACTACATACCAAGCACAGTGCATGCTTGCTGCACACTGGAGACATTCTATACCTTGTCGGCCCAGTGACGAGACATCATGATCTCTTTTGTCGTCAGGGGACACCCGGGGTGCACTGTTATGATACTGCTTTGTATGAGATTGAAAGCCCGGCAATTACCTGGGTTCAGGCACTGGGAACATATTGTAGTACTTGGAAGGCGTATCTTCGATGGAAAACCAGGGTTTTTCAGAGACGCACGAGCTTGGCCTCAGTCTCCGCGTGCACGAAAGCAATAAAGCTTCTCTTCATCTATCGCTAAGCAAACAACACACGTGAGTACCAACGACTACCGACTTCGAAGGCAGACCTGTCCAGGCATACAAAGGTTTCCCGCAACCTTGATCTTAACAAGTGGCGTCTTCGGCTTAGGACTTTTCGCTTTTTCGTTGGTTTGAGTTGTTTGTCACTGTTTTGTTTTGTTTGCTTTCCTGTTGTGGAGTAAGTTTGTTCCGGCCACTGCACGATAGAGACTCAAGAGGTGGGAGTATCTGCTTCCCCTCACGGTGGCCGAGCCACTGAGGCCCAGGGCCCCTCAGTGCCCCACCGCCCAAGGCCCGTCGATGTGGATCGAGCGCCTTGTACAACAGACCAACAAGAGGAGCACGAGTCTAGGCAGGGGCCCCATGAGAACGAAGTGGATCGTGCGCCTTGTACAACAAACCATGAGGAGAAAGAGCTTCGACCGGAGCCCCCTGACGGGGCCCGAGCAACCTCCGCCAGACGGACCTCATCCAAGACCCCTTCCATGCCTCGCTCGTCCGAGCGAGCTCTGCCGTTCAAGGCAACTGGACGCCCCGCTCTTTAGAGCGCGTGACGCGCGCCACCAGCCAGGCCTTGGGTTTTGCAGCATTGTCTCCCCACTCGTGCCTTCTGCTGTCCAAGCCATCTGGAAGACCCTGCTCCGCTGAGCGCGTACCCAGCCAGCCCGTGGAGCCAGCTGCGTCTGCTCCGGGCCGGAGCACGTCGGACAAACCTGGACGCAGCGATCTCCAGGCAACCCAGCTGCGCTCTTCGCCGTCGGGTCTACCTGCTTCTGGGGCA
This sequence comes from Macrocystis pyrifera, assembly GCA_031763025.1. NCBI lineage: Eukaryota > Phaeophyceae > Laminariales > Laminariaceae > Macrocystis > Macrocystis pyrifera. The sequence continues at coordinate 4,664,245 of JASSKH010000030.1, forward strand.
GATGAGAGAGTATTTGAGACTGTTTTTCAGCCTCGCATTCCACTGATGTCCGACTCTGCTCGTACTTGTAGCATGGCCACGAGTGATGCTGCCACTCGTGAAAAATTTTCCGTGCCGCGGCCAAACGATGGCACACTGGATTTCAGTGTTGGACCTGCTTCCCGCGCTGCTCTATTAATAGCTACAAACAGAGATCCTGGAAATTACAGTACTGATTCGAGTTTTCATGCTGCTGTTAGAGGGAGCGCTTTGGCCGCTCGTGAAGTTTTTCCCGCCCCTCGCCCACAAGACGGCACACTGGATTTTAGTATTGCGCCCTTTTCATCCGCTACTGTAACCACCCACGCCGATTCCGCTGGAAATTCCACTACTGGTGCGAGTTTTAATACTGCGGTTAGAGGGGACGGTGCTTTTGATAGGCCCTCCAGTACCGGCATGCCCGCTGCTGTAGCTACCCGCGACGATTCTGCTGAGCATTCTCGTCCTGACGCGAGTTTTAATACTGCTGCTAGAGACGACGATGCTTTTGATAGGCCCTCCAGTACCGGCGTGCCCGCTGCTGTAGCTACCTGCGACGATTCGGCTGAGCATTCTCGTTCCGATGCGAGTTTTAATACTGCTGCTAGAGAGGACGATGCTTTTGATAGGCCCTCCAGTATCGGGGACGTACCAACACCAACTACGCTTGCTGTTAGTACACGTATAAACCGCGACTGCCGCCACCCTATCGCGACACCATCTAGGGTCGATGCTCGCCCCCCAAGTGCTCGTAGCGCCCGCCGAATGGCGCGCCATGCCTTGATCACAGCTATACAAGTTGCTGAAGCACAAGTCGCGGCTCCTGTCACCGCTGTTTCTACGCTCCACGGCCCTGAGAACCGCCGTTTCCCATCCCCCCCTGCCCGGTGTCGCCCTTTGCCCTGGTGTTTTCCGCCCGCCCCCGCCTCAGCATGTCACGGACGACAAAAGCACGGGAGGAGTCACCCAGCCCAGCCAGGTCTCCCAGCGGCCTGAGGACTTACGGCTCCTGTCCCTCGTTGGGAGCGAGGACACCCGAGCCCGCAGGCCCCACGACTCTGCACGATGCCGTGGACTTCGAGCCTCCTGATTCAGAGGACGAGCGGCTGGCTACCGCGAAGGACGCAGGACTGGCGGCCGAGGACCCGGACAGTGCCCAGCACCCCCCCCCCCCCGACTATCTGGATCGTGGATCTCCCTCTCGCCGCAGGAGCAGGCGGCTGTGATCCAGCATTGGGCTACCCTTTCAAGCCTCGACGAGGGAACAACAGCAGAAACGCCCGTGCCCGACCAGGCCGACGCTGCCGCGGCCGCGCGGACTCCTGCTGCCGCTGGCAACCACCTCGACGTCATCGCGGCCGAGCGGGCTTTGGCTACCGCCGAGGCCTTTGGGGCTGCCTCGGCGACAACGGCTAGTCGTCGGGCGCAGACGCGTTTGTCGGCCGAGCTCGCGGCTGCAGCTGCCGCCCGCGCCTCCAAGGCTGCCGCCGCGGTCGCCATGGCTGCCACCACGGCCTCCGAGGAAGCCGCACGCTCCGCCATTTTGTGCGCCAGACTCCATATCTCGAGCCAGTGAAGCGCTGCGGGCTGCCCGGGCGACCGCTTTCTTCCAGAACCGTCGGGCTGCCGAGACAAGGGCCCCAGCGGAGAGCCTTTCTCTTGCCGCGACCACAACGAAGGCCGCTCCAGTCCCCGGTCTTGGCCTCACGGACTCGTGTCCCCCGGCCGTAATGGCGATAGACGCCCGGACCAAGCGTACCGGGGATCCGGACTTCTTGAAGGGGAGTGTCGCCCGTATGGCGGCCGAGCCAAACCCGTGCTTCCCCCCCGAGGCAGCGGCCCTGGTGGTCTCTGCCGCTCGTCGCCTCCGACGCGAGATGCCGGCAGAAGACCTCTCCGTCCACGACGCTTGGCTCGGGAGGGCGAACGATTCCTGGGCGGCTCATCAACGCCAAGCGTACACTATGGCTCTGGTGGTCAGCCTTAGGAAGGCGCACGACGCTTCTGCCGCCACCGTCTCTTGGCCGAAACCAGCCGCGTACCTCCTCCACTGCAAGCGGCGGTCACACGCCGCCCACCAGGAACCCCACCTCCCCTACTCGGGACCGGATGCTGAACACGCCTCCTCCAGCGGACACCGCGGAGTTGACCACAGCTCTGTGGCCCGAGACCGCTCTCGCTGCCGCGCTGGCGACCAGGCCCGCCGGTGCCCGAGGGTTGGAGGGGATTCGGCCGGTCCGGACGGCAGGCTCTGTGGCCCGAGACCGCTCTCGCTGCCGCGCTGGCGACCAGGCCCGCCGGCGCCCGAGGGTTGGAGGGGATTCGGCCGGTCCGGACGGCAGGTTCCCTCAGGGCTCGGGCGCGGACAATGGTGGCAGTACGTCTCGGCGAAACGGGGCTGGACAACGGAAAAAGCCGGGGAAAGGAGAAGGAGCGATCGGGTGACGGCCGAGACGGCCCATGGGGAAACTCTTCTCGAGCTAGTTCTCCCAGTTTTTCCTCGGACGGCAACACGAGAGCCCCCGTCCCAGAGTTCACGCACGTAACCAGCAAGAGGCAAGTGGTTCTCTCGCTGACTGAGGTTGCTTCGTCCGCCGCGCGTCTTGGCTGTTTGACCATGCCCGATGATCGCGCCATGCCCGTGTCATTTAACCTTCTACGACCGAACTTCGGTGATCAACTCCGCCGCCGCTACCGCCGCGAAAAAGCACACAGTTGACGTTCAACGGGGGTACAAACACCTGGGACTGAAGGACATTTCGCGCATTTCTGTGCTACCTTTTCCCTCCTCGATCGACCCTTGTGACGCCGCGCAACAACTCATTCGTTCGGTAAAGGCCTTCGCCTCTGATATTCTCATGATGTGCAACGATGGCAGCCATGAAGGCCTTAGTTCTACTCGTTGGATCCCCGGTTGGGAGTACCCTCTTAAGAGATCCTTCGCGCGCGCCATCACGCCTGACAAGCCCACGACCGCCCCTCTCACCACCTTGATGGATGATTTTTTTGGACAGGTGTCGCGCGCCCTCGCAGCTGGATCGACGGGACCGGAGGCGTTCACGCTCCTCCTGAGGTTGCTGAGCAACCACTTCGACCGCACTAACACGGGGGCCAGCTACAACAAGTTGCATAATTTTGGCGTATCTAACGGGACCCTATTTTGCGATTTTAGGCGTGCATTGCGAGGAGTGGTGTCGGCAGCGACGGGGACTGAGCGTGTTTTGGCACGGGGGGTGGAAGTTGTTTTGGAGGTAGTTCGGATGGCAGTGAACGAGCAGTACCCCAGCTTGATGCCCACGCTGTATGGCTACGGTATCGAGGCCGTTCGGCACTTTGGACACCATGTGATTCGTTTTCGAGACTCTCGCGAATAATAAGACACCTGCCGTCAACGCCATTTTTTTTTTTTTTTTGCCTGCTTCTTCGACAGGTGTGCGGTCATCCGCCCCGTCGGGGCCCCGGCCCGCCAATAATGGTCGCGGCCAGGGCCGGACGCTTCCCCAGTCACCTTCTTGGCAGACGGGATCGCGCAATAATCCGCTTGTGATGAATGTCAACAAATCCATCCCTGACTGCCTCGACCCGTGGCTTGGCACCTCTTCCAACTGCTGGCCCCTTGAAGAACACTACTATGCAGAAGTTCACGCCGTTTGCATGTCTATCCAGACCGAGGACCCTCTCCTATGGAGCGGCCTACTTTCATCGTCCGCTCGCGCAGCCGCCCTCAGCGAAAACCGAGGGCACTGTTTAAACTGCCACGAAGACACACACTCTCTCCGACAGTGTAGAAACCCCTTTCGAAACCTTAGTGATATCTTAAACCCTGACCTCGGAACGCTCGGCGACGACGGCGAGGCTTTCTGTCGCTGGCAAGAATTCATGATCAGACACCGCTGCGAAAACAATTCACAACCGAACAAACACAACCAGAAGAAACACAAGCGTCGCCCCGGCCTCTCGCGTGGGCAACGTCACGGCCAGGGTCAGCAAAACAGACAAGGTGACGGCTACAACCCACACGCGGCAGGAGGACACCAGCAGTCTCACTCCGGTCGTCACGGTGGTGGTTCGACCGCCCCTACCTCTTCCGTCCCGGCTTCCGTCTCGGGGGTTCACTACGGTGCCTCGCATAACTCGGGCGGAAACCCGAATGGACGCCAGCCAGGCACCTTCTGCGCCGGCAACTGACAGGTCGACGGCCATTCGGCTCCTCCTGCCCGCCGCCAGCATTGCCAGGATAGAAAAAAAAGATTTCACAAGATGCTCGCGTCCCAGGCTCGCTCAGCACTCAGCGTCGACCTACTCCGCTCCCGCCCCGCGCAATACTCCGTACTTCGGACCGACGCAGCGACTCAGCTTCACTGCTTTCTCCGCGGAGCCCCCGGGTGCCTTCCCCGACGTCGGGAGCCCGCGCCTCAAACGCCGCTCCCCGCAACCTGAGCAAGAGAGCAGGCGCGATAAACGCCACTCTCCCGAACCACGCACCGCGCAACACGACGAGCGTCGCGCCGTCGCGTCGTTTTTCTCAGCGAGGGTGTCCCCCTCCTACACCTCCCGGCCATGCGGTGGCAGTCGGTTGGAGGTGCGGAAGGCAAACACCGAAACCCCGAGATCTCGGTTGAAGCTCGACTCGGCCTTTCCTCGCAATAACGGTGGCCGCTCCGCCCTTTTTCGTATCAAGGAGGAGTCCACAAGATTAGCTACCTCGTCCCCCTTCCCCACCAGGTCTACGGGATGGAAGCCCTCTACGGTGGACCCTTTGTTGCCCCCCATCCTAGCGCCGTTCTTGAAGACGTCTACAGGGTCTGCAGGCCCTCTTTCGTCTTCGCGCACGCCACTCCACGTGCGCAGCGCTCCTTCGGCTCCAGTGGAACAGGAGAAACCTGTCACTGTCCGTCGAGCCAGTGGTGAATCCACGGTCTCCGATCAGATCAACCGGACAGCATACCCGTTAAATTCGGAAGAATCGCAGCTCTCGTCAAGCAGAACGGGCTCAGAGCCTCCTGCCCCCTTTGGTCCAGGACAGAGATCATCGGGCGCAGCAAGAGAACCATTTGGCGATTTTTTGCCTACGGGCAATGGTGACACAGAGCTAGTATACGTGGAACCGGACTCGTCTCGTGCACCAGGGGTTGAGTGTTCTCAGAGAAGCACACTCCCCCTCACACACGCCGCAACTGCGGCCACCGACGACTCGACACCGTCGGTCTTTGACCCTACTCTCGAGTATTCAACGGACCGGGTGGTACTGTTCTGGCAGCCCCCTCTTATTTTTCGCAGTGGTCCCCCTCGTCTTTTGTCATCAACGATGTGTCATATTCCTGCGCGGAGCAGTATATGATGGCTGAAAAGGCTCGCTTTTTTCAGAACCACGGCACAGCGGAGCGGATTCTGGCCTCGCCAGACCCACGCGAGCACAAACGCCTCGGTCGAGGCGTGCATAACTTCGACTGCGCTATCTGGGACCATGTTCGAGAAGACACCGTCCTTGCTGGTAATTTTGCCAAATTCTCGCAGAACCCGGTCATGAAGCAGCACCTATTGAGCACTGGCACCAAAATTTTGGCTGAAGCCAGCCCTTTTGATGTCGTGTGGGGTATCGGTCTCCGGGCAGACGACCCCGAAGCTCACGACCCCTCTCGGTGGCGTGGGAAAAAAAATTTGCTCGGTGAAGCTCTTTCTGCCGTTCGCGACACCTTCAGCTCAAGTGAGGCCGGAATGGCACACCCCGCCTCCTCTCATCAGTTCTGCACCCCAACCAGGACTGACAGAATTCATGAGATTGCACCAGCGCCGCCCCGCCCTTTGGCCGTGGCCCGCGCTTGCCCAGGTCCTCTTTTGGAGTTCTCGACCTATTTTTCTGACGCGCCGGCTGATCACAGCCCCGAGGTTTGGCTGTCGCACCTAGTATCCACCCCTCCTTCGCGATTCCAGAACGCGGCCCCTGTCTCGTCGGGGGCACCATTACCCTCGATGACGCCTCTTTTACAACCAAAATCACGATTCACAGCGGAGCTGGCGTTCTTACACCTTTTGGTTGCGTGGCGCTTCTTGACACTGGCTCCCCGCAGACTTTCATCCGACGAGATGTTTTGGATTGCATGCACGGTTGGTGCGGCATCCCTCGCGTGCGAGCAGAAAGGCGCCCCTCGTTCTTGGGGGCGTTTTGGCGAATCGGCCCCTCTGAAGACTTCGACGAGTGTGCGACTGAGCGTCCAATTTTTTCGAGTTCCCCACCGCGTTCGACTACACCTTTGAGTACCGCAAGGGCAGCGCCAACGGAAATGCTGCCGTTCTTTCCCGCTTGCCGGAGCCCGCCACAGAACACGACCGCAGTGGGTCTAGCTGCCTCAACCCCGTCGAGGACGGTGGTATCTTCCTCATCCGAGCCTGCGGGCTTCGCACTCGCTCTTCGCCGACCCCTGGTGTCGGTTTGGGTGGGCTGGTGTCCCGCAGTGAAAGTGCCGTCTTGGGTGGGCTATCTTCCGCCTCTTCAGATTTTCGCGATTTTCGCACACGCGGGCCAGATAGGAGGATTGACGATCTCTCTGCTCCTTCGGGGAGATTCGTCGCTCGTGTATCTGCTTCCGCCACCGTCGACCGCTGTCCTAGCTTGGGGGCTTTTTCACCCCCCGCCAACGCCGCTTTCGCTTCGGTTTTTGTCGTTCCTTCCGAGGGCGACCAGGGCTCTGCAGAAGCCCCCGCTGCAGCGATGATTGTCGCCCAGGACGCTCCTCTTCCGACGAGCACTTTACAGGTCGACGATTCTGTCGTGAGCACTGCTCCGGCCGCGTCTTCCCTTTCAGGCCTTGGCTCTGCAGAAACCCCCGCTGCAGCGGCGATTGTCGCCCAGCGCGCTCCTCCCCCGACGAGCACTTTACAGGCCGAAGATTCCGTCGTGAGCACTGCTCCGGCCGCGTCTTCCCTTTCAGGCCAGGGCTCTGCAGAAGTCCCCGCTGCAGCGACGATTGTCGCCCAGCGCCCTCCTCCCCCGACGAGCACTTTACAGGGAAACGATTCCGCTGTGATCACTGATCCGGCCGCGTCTGTCCCATCGCCGCCTGGCAACCCGGCGCCTCTCAACGTTCTGCCTTCTTCAGGCCGCATCTCAACTCGGACGCGCCGACGAACAGCCGCCGCCGCTGGCACCGTGCCGCCTGCTGTTGATTATGGCTTCGGGCCCGGCGGGGCTCCTAGACCATCAGCCCGGCGTGCTATCACCCCGCCGCGAGCCCCACGACCGCGACCGCCCGCACCCGTCGTTTTGACCCCGGTTCTTGCCGCCTCGTCCGTCCCGACGGTACCCATCCCAAACGGCCGCGACCGCGCCGAGCCCGTGGGAAGTTCTCTTTTACGGCTTCCGCCGCCAACTGACGCACCTTCCGTCACCTCGACCGACTTGGACGCTCTCGGCGCAGTTGAAAATTTCAGTTCGGTGATTCGGCAGCGCGCTATTCGCACGCCGACTGGGCTCGGGAACAACAGGCTGAGCCCGCGTGCAACGCCGCCATGCGCTACATAGCCCTTGGCCTGCCGGAGGTTTTGCCAGACGACTTTTTGTCGGGTTTCCCTTACCACCAGCGCCCTCCCTTTTCGGAGGTAGGAACTGGTCAGCAAAGGCCGCTCGCACATCACCGACGCGGGCATCGTTCTACTTGTCCGACGACCGCCCCCCCCCCCCCTGCGTCGGATACTCAACGCCCGGTGGGTCGTACGGCCTGTTTATTGAACGACGAGCCTATTCGAATTTATGTTCCGCACCTCATGCGCCCCTGGGTCATGCAGGCTTGCCATTCCACCGCTTCCTGCCATCTAGGAACCGCGCGCACCCTACGTATGCTCGAACGTTTCTACTGGTGGATCGGTATGAGCATCTGCACCCGGTGGTGGCTACGCAACTGCTTAAAGTGCCAAGCACGGAAAACGTCGCGGCAGACGGTCCGGTGGCCCTCCGTCACGTTGCCCTTGCCAGAAGGGCCCGGCATCGCCGTCAGCATCGACTATTTCGGCCCTCTCCCGGTGACGCCTCGAGGTAATACCTACATCTTGCTTTTCACTGATCGTTTCAGCCGCCGAGCCGACATGTTTTTTTTTTTTTTTTTTTTATTCTCCATCACTTTTACTTTCCAGCCCTCTCGTAGGAGGTTTTACCCTCGACGATCTTCTGGACAAGCCGTGGTCACAGGTGTCGTCCCTTCTCCCCCCCGGTACGTGCCTTTATTTTTTGTCGCGCATAGGGTTCAGCATTCCCACTGCTCGTCGACTTTCATCGAATGTACAGCTAACTCACGCTCTCGCGCTTTCCGCTAATTAATCAATTTTATGCAAGAAAAAGTCCCTACGAGCATGCACTCGGTGATACTTGAACCCACGAAATTGATCTTGACAGGCACGCGGACCACCTACCAAGCCACCGGGGACGCATGTGCGCCGTCACAGCGGCAGAATTCACCGCTGAGGGCACGGCTAACATTCTCATCAACCGGTATATCTCTCTTTGGGGGTGCCCGCGCAGCATCCTCTCGGACAACGGCCTCCAATTCTGCTCCAAGCTTTCGCACGCCGTATATCAGCTTCTCGGGGTTCGAAACATTGCCACCAGCTCCTACCACCCAAACGGCAACGGTGGGGTGGAACGTGTAAACCACACGATGGCCCAGATGCTGGCAATGGTCGTCAACGAGTTCCAAAACAACTGGGATGAACAGCTCCCTCACGTCGAATTTGCGTACAACAAATCCGTCAGCGCCACCACGGGTCTGGCTCCCAACGAGGTACATATGGGTCGGCTGCCACGCCTCCCTCTCGCGATTTTCGAGTGTGCAGGAGTCGCCGGCCACCAGCGCTTGGCCCGCGACCACCTCGCCTACTGCGACTTGGCGACGGACCGCCAGCAGCGCGCGTACGATATCGTTCGAGAACACACACGCCCTCACCGTTGCTCGCGTGAACCGCCGCAACTCCGCCCTCTCCGACGCTCTGTGTCCGGTCCCCAAATTTGACGTTGGCGGTTGGGTGTAGGTGTACAATACGGCGGCCACCATCCGCCAGGGCGCAAAACCAGACACGGACGCCAAGGTCCTCAAGGCCAAACTCTCACTCAACTGGACGGGCCCCTACAAAGTTCTCGCAGTTAGCCCCTGCTCCTCAGCGGACACCCCGGATGGATCTCCTCTCGGCGCAAAGCTCCTGTATTTGGATCTTCCTTCCGATATGCCCGGCGCTGAGGTTCGCCGGCGCGTATCTGTTCAACGCTGCAAGCCCTGTGCCAACCCCCACGACCGTGGCGACATCCCGAAGTATTCGCCGGCGGGGTTGACGCAATACGTGCTCAACAATTTCTCCAAGAAATCCCCCCCGTACCACATCACCGAGGACGACGTTTCGACCCCTCTTGAACGACTCGAAGTAGAAAAGATTACTGGACATCAATCGGGTAGAGATTGAGGTGGCGTCATCGCGGTGATGTACGAGACGCACTGGACAGGATTATCCCGACCATCCTGGGAACGGGAAATGGACCTTCAGCTTTCTCGTCACGCAATTTTGCGCTACAGGACCGGCACCCCGAACCAACACCGCCAAACTAACCGCCTGTACCGCCGAATGAGAATTGGCGCGGCACAACGGGAGCTTTCTCGGAGTAACGGCGAGCGGTTTCCAGCACCCGGCTATGGCTGCGTATCGCACGCCGATTGGCTCCGCTGATACAGCAAAACTGTACTTCTCAACGGGGCCCACGTGTGGTACAAGGGCGACGACGGTCTGTGGTTGCTCGGGAAAATCAGCGCAACTACACCAACGGATGGAGTATATTTGGTTCGATTTTTGGACGACCCGATACCAATCAAGCTTCCTCTTTCTCCGGTGCGCTACACGACTTCGACGAGAGCTGTACGAGGCGTAGATGAATCTCGAGCCGCCGCCGTGGATAGCTGATTTTCGCTTCTTGACTGCACTCGATATATATATATATATATATAGTCGTTTTCCTGGACTTTGAGAAGTGTTTTTTTTTTCTGCTCCATGTGTTTCTGGTTTGTTTTGTTTGGTTTTCTGGGCTGGGTTGGCAATGTGTTTTTGCGTATTTTGTCCTGCCTACCCCACCCGCTCAGCGTCGGGACTGGTCCGGGTAATCGGCCGCTCATTTGCGGCCCAGGACGCGTTTTCAGAGTTGTGGGCTGGGTTTAGGTGGTTCTTGCCGTCTTCCGTGTTATTTATCTTTTCGTTTCCGTATTTACTTTTCGCTTTTCCATGCATCTTCCTCACCTCCCCCCCCCGTGCGGGCGGCATGGTGATGTGGCTGTCATTGACGATTTCTTCCTGCCCCTTAAAGCTAGGTCTTCCATTCATTTTTTGACGTACTGTTCCGGCTTCGTTCCTTGCCGTTCAGAGGTGTGGGAGTGGGTTTTGAGGAGCCGTATCTTCGACTACATGTTCTAGTTCGTGGAATCGGGGTTTATACGAATTTACATATTTCTGCATATACGGCTCATCAGAGTGGGCTAGTGTTACGATGCTGCTTTGTATGAGCTTGAAAGCAAGGTGATTGCCTGGGTTAGGGCACTGGGAACGTATTGTAGTACTTGGAAGGCGTATCTTAGATAGAAAACTTTGGGTTTTGCACAGACGAACGAGCTTGGTCTCAGCCTCCGAGTGCACGAAAAGAATAAAACTGTTCTTCTTCAATCGCTAAGCAAACGACACACGTGAGTACCAACGATCACCGACTTAAAAGGCAGACCTGTCCAGGAATACAAACTGTCCGGCAACATTGATCTTAACAGCACCCCCGAGGCGAAGTACATTCCCAAAAATGGTTGGATATGGATCTTGTCGCGGCGGGTAGATGCCGTTGTAGGATGCTGCTGCTGCATTGTTGCCGTTAGGATTATCGCGCCTTTTCGGAGCTGGATCCTGCGGCGGGTAGACGAGTCAGATACCTTTTTTGCCTCTTGTGCCTATGAAACAAGAGTCCCGAAGAGCGAACCCCGTCGTAGTGCATACATACTCTACCAAGAAGCGAAAGATAGATGATGCCGTTTTCATCTCGGCTTTTAGAAGGGCAAAAATGTTTCGGAATCAGGAACGGCCATACCACGTCGATCGCACCACATCCCGTCCGCTCTGTGAAGTTAAGCGGCGTCGGGCCAGGCTAGTACTACGGTGGGGGACCACGTGGGAAGCCCTGGTGCTGTTCCTTCTTTTTGTTGCACCACGCCAACGATCATGGTCACCCACTCACTATACTACTTGTACCTACCTGTCGTATACCTACCTTCAAGTTACCTGATGTGCCTCCACCACCACCCCAAACAAACTACTTCCCACTTCAGACATTATGCACCTACAGCACAACTAACGGTACTGCAGTACTACATACCAAGTACAGTGTGTACTTGCTGCACACTGGAGACATACTATACCTTGTCGGCCCAGTGATGAGAGAGATCATAGTCTCTTTTGTCGTCAGGGGACACCCGGGGTGCACCCCCGGGGCGCGGGCTTTTTTCCAAAAAATGGTTGGATATGGATCTTGTCGCGGCGGGTAGATGCCGTTGTAGGATGCTGCTGCTGCATTGCTGCCGTTAGGATTATCGCGCCTTTTCGGAGCTGGATCTTGCGGCGGGTAGACGAGTCAGATACCTTTTTTGCCTGCTGTGCCTATGAAACAAGAGCCCCGAAGAGCGAACCCCGTTGTAGTGCATACATACTCTACCAAGAAGCGAAATATAGATGATGCCGTTTTCATCTCGGCTTTTAGAAGGGTGCAAAAATGCTTCGGAATCAGGAACGACCATACCACGTCGATCGCACCACATCCCGTCCGCTCTGTGAAGTTAAGCGGCGTCGGGCCAGGCTAGTACTACGGTGGGGGACCACGTGGGAAGCCCTGGTGCTGTTCCTTCTTTTTGCTGCACCACGCCAACGATCATGGTCACCCACTCACTATACTACTTGTACCTACCTGTCGTATACCTACCTTCAAGTTACCTGATGTGCCCCACCACCACCCCAAACAAACTACTTCCCACTTCAGACATTATGCACCTACAGCACAACTAACGGTACTGCAGTACTACATACCAAGCACAGTGCGTACTTGCTGCACACTGGAGACATACTATACCTTGTCGGCCCAGTGACGAGAGAGATCATAGTCTCTTTTGTTGTCAGGGGACACCCGGGGTGCACCCCCGGGGCGCGGGCTTTTGTCCAAAAAATGGTTGGATATGGATCTTGTCGCGGCGGGTAGATGCCGTTGTAGGATGCTGCTGCTGCGTTGTTGCCGTTAGGATTATCGCGCCTTTTCGGAGCTGGATCCTGCGGCGGGTAGACGAGTCAGATACCTTTTTTGCCTGCTGTGCCTATGAAACAAGAGCCCCGAAGAGCGAACCCCGTCGTAGTGCATACATACTCTACCAAGAAGCGAAAGATAGATGATGCCGTTTTCATCTCGGCTTTTAGAAGGGCGCAAAAATGCTTCGGAATCAGGAACGGCCATACCACGTCGATCGCACCACATCCCGTCCGCTCTGTGAAGTTAAGCGGCGTCGGGCCAGGCTAGTACTAAGGCGGGGGACCACGTGGGAAGCCCTGGTGCTGTTCCTTCTTTTTGTTGCACCACGCCAACGATCATGGTCACCCACTCACTATACTACTTGTACCTACTTGTCGTATACCTACCTTCAAGTTACCTGATGTGCCTCCACCACCACCCCAAACAAACTACTTCCCACTTCAGACATTATGCACCTACAGCACAACTAACGGTACTGCAGTACTACATACCAAGCACAGTGCGTACTTGCTGCACACTGGAGACATACTATACCTTGTCGGCCCAGTGACGAGAGAGATCATAGTCTCTTTTGTCGTCAGGGGACACCCGGGGTGCACCCCCGGGGCGCGGGCTTTTTTCCAAAAAATGGTTGGATATGGATCTTGTCGCGGCGGGTAGATGCCGTTGAAGGATGCTGCTGCTGCATTGTTGCCGTTAGGATTATCGCGCCTTTTCGGAGCTGGATCCTGCGGCGGGTAGACGAGTCAGATACCTTTTTTGCCTGCTGTGCCTATGAAACAAGAGCCCCGAAGAGCGAACCCCGTCGTAGTGCATACATACTCTACCAAGAAGCGAAAGATAGATGATGCCGTTTTCATCTCGGCTTTTAGAAGGGCAAAAATGTTTCGGAATCAGGAACGGCCATACCACGTCGATCGCACCACATCCCGTCCGCTCTGTGAAGTTAAGCGGCGTCGGGCCAGGCTAGTACTACGGTGGGGGACCACGTGGGAAGCCCTGGTGCTGTTCCTTCTTTTTGTTGCACCACGCCAACGATCATGGTCACCCACTCACTATACTACTTGTACCTACCTGTCGTATACCTACCTTCAAGTTACCTGATGTGCCTCCACCACCACCCCAAACAAACTACTTCCCACTTCAGACATTATGCACCTACAGCACAACTAACGGTACTGCAGTACTACATACCAAGTACAGTGTGTACTTGCTGCACACTGGAGACATGCCATACCTTGTCGGCCCAGTGACGAGAGAGATCATAGTCTCTTTTGTCGTCAGGGGACACCCGGGGTGCACCCCCGGGGCGCGGGCTTTTTTCCAAAAAATAGTTGGATATGGATCTTGTCGCGGCGGGTAGATGCCGTTGTAGGATGCTGCTGCTGCGTTGTTGCCGTTAGGATTATCGCGCCTTTTCGGAGCTGGATCTTGCGGCGGGTAGACGAGTCAGATACCTTTTTTGCCTGCTGTGCCTATGAAACAAGAGCCCCGAAGAGCGAACCCCGTCGTAGTGCATACATACTCTACCAAGAAGCGAAATATAGATGATGCCGTTTTCATCTCGGCTTTTAGAAGGGCGCAAAAATGCTTCGGAATCAGGAACGGCCATACCACGTCGATCGCACCACATCCCGTCCGCTCTGTGAAGTTAAGCGGCGTCGGGCCAGGCTAGTACTACGGTGGGGGACCACGTGGGAAGCCCTGGTGCTGTTCCTTCTTTTTGTTGCACCACGCCAACGATCATGGTCACCCACTCACCATACTACTTGTACCTACCTGTCGTATACCTACCTTCAAGTTACCTGATGTGCCTCCACCACCACCCCAAACAAACACACTTCCCACTTCAGACATTATGCACCTACAGCACAACTAACGGTACTGCAGTACTACATACCAAGTACAGTGCGTACTTGCTGCACACTGGAGACATACTATTCCTTAGGGTTGGCCCAGTGACACAAACGGTTTCAACCTTGTGTTTTGGGTCGTATGTTCACTGCAGAAGGATTGGTTGTGGTAGTCGATCTGTCTGAGGCGGTCGTTGAGTCCTATGTTCAGAACGTTTGATGCATGCCTGGTTTGTTGCTCTGCGGTGGCGGTCACTGATGTCGGTGTGGTCTCCATACATGTTTTTGTTTTTTGATCCGCTATGCGCTTTGCGCTGAGATTTAGCGATATCTGGACTGGGTTGTGTACTGTATTTGTCTGGTTTTGAGATGAGGTAACCGATACCGCATTTATTGTTTCCTGTATAACCTGTTGTGTCTTTGTAATGAAGAAACTTGCTATTCGCCGTCGACGTAAAGTCAACTCACTGAGTGTTTATGTTCTCATCGCCTACCTGGTATATTTCATATCCTGTCAGAAACCTTCACACTCGGTCAGCCGTATTCGAAAGGACCTCGTGAGCAAAATTTATACGGCTGGACTTGTCAAATCCACCGGTCAAGGGTGAAAAACCGCGGCGCTGTACTGTTTGTTATTGTTGACAGTGCATGCCGCGCATGTTTAGTTGTAGCGTCCGGGATTCGCAAGATGTCCGAGGCGTTCTACGATTGAGGTATCACATTTGGAGCGAAAAGACTCTGAGCCGCCACGGGTCCTTACCGGCGGGCGCGTCATGTGTGAGACCTCGATAGATGCTGGCCACATATAAATACGTGGCATCAATCGTATTCACATGTTTGTCGCCTTTAAATTCCGCATTATACCTTGAGAGGAGCTTTTGAAAAAATAGTAGGGTGAACCTCTATCATCGTAGAACGCCTCGTCCTCAGATATTTAATTGTGTCGGTTTCTACCATCATTCAATTGGCCGATCGGAATCCGACGATCTCATGGTGCAATCGTTGGCCGATCAGAATCCAACGATCTCTACACGTACGAGATGCGCGTGGCATCAATCGTATTCACACGTTTGTCGCCGTTAAATTCCGTATTATACCTTGAGAGGAGCCTCTGAAAAAATAGTAGGGTGAACCGCTATCATCGTAGAACGCCTCGTCCTCAGATATTTAATTGTGTCGGTTTCTACCATCATTCAATTGGCCGATCGGAATCCGACGATCTCATGGTGCAATCGTTGGCCGATCAGAAACCAACGATCTCTATATACAATCGTTGGCCGAGCGGCTTGAACGACTCCCTGGTAGGATCGTTGACCGAGATCGGAATCCAAGCATCCCTTTGCACCATCCCTCTCCACGATCGTTGGCCGATAGAAAGCTAAAGCCAACGACCCTTTTTTACGACCGTTGACCGATCAGAATCCAACGGTTTCTTTCTGCAATCGTTGTCCGATCGGAATCCAACGATCCCTTTTTACAATTGTTGACCAATCGGCACCACCTAACGAACCCTTTTTACGACCAATGACCAATAGGAATCCAACGAACTTTTTTAACCATCGTTGGCCAATCGTTTTAAGGATCTCATTATACGTTTGTAAACGAACCGGAATCGATCCCATTTCACGATCGATCGTTGGACGATCTGCGACGAATGACCTCTTCTTTCGATCGTTGGCGGATAGCAACGCAGCGAACAGATTCCATCGATCTCTTTTTACAATCGTTGCCTGATCGTTTTTGACGAGCCATTTTTCAGATGATAGGCCGATCTGAAACTAAACGCTCGATGCACTTGTTACGATATGTATCGTAGCCGATCGTTTCCATCAAACAAACCCTTTTTACGATCGCCGGCCAATCGGATTGTGTATGATTCATTTCCACGATCATTGGCCGATAACTTTAGAGATAGATCGCTTGATTGAGAACCATTGAGCGATCGGAACATGACGATCAATATTTCAATCGGTGGCTGATCGATTTCAACAATCCCTTTTACGATCGGTGTCCGACCATTGGTCGATCGGGGTCGATCGTAACTAGCTATCAACGATCCCCTTTGGCGATGTTTGGCCAGTAGGAATCCAACATTCCCTCTGTTAAGATCGAAAGCCAATCGTTTTCAGTGATGATCCCTTTTTACGATCAATCGTTGGCTGGTCGAATTCAACGTTTCCTTTCAACAATGGCTGGCCGAATGATCCAAAGAAGCCCCTTTTATGACCGTTGATCGATCGGAAACAAAGTATCCCTTTCTATGATCGTCGGGCGATCGTTTTCAACGATTCCTGTTTCTATTCGATGGCCGATCGTTTTTAATGATCCCCTTTTGGGATCGTTAGCCAATAATAATCTAACGATCTCTGTGTACAATCGTTAGCTAAGCAGTTTACCCCTTTTTAGGATCGGTGGCCGCGATCGGAATCCAGCGATCCCTTTGTACGATCCGTACTATCGGGCGACCCATCGGCTAGGACTACAAGTGCATAGGAGAGGCGTCCCATGGATACTTCATGGATAACCCATGAGTCGCTCTCGAGCCTCGGAGGTTATGGCGCTGGCCCATGGGTCGCTGACGGGTCGTCCATGGGTCTCACATGAGCTTAACAGTGCTGGACCATGGGTCCACCCATGGGTCAACCACGTGTTTACAATGCGGGTCGCCCATGGGTCTCTGATGCGTTTTCAGTGCTGGCCGACGAGTTGCCCATGGGTCATCCATGGGTCGCCCATGGGTGGCCAGTGGGTCACCTCTGAGTTTCCCATGGGTCTCCCATCGGTTCACAGTACTGACCCATGGATCGCTTATGTGGTGTACATAGCAGACCCATGAGTCGCCCATGGGCCCGTTCACATGTTTATATTTAACCAACGGGTCGCCCATGGGTCACTCACGCCTGGATCTCCGATGGATTACCATGATTACCCACGGGCCTCCCCGTGGTATACCTCAACTATGGGTCACCCGTATGGGTCATTCATGAGTTTCCTATGGGTTTCCCATGGAATTACGGTGCTGGTCTATGGGTCGCCCATGGGTCGAGCATGGGTCGAGCATGGGTATCCCCAAGGTTTACAGTGCACACCCACCATGGGCTTGCCGTACTCACCTACGACAGACCCATGGGTCTCCCGTTCGGTGGTATACACATGTATGGCCCATGGATTTCCTGTGGGTCACCCGTTGGTGTGTACATTTGACCTTTGGTTTACGGTCCTGGCACATCGGTCTCCCGCTGGTACATATAGCTGACCCGTGGATCACCCATGGGTTTACATTTGTGACCCATAGCTCACTCATGAGTCGCCGATGGGTTTCTGGGTGCTATGTATATAACCGACGCATGAGTCACCTATGCTTCGCTCACGGGTGTCTCACGAGCTTTTCGGTGCTGGAACCGTCTCCCATCATGGCTCATGGATGATTCGCTCATGAGTCACCCATATGGAGTTACAGTTGTACTGGCCCATAGGTCACCCATGGGTGGCCCATGGGTCATCCGGTGGTATGTATGGCTGGCCCATGGGTCTGCAATGGGTGTCTAGTGCTGGCCTGTGTAGGTCTCCCATGAGGCTCCCATGGTTTTAGTGCTGGCCCATCGGTCACCCATGGGACTCCCATGATGGCTCTTGCCCGTGGGTCTCTCATACGTCTGTCATGGGTCCCCCTTACGTGGGGAATCCATGGAGGAACCCATCTATGGGGCAACCCATGGGTTTATGGTGCTGGCCCATGGGTCGTCGCCTGTTTTTCAATGATTCACGGGTTGCACATGGATTGCCCATGGCACCCCCACGGGACTCCTGTGGGTATCCCATGTGGGTTCCCCATGAGACACTCATGAAACGCCCGTGAAAAACAACGCGCTACAGAACCATTGGGAAACACCAATAGTGTGCATCCCTGACGATCGTGCACAATCGCACGATCGTAACACACAGCTCGATCTGCTCCAACCAGTCCAATTGAGTCTATCTCCTCTTCCGCGTGCAATAGCGCCTGCTTATGGTAACAACGTGTAAAGTTTACAAGGAGTTGCACAGGGATGTACGTTGTCACCTAACTTATTCAGCACAGGGATGTACGTTGTCATCTAACTTATTCAAGATATATATTAACGACCTGATAGTAGCAGTCGAGGGAGCAAGGCAGGGAGTCACGGTAGGAGAAGATACCGTGTCGGGATTGATGTTTGCGGATGACTTCGTGGGGATATCAGAAACACCCGAAGGATTGCAGAAACAAATAGAGAAGGCGCTAGAATACACCAGGAAATGGAGGGTGACGGCGAACGTGAAGAAATGCGCAGTAGTTGTTTGGAACGCAGATAAGGTAAACCCGGTAAATTTTAGTTGGAAGTGGGGAGAAGATGAGTTGCCGATCGTAGACCAGTATACATACCATGGCGTAGAGATCTCAAAAGACTGCTCTTGGGATACACATATAGCAAATTTTATAGGAAAGGGTAAGGCACAAGTAGGCAAGATGGATGCGATCCTAACAGACCCGAACCTTGACACTAGGATTAAGAGATGTATCTCGATGAATGTGATAGTACCAAAGCTAGAATATGCAGGAGAAATATCGGAAGGTAACGCGAAACTCGTAAAACAGTTGGAAACAGTACGAATGACAGCAGCTAAAAAACTCCTAAGATGCTCAAGTACGACTAGTAATACAGTATCAAGAGCAGAACTGGGAATGCACCCACTCAAGACAAATAGAGACATGAGAAAGTTGGACCGGCAATATAAAGTAAGGAACATGCCAAAAAAGAGGTTGCCAGCCATAGTTGATAGAGCTGTATGGGAGAAAGTAACAAAAGGGCGAGCTGGAATAAGGTGGGATGGCGTAGTTGAGAAAGTATGGAAGGATATAGGGGGAAACCAAGAAGAGAAACCAAGAAGAGACGATGTCCGCCGGGAAGTTTGGGAGGTACAAGGCAGAAGTAGAAGAAAGGATAGAAAGAAGGGAAAGGCTAGCGCTAAGAAACAAGGTGGAATCGGAAAAACACTTAGAGATATAAGGGGGATTGAGGGAAGGAATAGGAATGAAAACGTATTTATATGGCCCAATGGACTTCGCGAAAACGCTGAAACTGCGCTTTCGTGTAGGGGACCTGGACCTGCCAGAAAGAAGAGGCCAGTAGCCGGGAGGAGGAGGAAGTAGACGCACAGATGTACCCGTGGCAAAGCAATAGAGAGTAGAATTCACATAGTAGGAGAATGTGAAATATACAAGGAGGAACGGGATGTGTTGGAAGAGGAGATGAGGAAAATAGACGAATGTGACATGGAGGAGTTTGATACAATGAATAGCAGCGAGAAAACGATCGCTATCCTAAGAGATAGGTGGTGGCCACAGGAGGCCAAACAGGAAGGGGATATGTTTAGCAAAAAGTTTCTATGTAATATACGGAAACAACGTAATGAGCGCCCAATTGTTGGAGGTGTCTCTATTAGGAGTAGGAACGGTGCTCCGTCTCGAAAGGGACGCGTAGTCAATGGTCAAATGACTACGGCAAGCAACAAATGATGCCGCCCCTCCCTCCCGTCCTCCATTCGTGCGCTCCCTCTCCTCTCCACCACACACCACCCGTCCCACACCTCTTCCTCCTCTTCACATCCTCCCCCCCCCCGCCCGTCCTCTCCTCCTCTTCCACCTCCTACTCCTCCCCGTCCTATTCATAGGGATCATCATGTTCTTGAACCATGACTGCGTCAATGGCCGAGCCACCTCCAAAGGAATACCCACAGGAGAAGTAAACACGCATACTGCTGTATATACTTCGTACAGTCGCGCTGACCAACCCCAGCCTACCCATGATGATGACTCGAATTGTAAACAAGAAACATCTGCGGAATGAACAATCAGTAACAATGCTGCAGCTCTGCATTTGTTTTTCGCCCGTGTTCACGCCCTCGGTGATGCTCATCATGAGGCTCTTTCGTACTAAACGTTTCGTTTGTGATGAACAACGTATACCGCACGTGGGTACGAAAGAACACACCTCTTCAGTAAACAATATACCTGGTATAAAATACGCAGAACAGGGGGGAAACGGAAAACATGCAGAAACCGAAGACTTATGTAATATGACACGAAAGCGCAACCACTACGCTCGACCGGGACAAGTGTCCTTCGAAGAGCGCAGGTATCTAAACTCGCCACTCTCGCAGTGGAAGGTTTTGGGCACCTCGGAAAGGAAGGCAGCGACCTGATCGATCAAGTGGCGGCAAGCATCGTCGAAGGGACGGACGGGTCGTCTTTGGCGAGGCAAGGCGTCTGCAAAGAACGGTTTTTCCAAGGAATCCCCGTGACCATCCAGATCGCGATCTCACGCTGAGTGCACCGGTACAAACTGGCACTGAGGGACCGCCAGACTGCCAGGAGAAGGAGGGAACAAACCGAGCACTGCTGCCAATGACGTGGGGGTGGAACCTTGACGAGGAGTAAGATAAACGAGGGTTTGCCACGGAAGGAAGGCGCAAGTAGGAGAACCCCTTTTAGAGCTGCGGTCCCGTTTCGGGGACAAACTACTCAAATCGTAAGAAGTTTGCCCCACAACGGGACTGCAGTCCTAAAAGGGTTAAGAAAGGAAAACGAGGCATCTGTTGGTTCAGAGTGATAGAAACGAGACTACTTCTGCGGTATTGGAGTATATTCGACTCAGGTTAGAATGGTACATGTACGATACATTGTCGGAGGGAAACATTAATAACACTATTATATAAGCAAGGGGGGATTCGCCGCGGCGGCGGGCTGACGCCTGCCGGCGGCTCCGCGAATATCCGTACTCGGCCAAAGGCATACCGGTATGCAACTCGAGGCTGTTAGTGCGACAGTACTGCCAAAGGGTGCAACTTAAAAAACAGTTTTAATGATGAGAAAGAAAACCCTGGAAACACAAGAATAAGAAACATTGCCATCCGCCATCCGGCGCAACAACACATAAACTCGTTCGTACAACAGCAAGCAGCACCACAAAGTACTACGTACGAGACGCTCAGCGTCTGTACTGTATACTCCGTATACAGATAAACACAAAAACAGTCATATAGTTGAGCTGCAGTCGATCGAGCTAATCGACAGTACGAAGCGCCGGCGATTACGCAGGTGCGGCAAACTCAGCAGAAGCATTGCGTACAGGTACGTATCGTACGAAAACTACGCTGGCATGAGACCTCCGCCGAGACGCCAAACAAATGTCAATTGCGAAGCGGTACACGTACAGCTTCGGAAGCAGGTGTATCCGTCTCTCTCAAGATGCGGAGACACATTACCGAGAGCGATTGATTTGCATAGTAACCATGCTCACGGGGCCACCAGCAAAAACACATCGCAGGCATAGCTAGAGCAGCAGCAGAACAGCACAGTAGTAGCACATACATAACAGCAGCACCAGAGCAGCGGCAGAACAGCGGCAGGTGCAGCCGCAGTAGAACGTCATGCACGCCCGAGGCTGCCCCTGGTACAACAGTCGGGGCAGGGGAGCCTGGTAGCGCACGAGTAGGAAGGGCAAAATACCATGTCTCAGGCCCACCTACTCTGTTAGGCGGACTACGTGAGCAGCAGCAGCAACAGCAGAACAATACAACAGCTACACGTAGCAGTAGCAAAGTAGCAGCAGTAGCACATCACGCACGCTCGAGGCCGCTCTCGACACACAGTCGAGGCAGGGGAGCACGGTGGGGCACGAAGAGGAAAAGTGAAATGGCGTCCCAAAGGGAGTTACTTTGTATTGGGTGAATCTGGCCCCTACTAAAGCCCAGTTGTCGGTTCGAGTCTCACCGAGTGCGTGCTCGTGCTCGTAGAGAATTTTTCTTGCGTAAAAACCAGACGAGTTGGCAGAGAGCGTAAGTCAGAAAAATTCGATGAGTAATCGACAAGCGTTGGGAAAGCTGAACCCTCTGTGCGACAAAATGAAGGCACATACCGGGGGGGAAAAGGGACGACATCTGTGACCACGGCTTGTCCAGAAGCTGGAAAGTAAAAGCGTGACTAAAAAAGTTAAAAGAATGAAGAACCACACCCTCGAGGTTCAGCAATGAAACATATCGCAGGCTGACCTACTCCATGGGGGGGAGCTGCGTTAGCAGCAACAGCAGAGCAGCACAGCAGCGGTGGTACGTAGCAGTAGCAGGACCAGCAGAGCAGCGGCAGAACAACGGCAGGAGCAGCCGCAGTAGCAGTACATCACGCACGCCCGAGGCCGCCCCGGCACAGCAGTCAGGGCAGAGGAGCACGGTGGGCACGACACGACGAGAAAAGGCATAAGCATACCCTCGAGGATTAGGAGCGAAACATATTGCAGGGTGACCTGCCCCGTGAGGGGAGCTGCGTGAGGGTGTGAAAGAAACACGACGTCGTCGTCGTCGTACCGTACCTTGTTGTAACCCGCACATGTAGTAGTTCATAACTTTAATTGTTTTATATCGGTAACATGAGAAAAAAGAAAAACGCCTTCACAACACAACCGAAACCTCACGCTTCATGTGATACTGCCTGCTGCGTGTACAAAAACAAATCGTGGACACCATTTGTACCTCCACCACCATGCCGCGGCGTACCGATTCGGTCGAAACCAAAACCCCATCCTTTCTGCCTTACGGAGCCTGGTCGACCGGCGTGCGCAGCAGCAGAAGAAACTTGGGACGCTCGTTTCGCGACCATATTCTTGCTGCGAATCTCAACATTTTTGCGGAAAAATGGTGCTTGCACACGTAAAATAGCCCGAATCGACAATTCGACACCCGTTTTGGCAACGCCCAACCCCCAACGCACGCGCACTTGTCTAAAAGCTGGAAAATAGAACTGAGTAAACATAATAATAAATGAAACACGCTGCCGGTTGACCTCGTGCATAAGGGGAGCTGCGTGAGAAGCAGCAACAGAGCTGCACAGCAGCGGTGGTGCGTAGCAGCGGCAGCAGCAGCAGGAGCAGAGCATTGGCGGTGCTAGTACCAGCAGCAATCAGTACATCACGCACGCCCGAGGCCGCCCCGGCACAGCAGTCGGGGCAGGGGAGCACGGTGGGGCATGAGAGGAATGGAATAATAACGCCCTCGAGGGTCAGCAACGAAACATATGGCAGGGTGACCTACTCCGTGAGGGGAGCTGCGTGAGGGTGTAAAAGAAATACGACGTCGTCGACGTACCTCATCATATCCCGCACACGTACTGTTCATAATTACTTTTTTCTTGTCGGTTACATAAGAAAAAACGAAAAACGCCCAGCGACAGTAGCAGCAGTAGTAGCACATCACGCACGCCCGAGGCCGCCCTCGGCACAGCCGTCGAGGCGGGGGAGCACGGTGGGGCACGACGAGGAAAGGTAAAATAGCGTCCCAGATGAAGTTACTTTGTAGTAGGTGAATCTCATCCCTACTAAAAAAGTCAAGTTGTGGGTTGTTCGGGTCTCATCGAGTGTGTGCTCGTGGTCGTAGAGATATTTTCTCGCGTAAAACTAGACGAGCCGATAGCCCCAGAGTGAGAGATAGCAAAATTCGATGAATATGCGATGAGCGTTGGGGAGGCTGAACCCTCTGCGCGATAAAATGAAGGCACTATCCGGAGGGGGAAAGGGACGACGTCTGTGACCACGGCTAGTCCAGAAGCTGGAGAGCAGAAGTGAGATCGAAAGAATATAAAATAATAATTAATGAACCACAACCTCGAGGTTCAGCAACGAAACATATCGCAGGCTGATCTACTCCATGAGGGGGAGTTGCGTGAGCAGCAACAGCAGAACATCACAGCAGGGGTGGTACGTAGCAGCAGCAGCAGCAAAGCAACAGCAGCAGCCGCAGTAGCAGTACATCACGCACGCCCGAGGCCGCCCCGGCGCAGCTGTCGGGGCGGGGGAGCACGGTGGGCACGGCACGAGGAGTAAAGACAAAATCGTACCCTCGAGGGTCAGCAACGAAATATGTTGCAGGGTGACCTGCCCCGTGAGGGGAGCTGCGTGAGGGTGTAAACAAACACGTCGTCGTCGTACGTCGTCGTAGCTCGCACATGGCACATGTATTCGTTCATAACTTTGTTTTTGTCTTGGTGGTTACACGAGAAAAAAGAAAAGCGTGTTCACAACACAACCAAAACGCCACGCTTCATGTGACACTGCCTGCTGTGCTTAAAAAAACAAATGGTAGACACCATTTGTACCTCCACCACCGTACCGCTCCTCCCGCGGCGCAAGCTCATCCGACGCGGGCGAAACCAAAGACCCCGTCCTCTCTGCTTTACGGAATCTGGTCGACCGGTGTGTTCAGGAGCCGAAGAGGCTCGCGATGCTGGTTTTGCGACCATATGATAGCCTACGAATCTCAGCATTTTTGCGGAAACTCGTGCTTTCACACGCAAAATAGCCTGAATCTAAATTTCGCCACTCGTTTCTGGGATACCTTACCCTCAACGCACAAGCAACGGCTGAGCATGAGACAGGCCACCCCAGCCCATAGTCCCCACACTCTCGCCGCCATTAGCTAGCTGTCGAAAGCCGCGGAGGTTGCGGCCTCTCCCGTTTCGACCATAGGAGAAGAGGTCCACTCTGGGTGCTGGCATCGAAAACACTATACTTTTACCGTCACGAGCGAGCATATGTACTGCAGATGTCGGTTGACGGCACATTTTCTTTTTGAGGGACAGCCGTCAAGGACACCCCAATGCTCAAAACTATTATAATATTTCATAACAGGGTTTGACGGGTAAAAGGTAGGCCTGACGAGGCAAAGGTAGGCCATCAACCACACACAGTCTTTGGCCACGAGACTGTCATAAATCAAGTATCGACCACTCAACTGGTCCCACTCACAACTGACTTTTTTTAAATGTTTCTGTTAAAAACGAGCACAGCACACCTGGCCAGCCGGCAGACAGGGCACGGCGCAAGCACGCCCGAGGCCGCCCCCGACACAGTCGGGCTCGGAGATCATGATGAGGCAGTTTCGTTCCGTAATAAGGTGATTCAGAACCTCATCTCGCGCTAGCACAAACCAAGAAAAAAACTACGTCTAAGAAACGCCGAGGAACGCTGAGAGCACTGTTATGACAACAATATCGTACTTATATTTATGGTATACCAAGTATATCTGGACGAGGCCGTAGGAGAAGTATACACATAAAAATGTTATACGCGTGGTATTAGTAACACAGAAAGGTGGCCGGGTTACCCCCCTCGCATATTGTGGGCGTGATCATCTATTATTGTGGAGATGTTGAACGATGCGCACTTTAAGCAAACTGTAGCCAAAAGATACCAAGCCGTGGAGGTTTCAGTGTAATCGCATGTGTGAGTGGAGCAGTGGCCGGGGATCCTGTGTGATGTCCCCTAGCCACCTGGCTCGTGGTCCGATGAGGATCACTCCGTGATAATACGAGCTCTAAGAACAAGACTTACTGAGTGCGAGGCCAGCGAGACTGGTGGAGTCCCTCGCTGGAAGCCCTCTTGCTGATATCATCTGGCAGAGGCCATAATATCTAGATATTCGCGGAACTTCTGTTGGAGGAGTTTTCGGCTGCGGAGTATTGGGTCACAGCTGGGAAGGCAGTTGGCCCGTTGGACGGATCGAAACGGCTTGAAGCGCACAGCAGGGGAGGACGCTCCGGGAGCTGGAGGACGCACAGGTCAGGCGGCAGTTTCTCCGTTATTACAGTAGAGTCCAGGTGGACTGCTGTGGATTATGGCGCACACGGCAAGCACGCCGCTGGTGGTAGGGGAGTCTCTGACTCCACCGAAATACGGAGAGGTGTGGACCGAGCAGGCCTCTCGTGTTTTTTACGCAGCGTACCTCGATTATGAGGAACGGCTGCAGCTCGCCAACGCTCAGGGGGTGGTTCAGCACTCCAAAGTGAGCATGGGCCAGCTTATCCCCAATTACATTCATCGGTGTTTTGAGGGATTTTACAAGCATCAGACTACGATGACCGCCTCGGAGTTGTTGGACGCTGTTAGGCAGCACGCTGGTTACACAACCACCAGCAACAGATTTGACACCTCGCGGGCGGCAGCGGACTTGCGTCGCGTTCTCTCAATGAGGCGCGATGAAAAGCAGGGCGGTGAAACATCCGTCAAAGACCGCGCGATGATGGTAAACTCCGCTATGGAAAAGTATTTTGCGGAGAATCACGCGGTGCATGCCATGTACCGCGCGCAGGACCGTTCGTGGTTGCCCGGACCGGCGGAATTTGTGAGCATGGCGTTGGTGGATGGCTTATGGCCGTCCGAGTTCAAAAAGTACGTAAAAGGTCAGCTAACGTACGCTGCAGGGTGGAAGAAGGACCCGGCATTGGTCATGGACCAAATTTTTTCTGCTGCAGAACAGTGGAAATTCATCGAGGCGTATGGTCGGAAAGATGCTGCAGGGGCAGCTGAACCGCGACGCCAACAGCAGCAGAAACCGAAACAGCAGCAGTCCGCGAAAAAGTCGTTTGTTCGCGTCTGTTTCGAGTGTGGTGATCCCAACCATTATGTTTCTGATTGCCCAAAAGCTCGCGGTGGCGGCACAGCTCCCAGCAGTGGTGGGCGCGGGTCGTCAGGGTATCGCGGGGGCCGCAATGGCGGCCGGGGCAGATTCAACCATGGACGCGGGCGCGGTGGCCGTGGTGGCAATCAATTGACAGCGGGCGGTGGAACTTCT
This sequence comes from Macrocystis pyrifera, assembly GCA_031763025.1. Classification (NCBI taxonomy): domain Eukaryota; class Phaeophyceae; order Laminariales; family Laminariaceae; genus Macrocystis; species Macrocystis pyrifera. Next base: position 4,691,059 of record JASSKH010000030.1, read on the forward strand.
GCTGTTGCTTCTTCAACTTCTGGTGCGCCAGCGGCAGGAGCCGCTGGGTCGGGATCTGGTTCGTCTGTTGCCGGCCGAGCTGTATACGTTGGAGGAGCTGGAACATCGGTGGGTGCTGCTGGAGCGAGAACTTCGCCATCCACCGAGCGGGCGGAGTCAGTGTCTGGTGCTGCTGCAGGGGCGGTAGCGCCGGAACCGTCTGTATATTCGACGTCTTGGTCGGGGTGGACCGCCGATTCTATTTCTTCGGCGCCGGCTGTAGGAGGGCAGCCATGGCGTCAGGTGACTCTTGGTACCGACCAGAGTTCAACGGCAGGTGAAGTGCCTGTCGATCGCAGCGCTGAGTGTTTACGCGCTGATCTCTCTTTGCCAGGGTCGGTTGGTTCGCTGATGGCGCGTGTGATCCTTGATTCGGGGTCGGCGCTCACGTCCATCGGTGTCGGCTTACCTCAGCAGCTGTCTTCGCATTTCGGCGGCGCCGATCTGCAAATTCCGTTCGAAAATGGCCCGCAGCAGGCGAAAACCGCTACGGGTGTTTCAGTGATGGTCACGCACAAAACGGTGCCGATTGCCGTGAGTGTACGGACGCCGTGGGGAGCGGTGAAATTGGAGCCCATCACTTTCGCGGTCATGCCTGGTACAGATAACGTCGTTCTGTTTGGCATGGCTACCATGAAAGCTCTTGGCATCGACGTCTACCGTGAAGCTCTGGAGAAGCTTCGCCCTCGCGCAGTGCCGGTATCGACCGGTGTGGAGACTCCGAGTTACCTTGCGGCGCGCAGAGTGACGGTTTCCGTGCGTGCTTTTCAGACCGAGGCTACGGTGGATGCTCCGGAGGACAAGGCGGTGGAACATTTGGTCGACCGGGGGCCAGACATGTTCATGGATCCGGAGGCGGAGCGGACGGCCCGAGAACGGGCGTTGGAGGACAGCGTGCAGCAGGCAGAGCAGAGTGGATTAAGCGTCGGCGGAGCAACCCGTTTGCGCGAAATTTTGGCTCGTCGCGTGGGTGCTTTTCGCCGTGCGCTGTGTGGTGATCCGCCAGCGCAAGTGGAGCCGATGCGAGTGCAGCTGAAGCAACAGGCGAAGCCTGTCAAGGCAACGCCACGTCGGTACGAACCGACGAAAAGGGACTGGCTCTCGAAGTGCATTGCTGCTTTGGTGTTTTTTGGCTTTGTCTACCACAACATCCAGGCGGTGTGGGCGAGTCCGGCGATGGCGGTGCCCAAGAAGGACTCTTTCCGTTTGGTGAGCGACTACTCGGCGGTGAACGCACAGGTGGAGAAGTCCCCGGGCGTCATGCCCAACCATGAAGACATGGGAGATCTGCTGGGGGCGCGTTTCTTCGGCAAGCTGGACCTACTTCAAGGGTACTGGCAGATGCCTTTGGCTCCGGAGGCGCAAGACGTCTTCACCATGGCGACAAGCGACGGTTTGTTCACGCCTACCCGTGTTCCCCAAGGTGTTTTGAATGCGACTTCTTATTTCCAAGGTGTCATGACTGAAGTGTTGCGTGGTTTGGATTGCAAAGTTTGGGTCGATGACGTTTTCTTTTTCGCAGACACCGAAGAAGCTCTTCTGCAGCTGCTTGATGACATTCTAGAACGCCTGGAGAATGTTGGACTGTTTGTCGCCGCCCACAAGTGTACCTTCTTCTCTCGTGAACTGGTCTGGTGTGGTAAGGTGTATTCCAATGGTGTCGTGTCCCATGACCCCGCTCGAGTGCAAGGTTTAAGTGAAATGCGTCGTCCCGAAAACGCTGGAGAACTAATGCAATTCTTGCAGGCTGTCAACTGGTTGCGTACATCGTTACCACGTTTAGCGGAAACGGTAGCACCGTTACGTGATTTTTTGGAGGAGCTCCTTGTTGGGGCTACACGTCGGACTAAGCGAGTGGCGCGCAATCGTGTCATCAAGGATACCGCGTGGACGGAGGATCGGGTGCGGGCGTGGAATGCCGCACGGGGTTTGGTGGCGCAAGCAGTGCCGCTTCATCATCCTCGTCCCGGGTGCGTTGTTTTGATGTTTCCTGACGCTTCTGATTTCCATTGGGGTAGTTTTCTCACCCAAGTGCCTGAACACGAATTTCGCAGTGGATTGGCGTTGGAAAGCATGTCTCACGAGCCTCTCGGATTTCTGAGTGGTTCGTTCACAGGTTCGCAGTTGCGCTGGGCGACTGTCGACAAAGAAGGTTTTGCGATCGTTAATACGTTCCGGAGGCTCGAATACCTGCTTTGGGGTGGTGTTCATATCTTTACTGATCATCGAAACTTGCAGTACATTTTCAATCCGGAGAAGTGTGTCACGACGGTCACAAAGACCATGGCACAACGCCTAGAGAATTGGAAGGGTGTTTTAGGACAATACCGCTATGCAATCGAACACATCCCTGGCGATCGAAACTGTTGGGGGGATCTGTTGTCTCGTTGGGTCAAAGTTCCTACGGTGCCTGTTCGTTCGGTTGCCGTGCACAGCCCATGTAATGCTGACGATTCGCTTCCCGCATTGGATGTGATTCGTGCCTCGCAACAAAGGTCTGTCGCTCGTATCGGCGTTGGTGTTCATGAATTTTCGACAACCTTCGGTCAAGCTACCTTGGCCGATGATGGTTTGTTTCGTGTGCGTGTTGGGGTGCGTGACGTCTTGTGGATTCCGCCGGATGATCTTGCTCTTCAAACTCGTTTGATGGTGTGCGCGCACATGCGCTCGGCTGGTCACCGTGGTGTGGCGCCGACTTTGTTTCGCCTGAAGGAATATTGTGTTTGGCCTCACATGGATTCTCAGGTTCGCGAATTCGTTCGCCAGTGTTTGCACTGTGTAGACACGCGTGCAGGTGCACTCATTCCTCGTCCCTACGGAGACACGGTGCATGGTACCGCTCCGGGAGAAGTGGTGCACTTTGATTTTTTGTATGTTGGCCACAGCGGGCCCGAAGGTAGCGATGGCCTGCCTGATGAGGATGGTTTCCGATATGTTTTGGTCATCATGGATGATTTGTCCAACTACGTGGCGTTGGAACCGGCCGAGGCTTGTACAGCCGAGGTCACAGCGAAGCATTTGCTAGCCTGGTGTAAGACTTTGGGGGTGCCGCGTGTGTGGGTGAGTGATACCGCCACGCATTTCAAGAACAGGGTGCTTGCTTTGTTGAGCGACGCGTTGCACATCGAACATCGTTTTGCTGTCGCTTACACGCCGTGGTCGAACGGTACGTGTGAACGCATGGTAAAAGAGGTGGTACGTGCTCTGCGTTCCATTCTGTCAGAACAGCGTCGTCAGGTTTCGGAGTGGGTTGATGTTTTGCCGGCCGCTCAGTGGGCCTTGAACACTTCGTTTCGTGAACGTTACCGAAGCACTCCGTACAGCGTGATGTTTGGGCGTGCTCCGCGTACCGATTTCTCGGCGCTCGTTTCTGAGTCTGATGGCAGGTGGAATGTTGACGTGATGAATGCTGACTTGTTGCGTGCGAACGTCCGTGAAGTCGTTGCAGAGCAGGAGAGATTTTGCGCCGATATTCGCGCAGCTGTTGCCGTGTCTCGCGACAACAAACGTAAACAGGCTCAGGGCCAGGTGGTGTTGCCAAAATTTGCGGTTGGTGATTTCGTGTTGTATGCTCGTGTTCGTCGGCAGGGTGTCACACCGAAATTGTTGTCCACATGGACTGGTCCGTGGCGTGTGGTAGCAGCTGATCATGATCATGTGTACTCAGTTCAGAACATCGTTTCTGGAAAGGTGCATCAAGCTCACGTGGCTCGTTTACGATTTTATGCGGATGCGACGTTGAACGTCACCGCTGATCTGAAGGATGTTTTCCAACATTCCTTTGCGCAGGGTGAATGCCGCATGAATGCTTTGGTGCATGTGGCCGAAGATGATGCCAACGAGGTGATTGTCTTGGTCGATTGGGATGGTTTCGAAGCAGAGGAGCGCACGTGGGAGTCTTTGCGGTCGATTTATTCTGCTGCGCCTGAATTCGTCGTGAAGGAATTGCGCAAATTACGGATGACCCGAGCGCTCAAGATTAAAATTGCTTCAGAGTTCAGCATTGATTTGTGATTTGCCGCATGCGATTTCGTCTTGGTTTTTTGGTTTTGTCAAGCTCGTTCGTGTCGAGTGAACTCGCTTTGGGGGTGCTGTAGCCAAAAGATACCAAGCCGTGGAGGTTTCAGTGTAATCGCATGTGTGAGTGGAGCAGTGGCCGGGGATCCTGTGTGATGTCCCCTAGCCACCTGGCTCGTGGTCCGATGAGGATCACTCCGTGATAATACGAGCTCTAAGAACAAGACTTACTGAGTGCGAGGCCAGCGAGACTGGTGGAGTCCCTCGCTGGAAGCCCTCTTGCTGATATCATCTGGCAGAGGCCATAAAACCCAACAAAAACCATATACGTTTTCACAGTTTTTTCTGTTATTTACGCCCACAATGTTGCAGTAGTATGCAGGGGGGGGGGGGGCACGGGAGGGGTTCCGGGTGCCGGCCACCCTTGCAGTGTAGACTAGACAGGAAGACAAAAGAAAAAACGAAAGAGCATACGTAATAAGAAAGAAGAACATGCGTCAGCGAGAATACAACCAACAACAACAAAAAAAATGACAAAGGAGCTATTAACAGAAAAGATCAGAATGAATAACAAGCTGGAGCGATGTGATCACCGGGGGGTTGTTTTTTTTTCGTCATCCTTCATAACGTATGTATGTGTGCTAAAATATGCTCTATTTTTTTGAGGGCTCCTAATAATAGTGTAGAAATACATACCGGTATACGCAGGACCGGCCCGAACAACAAACTACTGTAGTCTTTGGTTGACACCTTACACAAAAACAGGTCAGCATGACAAACAAACCGGAGCGCTATACCTCAATTTATAGTACGAATGTTTTTTGTTTTTCCAAATTTGGATCGCTTGGTTATAAAAAAATTCGCTTGGTTATAGAGCCCCCCCCCCCCCCGCGCGCTGTCTAGCAGGAGGGGGGGGATCTCTAAAACTAAGTGATCCAAAGTTGGACAGCCCTCCCACCCCACCCCCCTGTCTATAGGGGGAGAGAAGGTCTCTGACACCGAGTATTCCAAGTTGGAAAGCTTCTATTTGTTGTAGCTGACATGATACGTACCAGGTACATACAGGTTGCATGGTACAAGTAAGTGTACGCCGTATAAGATCCTATCATAATTCGAGTACCTGATACAGAGCAATAATGTTACTAACATTTTTTTGTGTGCTATTTTCTATTTTCTCTTTTTCTCCGTGTACATATATCGCTGTCATCAGATAAGAGTCGTTCTGTGATTCTGTGATTGTTCTTCGTTTGTTCGTATGTTTGTTCTGCGTTCTTAACAACCACCACTTACTATTAATACCAGTACCTGGCATAAAACAACTATTATTAATACATGTATACAGGAGTAGACTAAAAACTATTACGTAATACGACGGAACCACACACTCGCCACTAATACTATGTCGGAATTGTAATCAAGCACCACTACAGGAGTATACGTAGGTACTCACTCGGACTCGGAGTTTTGTCAGATACCATTAAGAATAGGTACCAGGTATTTTAAATAAAGCACAAATGACTGCTTCGAGTTGTTTTTACTCGATTATAGAATGGTGGCGCCCCCTGTCTGGGACTCAAATAAACAAGTGGGGTGTCGATAAATTTATTTTCGTGTACCCTTGATGTATATACCTTGGTACCTTGTATATACAACAGCAGTTACAGAAGTAGTATAGAGTAGTATGGATGATAGAGCTCGTGTTAATATTAATAGTGCTTTGATAGATTGTGTCCATCACCCATTCTACAGCAGTAGCGTACCTATAGGTCCTAGCGATCTCACCCAGCAGCATGATTATTACTTTGTAGTATTAATAATAGTTGTAACGTTGGTTGTTGGTAACCAAGGAACACGCCAAGAATCACGATTCTCAAAATTCTAAGAGCCCAGTGCTCCCCGCCGCTGCTTGCTGTGGGTACTGCGGATCTTCCGCATACAGAAGCCCAGTCAGAGCGCGCACAGCAGTGGGTGTTCGTGCAGCGTTTGTGCAGTCCCGGACCCCCCGACGGCAGTCTGTTACGATTGAACACACACGCTTTCGCCACCACAGGCGAAATTCTGCACACATAGTAATAGTAGTAGTAGTAGTAGTAGTAGTGTATAGTATACGCATCATCAGTAACACATATTCGGCCGCATATACAGCACGCGGAGAGGGAGGCCGGCAACGACGGCGTTCTTCGGATATTTTGGTATGTACCTCTTTTTTCTTCTTGGTGCGTTTTGCCGTATACTGGTACACAAGTTAGTAAGCATAAAGCAACGTAGGGTATACATACAGCAGGAAGAGTAGTCGGAATGCAGCAACAACTAACTAACTGCTGTAGACAGCAGCAGAGCAGTAGGTATTAATAGTAGTGCGCGTATCAGGTCTGTATGTATTCGTTTGGACGACAACGTTTTCGGTCTCACACAGGTTCGGTTTATTTCTTTTTTCATACACGAGAGTCAGTGTACGAGAGTACCACGTAGAAGTGTAGAGTGCACCACAGAGTGTGCGAGTGCGAAGGAGTCTACTTACTATACAAACAGTACGCACTCGACTCGTGCTGTTAAAAAGTGCCATACGTAAAAGTAACACCGGTAACACAAAGCAGTGAGTCAGTGAATCATCTCCTTACTTGATCGAGGAAAGAAACTTTTTTTACATCATGCTTCGACGCGTGTATATATATACTGGTATAATATATATATATGTACACACCATACATACGGCATATCCTCTCTGCTGCGGCCGCGCCTCCATATTGTGCGTAGTCTTCGCCCTCCTGACTCCTGACACGTTCTATTAATCTTGTACTTGTATTCATCCAGGGGGAGGAGGTCTACTTCAATTTCCTAAAATGGGGGGCTTGTGGCGCAACGAAAAGCGTGCTCGACTTGCACTTGGGGTCGGACTACCACCACCGCCACCACTACTACTACTACCAGCATTATTGCTGCTGCCGATGCTGATAGTCGTTGGCGCCAGAGGAACGTCTTCTGGCATCCAGGTACGAAATATTTCGCACGTAACGGAACGGGTATGTATATAGTGTACACAGGTATAGAGCCACATATATAGTACCGGAAAAAAAAAAGAACGTCTATACTTCGTTCTGTCTTGGTTTACGGTCTTGTTTTTCGTGTTGTGTTCTCGTGCCCGGTATATACGTTGCTGGCATTTCACTTGCTTTACACTAACTAATACCATCAGGTACGACATGAGTTTTTTTTTTGCTTTTTCTGTCTCACTACGAGGTATAACAGTCTGTGCCACATCAATCATTATTAATAGCTGGTATTAATAGTATATATATCCCTACTACTGTAGGAGAAGGAATCAGGACGGACACTGCTGGGTGTACTGCTGACGATGTAGTTGGGTGGAAAGAACGACAACACACAGGGTGTGTATAACTACTGTGCTGTATACTCTATAATGTGTTTACAGTGCTCGTAGTGTATATATAATATATGTCATACCAGGTGTACTCTGTACAGCACACAAGCACATGTCCATGTTTAGTCTGTGTGTAGTGTTGTGTCCTCGATCACACCGCCCGTTGGGGTGTGCAATGAACCGACAACGTAATAGTATATCCATGTCTACTCGATAACAGCACACAAAGCCGGGCCCATCCTGTGATGCAGTATGGGGTTAGTGCAGTGGGAGCACACGTGCGGTATATGAAAGCTCTCCGAACAACGTGCTACAACAGCCAAATGGCAGTTGACTACTGCAATACACACCTGGTCGCCACAAGAAGAACGGTTTTTATTCTTCTGCTTATGACGTGTACCACAACAACAGGTACGTGATAATGATATGCCTCAAGAGCTCAATCGCCTAAAAAAAAAAACGAGGATCTGCGAAACGAGCACAGTATACAGCAGTACGGACTTGCCACCACTGAGGATCGAGGAATCAACATCGCAGTTTAGTGACGATGTCGTTGTTGATAAACACTCTCTGTATAACATATATATATATGTTCTCGTCATCATCGATCGTCGTCGTCTCGTCTTTTCGTCGAGTTGCAGTTGGTGATCTCGTCGTCCTGTCGTGTGTCTACTGCTGCTGTAATTCCATCGCGTGATCGTAGAGCATCCATCTCTATCTCATACTCTTTTCGAACAATATGTTGATAATATCAATATTGACAGCAGTATTATTAATATTACGAGGGACCATAGTAAGTGAAAACAGGCATATATATATATGGGTGTTTGTGTTTAGGTCCTATTTACTATGGTCCCCCGTACACGAAGAGGAGAGAGAGAAACGAAACTATGTTTTATTTTTTTTTTTTTTTTACTCATCACTTTCACTTTCCAGCCTAATTCGTAAGAGGTTTTTACCCTCGACGACCTTCTGGACAAGCCGTGGTCACAGGTGTCTTCCCTTCTCCCCCCCGGTACGTGCCTTTATTTTTTATCGCGCATAGGGTTCAGCATTCCCACTGCTCGTCGATTTTCATCGAATGTAGCTAACTCACGCTCTCGCGCTTTCCGCTAATCAATCCCTTTTATGCAAGAAAAAGGCCCTACGAGCATGCACTCGGTGAGACTTGAACCCACGAAATTGATCTTGATAGGCACGCGGACCACCTACCAAGCCACCGGGGACGCCGGACTACAGAGTAACCGCTATATGTATCATACTATGTCACAATTGAAAACAAACTATATCAATATGTATAATACGGCTGGCACAGAAGCGTATGGGGGATACTATTAGTACTGATTTACGGAAGGATATTCGGTTAATATAGGAACGGCATCTATGCTATATTGTCGGAATAAGGCAAAAGCATAACAATAATAGCGGGTTGGGATTTTTGTAGGAACTTAAATACGTAAAACAGCAGTAGTTGTTTTTGTCTGTTTTGGTTTTACTTGACTTTATTACACCCCCTCCTATTACGAGGGACCTTAATAATAGTAAATATGACCTACGGTACACACAAAAACCGATATATATTCCCAATTTTTTACCAACAACCATATCTGGTCCTATATTTCTTATATGGTCCCCCGTGATATATTAGACCACCTACCTCCCGTGTCTTGGACTCGAAAAAAAAAAAGTGGGGTGTCGTTTTTTACGTGTCCCCTTGTTGGTACGCTACGCGCGTAATCGTCTGGGGACTCTATTTTATGTGCTATGTACAAAGTACGGCCTAAAAGTCCGAGAACGATGGAAGACGCCATAGCACACCTGGTACCAGAACTTATTATTATCCAAAGTACTTGATAGTTGAGTAGTGTCTGCCCCCCAACAAGGAACGTGTAACATGGGCAAGCCTTGGGTAAAGCCATCCTGGTTTGACCTTTTGTTGTGCTTTGACTGCAATATTATCACTCTGTCCCATATTATAGGGAACATTTTATAGTCATATTCAATCTAAATGATTCTTATGTTTCGGTGCAGAGGGGTACCAGGTACCTGTTGGGATTTTGAGTGTATACGTAGTAGAGCTCGCCGCTGAGCACACTTTCTTGAGCATATATCTTCTCAGCGTCTCCCTGAAAATTTGAGACCAAGCTTCATTAGGCTCTCTTTTTCTTGTTTGTGGGTCTATACTGTATCTGCTATTAATGGTAAAAGTTCCTGCTTGCATGTATTATACCTCGTACATGAACACTATACAGGAAAACGAATGAACGGTAATAAAAGTAAATAAAAACGACAAGCCACAGGTTCTGCATGGCAAATTAAAATGCATGATCCATTGAACAATATCCTGAATTCGGGATTATTTTACATGGATGGATGGGATGCGTTATATACAGCAGTACATATTTATATATGTATATGCTTTCTTGCGCGATGGCCCTGTTATAAAGATTACCCGCTGGGTTGGGTAATCGATGGGTATTTTACCCCTATAGCTCAGCACTACCAGGTAGTAGGTAATACCTTCGCATTCGACGTCGTGGAGGACACGGGTTCGCATCTCACTTCGAACGTTTCTTTTATACAGAAAAACGCTTGAGCGCGAGGCCCCTTAAAGACATACCTGGTACTATATATTGCTTCCTGACTCCCCAGGTATTGAAACGAAACGGGTAGGTCAGCGTACGTACGGCCGTATAGGGCGGTATAGACGCCCCAAAGATCCCGCCGTTCAGAGGGGGGGAGAGAGTGTTGTAAGGATTTACCGCCGTGGCAGTGGACTCGATCGGTCTTTTACCCCCTAGAGCTCAGGTAATACCTTCACACCCCCGCCGCGGTCGGACTCCGGCCTCTCGGCATTGCAAACTTACAAGCACGAGGGAAGGGTCTATAACGGGGGAGGGTCCCGGTCCCGCGGGGTATCTTTCCGGCGGGTGTGTACGCAGCAGTGATGACGTCTCCTTTTAGTACTGCAGTCACACAGTCAGTCCCGTTTTTGGGGACGAACCACATACAAAATTATACCAGGTACCTGGTACCTGGTAAGTACAGCAAGCAGTATTTTGTCCCCCAAACGGGACTGACTGCGGTCCTGAAAGGGTTTTATTTCTTTTATCATAGATACAGCAGTAGTATTACTGTTAATAATACAATAAGAAGTATGTACTGCTGTTGTAAGTGGTGAAAAAAGTGCGAGGAGGCTGATTCTTTGTTGCTGATGTATATATATATATATATATATATATTATATACCACACTACGATTCACGATTGATTGACCACTTTGTTGACCAGCAACAAACAGCGGCTACAATAATCGGTAAGTATTAATGATAGTATAATAACTACAGCAGTTCGGTTGGGATGCAAGTCGCATAGTCTATACATGCATACTGCTGTTGTCTGTAGATCATACTCGTATAGCCGAGTGAGTTATAGGGCGGTTCCTACGCGTATATATCATGACCCAACAAACTGATGGCGGTCGGCGGTGTTGTATCAGACGAGAACAGCATCATCAGAAACAGCGCGGTGTGTGTGCATGTCATCACGTATGCCACATTCACTTATTATGGCTCAAAATTATTGTTGTTGTTCTCTTGCACCCCGATTAGCGGAAAGCGCGAGAGCGTGAGTTAGCTGTACATTCGATGAAAATCGACGAGCAGTGGGAATGCTGAACCCTATGCGCGATAAAAAATAAAGGCACGTACCGGGGGGGAGAAGGGACGACACCTGTGACCACGGCTTGTCCAGAAGATCGTCGAGGGTAAAACCTCCTACGAGTGGGCTGGAAAGTAAAAGTGATGATGAAAAAAAAAAAAAAAAAAAAAAAAAAAACCCGCAGGCGCGACCGGAGTATTCTTTGCCTTATAATATACGAACAGGTGGTCTAAATATATACCTTGGTTTGGTACGAATATTTGTATTAGTATTTATCGAGCTGCATATTCTTCGGGGCAGGGGAACGCGCGGGGTGTGTATGTATATGCGTACCCAATCAAGTACTCACGGAGGCATTCGGAGAGGTTCAATTATATCGACACTACACTATTAATACGAATACTGCTTGCCGTTTGTTGTTGTTGATTGATGTGATGATGCATCATGGTATCTTGGTTTTCACCTGATAAAAGACACGCGGAATCGGTTTTGTTTTATTGTTCTTCCTTTTTTCTTTCTTATTTCGTTCCATTTGTTATATTCGCCTTTATTTTCTCTCGCCCTCCTAAAAAACAGTTCGTGACCCAGATCCGGGGTACAAAAACAGTACACTATCCCCCCTCCCCACAACTACAGTAAGTATATGTTTCAGGAGTCAGAAATATTATATGGAGGGAACTTCAGGCTCATTTTTGGCGGGGCGATAAGAAACTCACACGAAAAAGTCGTGCTCAGCGGTAAGCGCTACGAGCACTAAATAATCCTCCCGTACATAATAATAGCCTACGTATAAGCTCAAGTAAAGGTTGTTCGAGAATGCTGTCACAATACAGCAGTGGGCGCCCGCAGTCGACAAATATTAAGTTGAGAAAAAGTAGACTCAGATCGGCACGAAAAACAAGAAAAATGGGTCAAGAAACACAGCTCAAAAGTGGCGACAAACAAGAAAATTGGGTTAAGAAACACAGCTCAACAATGGAACCGACTCTAAATCGTATACAATAGGGTTAGATCAAAAGATCGGGGGAAAAAATACAACATTGAGCCTGGACACCAAATTGACTCCTTTAGAACCGCAGTCCCGTTTCGGGGACGAACTACTTGAATTTTGAGTGTTTTGTCCCCTAAACGGGACTGCGGTTCTAAAAGGGAAGCGAACGGGCGCCCACTGTTAACAATAAGGCTCTAAAGAGGCTTGTTCAGGTTAGATGTTTATTGTTGGCGTATATATGGTTCGTGCCTTGCATTTTTACCTCCCACAATGCTTTTCAGCTTTCCAGCCCTTTCGTCCCTCGTCGAATAGCACTGCAGCGCGCAAGCGGAGAGAGAGTTAAATGTGAAGGGCTGACTCCACATATATACCTCATCATCAGCGCAACAACATACATACCAGCACTGACTGCGGTTGTGAATATAACATGTACATTATGTATCACGCGCACACAATTCAACGGGGGAGTAGTGATGCTAAACAAATACAAGGTGCCAAATACGATGTCGACGGGTATATTGTCGTATATAGAAAGAGAAGTTTAGTGTGAAGGAACACACCCTGCTGGTGGTGTACATTCATACATTCCAGTATAATGACACAAGCGATATGAACATGGGTGTTATATATATGGGCAAACGTTACTTGATGCTTGATAGTTTGATGACACGCTTCGCAGACACCGCATATCTCGGAGCACGCCTGCCAACGATCAACTATATATCCGTATCGCAAGAGGACGCGGATTCTCGACGCTTTCTATATATAACGCCTATATTAAGCTTGCTTATATGCATAATATGTACCAGGTAGCATATACCTGGTATACGATATAACAATAAGAAAATATACGATATCTAGGGTGCGAGATACGCCTGTTCCGGACCCCCGAAACTCGAAGGGGAGGCATTCGCTGGATCTTTCGAGAACTGAGAATGGGAACCGGAATGGCTGTGTCGGTGTCTGTACGAGAGGCACCATATATATCGCAGCGGAGGGTTCGATCCAAGAACTTTTACGTACGGTTGGCGGTACTGTGTAGCAACGGGAAGGGGGGGGGGAGGGGAAGGGGACGGAGGGGGGGAGTCCTTGCTACATCCTGAAAAGGGGGAAACAACGAAGTATCCACGAGTAGTGAGATACTGCGTCTGTCTGTTGTCCCATGGGATGTCCCATAAAAGCCCCATGGGCTACATTGGCCCAATAGCATATTCCATCGAATGAATATCCTATGGGTTATTCCAATGGGAGTTCGCGGGAATCCCGTAAGAACTCATGGAACGCACTCTACGATTAGTGATACGTTGTGTCCCTTATCCCATGAGAAGTCCCATGGGATACACTGGTACGTTTGTCTCATAGCATATTGCGTCCCTCTTTTGCGACATGCATTGATTCCAACCCGTACCCAACCCAAACCCAACCGAACGACGCTCACCCTCCATTTTGAATATTATAAATGCTCATACAAAACACATAAAAACAACTATACTATGAATCCCATGGGTTATCTTGTGATCGGAATATGGGTTATCTTGTGATCGGAATTCATGAGAATCCCCCAGGGACTCCTCGAACGCACTCTACGAGTACATGATGAGCCATTGCGTCTGTTATCTCATGGAACGTTCCTCGGGAAATCCCATGCATGTGTGCGTTGGTCTCACGGCATATATCCAATGGGACGGGTGTTCCGTTCGTTATCCCAACCAAAGACGAGGAATTCCTCGAACGCAGTCTACGAGCAGTAAGACACTGCGTCTGTCTTCTCATTGGGTACCGCGTGGGAAGTACCATGGGAAACATTGGACCCATACGATATGCCATGGTCATGGGATACATCCCATGATGGAGCTCATGGGAATCCCACGAAACTCCACGAACGTAATCTGCAGTACGCGTAGTAGTAGCGGGACATTGCGTCTGTTTATATCTTAGTCTGTACCCTGCTGGTATGATTTATCAAATCATTCAAATATCCGACATCTTTCTATTAATAGCATGTTGTGACAGTATACACTTTTGAAAAACCGTTTGCCGCGATAAATAGCTAAGAGCACTGGCCATCGGGGTTCTTTGGAGATTTTCAAGGAGCACATGATAGTTCGGTGAGTAATAATGTTGTATTAATATACTACACAGTAGTGATACCTGGTATTAATAGTACGTTAGTGCAATATTCATATCCCGTATGAGTGCAAGGTGTACTGTACCTTGATCAGGATAATATTGTTGAACTAATCAGGGGGGTCGAGCAAGGGTCGCTGTTATGAGGCTTAGATTGGGTAGGCAATTGGTTAACCTTTTACCTCTAACCCAATGGACTATTAATAAGACCCTAACAAATGGCGACGACGGCAAAACATGGGTCGTTGGTCGTGAGTTCGAGTCTCACGTCCACCATGATACGCGTATCGCTTTTTAAAGAAAAGTGAATTTCCTCATGTCAAGAATCTGAAAAATACTTCTGGATCCCCAGAAATTGGAACCGCGTGTGGTGTCACGCGTCGACCCGTATATCCGGTCCGTTCCAGGGGGGGAGAGTGTTATGAGGCTTAGATTGGGTAGGCAATTGGTTAACCTTTTACCTTTAGCCCAACGGACTAAGACCCTAACATTACGTCCCCCTCGGCCTCACTTTTGTCATACAAATACTACAGTACAGCATGTATTACTATTGTATTACTGGATTGACAGTGCTATTACGTTTGCCCCCCGACAATATCCGGCTCAAACCCCGATCGCTCATAGTCAGCGGGAGAGGAGAAGGAGAAAACTCAAAATTATATCAAACCTGTCAAGTCGAAAGAAGTCAAAGCTACAAATATAATTACTATCCTTGCCCTTTCGTCAATCTCTTCAGGGTGCCACTGTGGCCACAAGCGAGCTCTTCCTCGACCATCTTTCTCTATCTCTCGTTATCTCTCTCGCTTTATTTCCCTCTTTCCTCCTTGGTATGATCTTGAACACAGGTAGTGTACTTCACACCAGCATGTAGACGAAGCAAGCGCATAGCCACTAGGCGCAGCCTCCGAGAGACTTCGCAGAAGACACCGACAGCACTCTACAATGGTTATTTCACCAACATTTAAACCGCATTTCAACAGGTTATGAGCCTCGAATCAGTGTCGCCACAATCGACGAGCTTGCACCACACTTCAAACAGGACTCGTGGATAGTGGAAAACCGCGGCGGAATACAATATACAAACTCAAGCGAGCTTTAGCTCCCTTACGGTGTGTTGGAATTGTACCACAAAAGGTTCGGTATCTAGTTTGGAGTCGCCACTGCTGTGAACTTATGTATGTACGTGTGTGTGCGTGTGTACCACAGTATACCTGGTAGTAAGCATGGTATCGCTCCAAACATCGAGACACGAACAACACCCATCCCGAAAAAAAGTACTCGTTGGTAGATTTTCTAGAGCAAATGTTCGGCCGAACCCAATCTACACAGTATAAACAGAGCTCTGCAGCGAGGAGCAGTCACCTCGTAGACAAGACAATCCTGATCAGTATCAGGAAAACAAGAAGTGAGCATGGACACCAGACCAACGGGTGAAGCACTGCACGGGTGACCGGGACCCCCCCTTGCACAAAATGGCGTAATTTTTTGTTGTTGTGGAGACAGTAAATATTGTAGCAGATCCCACAAGGTGCCGACAACCTCTGAATTCGGTACGCCTGCGTATTGCTGTGGCACATTTTTGAACGTCTCCACAGCTATTGTTTTTGCACCCCCACATTCTTCAAGGGAGGGGCCCCGGCCACCTGTGTAGCGATTGGGAGAGTTGAGATGTATTCTAGATATTTTGGGCGGGAGACTTTAATCTGTCTTGTCCCTGCTGTAGTTGCTCGTGCTACAATGGTATGAGCCCAGCAACGGCGGTGCGGGGCTTGAAGTTTCCTTGATTTCCGCGGCAATCCGGTTGGCACGCAGCGCCTGCTGCAACTCAGGACACGCATGTATTTCTATAGTACGGGGGAACACCGTAACCAGAACCAATTGGGGTATGTAAACATAGGGGATACGTACATGGTTTTTGTGTCCATGGTGGGTTTTGATTGCTATCGCCCGAAGTAGTGCTGTACATAAGTGTCTACATGAGTTTTCTTCATGCATTGTTCCTTTGCCGCTCTCCCCCGTCTCCCGGGAACCCAGGCTGCAGGACCCCCATCAACACGGAACGATAACACGGGCCATCACCTTAGACCCGCTGCGTCCGAAGGAGGACAACAGTCCCCTCTTCGGGTAGCGCTATCGACTAACCCGCTGGACAAAAGCGAAAGGGGCGACGGCGTTCCCTCCGCCTTCGCCACACGTTTTGTGTTCGAGGGGGGTTTTAGTGGGCTAGACGAGCCGTCGGTGACACGACCATCTCATCACAGACAGAGAAGCATGCAGACGGTGTGCTCTCCTGGCGACGACTTTTCGTTGATCTCAACCGTTCACGCGGAGGCGAGTGGGTGCTACTTCCAAGGGGCCAACGACACGAACGCCTACTTCACCGCCGATGAGGACAGGATCGTGCTTCCTGCGAGCATTTCCGCATCTTCCAGTACGAGCGAAACTGTGAGTTAGTTAACTACTGTCTCTTATCTTCTTGCCGATGAAACGACGAGAGTTAACTCTCATTACTTGCACTACTGTAAGCAAGTGTGCTTTTAACTCCACAGAACGTACTACAGTACTACCAACGATGGACCTTCAAAGCACCGTCAAGGCTACAGAACGTATCCCTATGCTACGTTCTGTGGCCCTTGCGTCCTTTTTTATTGTTCCAGGACGGTGCTTACAAAGTAGAACGCCTGCCTGCCTTTTCGCCCACCTCCAACGATTATTCAAAATGTGAGAGGTCTCGTCACCCCGTGTGGTGTCGCTTTGTGTTAATGTGCTACGAGTGGTGGAACTTGTCTAGCCAGCGTTCACGACGGTGTAACAGCGCGTGCGTGGCTCATTGTTGTATGGTGTTTGAGTGTGGCAGGCGAGGAAACTGCAGAGATGCGGTGCGGGTCTCACCGCGATTAATATGTAGCTTTGGTATATCTACAGGAGAAAAATGTTGTTCGGCGCGTGCAGGGTGGGTTTTCCGTATAAAGGTACTTAGCGGTACGTTGCTTGTTGTTCCTGGCACAACTTATTACATATGGCGTACAATAGTGGTTGCTGCAGATTTGTACTTAATCGTCACCATGAAAAAAACGTGTGTTCGTTGTGCCCAGCCCGACCTGCTGTAGTGCGCTAGTCCAGGTAGAGAGCCACCCCCGGTTTGAGGCAATACATCCGTGCGACAACCTCTTCAACTGAGCGGAGGGTAAATTGCCATTACATGTATTCGACATAATACGAAACATCAAGTATTTGACTAAATGCATGGGTTTGGTAAAATAGGTGGTAAGGTCTCACGCAGTAATTGTGCACAGCTACTACTGTTGTCGCGTAAACCAACAGATGTGTCCAAATTTTGATACAATAGTTGTTCGTTTCCTACAAGAATGCAGCTAACAACGTCTGCATGACTACAGTACACACCTATGACACGTACAAGGAATACTTGAACCCATCCGTGTACCCCTGCCTATTCTCAACGTAACGTTTCGCGCAGTTCGCATGGGTTGCAGGGAAGGTGCTCGGGTTCAGTGGCGGTGCGCTAGACGTTGACCCGGAATGCGTTTCAGACGGACCCTGGACGGTGAATTCTCATCCCATGGACGCTGGGTCTTGGTCCTGTGAGTGAACTTCGAAGTACTAATGCATCGTCCCTGTGCTGCCGATGGTCCGTGACTCGATGCTCCCTACATGGCGATTAAGTATCGTACTGTACTGGTACCATTTCTCTAAAATTAGGAACGCCGTGTGAATCATCACTCTACTTGTATAACTTGTTCAGTCTGTGTAATGTGTCTCTGTTTTTCAATGTCCAGTAACAATCTGTAGTACGGTACTATCGCTTGTTTCCGTCTCGGTGTTCGTGTGCAGTGTATGCACTCTGTCCCGTAGTTGCTGACCACGGCATTTGCATCGCTGTGGGAGAGGCAGAATCAGCACGAACCCCGATGGGTGCGCACCGTCGCTGTCATTGGGCAGAAAAAGCGGTACCAAAACAGTACTGCCAGGGAAATCAACGACACTGTGGGGTAAGAAGAAGCCGGTGGTGCTCTCAGCACGGCGACGCTGAGATAACACCATCTCGGGAAGCTCAGGCGATTCGCTGAAGGGCGTGCGGTAGGGCACTAACATGGGCCCGACGAAAACGAGCAAAAGGGTGCTGCACTTTGAAAGGCGTTTCTAGGTGCCACCAACTCCACCTCGTCGGGGCCTGACCCCGTGTATTGTACAAGCACATAAGTTACCTGATACATACTGTAGTATCGAGTCACGTGAATAGTTGGGATCATTGTGATAGCGCGTGGTACAAACGACAGGACAGCTACCAAGCGAACGAGCAATGAGAAAGGCAGATTAATGTTTACAGAGACACCAGAAATTCGGGAGTCGTTACATACTGAATAGAGTGTAGATCGCACCCATTCTCCAACAAGAGATCCAGCCTGGACCAGCTTTCCTGAATCGTATTAGGTGTCCCATACTGCTTGTATGATATCGCGGACCATTACTGTACTGATCACCTCCCCTCCCAAATTCCGTTGTCAGGCTTGGTTGGAGGCACCTTGGTGGCCTTTTCCCAAGAAAGCTTTGGGATTGAGTGCGGCTGCTCCGGAGACTCTTCGGAGACGGCGGACGTGCGAAGTACTCCCGCGCCAGCCTCTGCGAACGGCTCGACTCCCGCGTCCGGCCCCAGCCCAAGTCCAAGCCCCGCCGGGGGATTAAGCTGCGGTGCTGACTCGTTTAGGATAATCTCGCCACAACTGGATGACTTCGAAGGGTGTTTTGCGGACACGGATGGGGTGAATGGCACTCTCAGTAGCCATTATGGCCAGACGTCAAGCGAGCTCGGCGACGGCGGCGGCACCAACTCGGTTTTTGCCGCGTCTATCGACGAGAGGGGACACCAGGTACGTTTGTTTTGGGGCAGAACACACAACGCCTTTGCATGCGGTGGCGATGTCGTTTAGATCGCGAAACAGTCAGCACTACTACCGGACACGAGACATGCGGCTGTATTTGTGTTGAAAGGGAGTGTGCTCCAAAAACAATCGTTCGTTGTTCTATGCCTCACAATGTGAATGCATGTCGTGAATCCTTGGACAGGTCCGTTGGGTCGCAGGGACGTACGCAAACATGTCAACCGACAGTGGCATTGTCCCGACCTGCATATCAGACGACAGCGCAACATCCGTCCACCCTGCGGACTCCACGTGGCTCTGTGAGTCCAGCGTAGATATGGTGGTATGGTGATCATCCCCACTGACTGTAGCGGTTCTGTCATCAAACATAATTAGGGATGTGTGGGTGTAAATGGTAACGCTACTGCTGTAATGTTTGGATATGTTTCCCACTGCAAGTATGGTGAAATATTGTTGTACTTAAGAGCACACGCGCAGAGGCGAGTGCCAGTTGGGTTTGACGCGCAACGCTCGAAGTACAATCATTTCATGGAGATAAAACTGGGCGCATCTAATGCAATGCACGAGGGAGAGCTCTTCTTCTACTGTGCAAGGTACACATGACCTCCCTCCGACACAATAACAAAGCCTGAATTTCGTGTCCTGGTCGACAACCCATCATCAGGTGATCTCACGGGCGCCGGCACCTTCATGCCCGTAAACGAGACACACTTCCGAGTCGACTGTGGCTGCAACTCCACATCATCATCCTCTGGCACAAACTCAGAGGAGACCACGCCGACTAGGGGGGGCAGCGGGGGATCCTCTTCCGCCGCCGCCGCCTCCGCCCCGACACCTTCACCCAACAGCCAATCAGCCGCGGAAGTCGAGTCGGAGGCTAACGGGGGATCATCTACAATCGCACCAAGAGCTTCCCCGGCGTTCGGGTTGGCTGCCGTTGTCGGTGCCGTGGTGGGGCTTGCGCGTCTCTTCGTGGGGGAGTGATTGAGACTCGATCGTAGTTCGTTCGTGGGGGAGTGATTTTACGGATCACAGCAGCATCACGGGGGGGTGTACTCGATAGGAGAGATGTACTCGATCTCATGCATGGCCGTAGTCGTATGACCATAGACCCTCGCATCCCTACAATGCCGGGACGGAGGGGCATATCAGAGTAGTAATCAGAACTCACGACGGACGAACCCAAAAAAAGTTTACTCCTCCGTTCGCACACCCTATTGGGTTATCGTAACTACTACTGTATGCTCACCCGTAGTGGTGGTGGATGATTATATGCCTGGGGTGTTCACCGATGGAAGCTTAAGCCCTACGTGCAGCCCGGTGCCTTACATTGGATGTCGTGACGGGGCGTATTGTCTAAACTGTGGTGTTGCCGGGACGCTCTGACTATCTATATCCACACACACATATCATGACCCCTCCCCCCCTCCCCCGCCGAGAGGATTTACGGGTGCAGCGTGCCTGGAGTCTGCCCTACGGCCCTGGCATGACATGAGTACCTTCCCCCCCGGCGAGGGGGTTTCTGTTTGCAGCGTGCCCTGATTGCGTCGCTTGGAACGATCTACAGGATATATACCATACGAACGGATATATACGGTGCCCACAAGAGGAGAGTGTCCAAGTCGGAGACGACGAAGGTGTTGTACGTATTGGATCGCTGGTAATGGGGTCGAATGCAGTGTGGGGATCGTGTAATACGTACGGTACGGTATATTTTCGGGGTTGGTGTAATGTTGTAGCGGCTGAGTGTGTGCTGCTTCATCGGTGGTTTGCTCTTGTGATATCTACATGTCGCTTCTGTATGGTAGGTCGAGAGGTGGCTACTACTGAAGCACGTACGTACGTAGTCTTGCCCTTTGTAGCATGTACTCAACAAAAGCGCCATTTTTTATCAGCGTCTTATGTTCGATGTTTTACCTGCCAGTGTATAGTAGAGTACGTCCATGAGTCCTTCAGTAAGCGTCGATATATCTGGTATGTTCTGGTCATGGGCTAGGTAGGCCTCAATGGGTAAGCAGGCGAATGTCGCTGTGGCTGTCGGCCTTGCTGGATCGGGGTTGTTTTACGATGGGGGCAGCACTTGCTGTATTATTGTATTCGGCTGCCCTTCCTTGCAACGTACATATTTTTTGACGAGCGTTTTTGACTGCACCAGACAGATCCGTGGTGACTTATCATCGCGGCCAGAACAGTTTGGGTTGATGATATAGAATGCCATTAACACAGGGCCATCCAGAACACAACCCGATTTTTGCGGGTTTTCAACCGCAACAGAATCCTACAGGGGTATACATAGCCCCGAAAAAATGTATTATCCAGACCAAGCCACGATGTTACAAGACCGTGTTCGTTCGTTCGTACGTACACGTTTATTTCACTCGTACGCTGGGGAACCGCCTCGAAGTTTTTGTTCTCGGGCTCCTATCCTCGGTCCTGGCCACCCTACGACTCAACCATCCATCCGTCCCATTGATCATAACTCGTCACCGTGCTTGCTGACCCTCGCAATGTTTCGGCTCCTGCTTTTTGGTCCTTTGGCGCCGTCTGTGTCTAGCTAGTTATGGTTGGTTCGGCAGCACGTGCACATTGCCGTGCTCCCCCTGCGCGGAGATGCCAAAACGAGTTTTTTTCAGTTTATATCAAATGTTGCCAAGTTTTACCATTATTGTTGTGTCTGTTGTTCGACAATGTGCACTGATAGTATGCATGCCAGTCGCAAAAAAATAACATTACTGTACGTTTGATATCCGACAATGTGCATGTCAATCGCAAAAATGTCACTATTATTGTGTTTGGCATCGGACAGCGTATAGCATTTGCATGAGTTCCAACGTTGACCATTCATAAACATTACGAGGGGAGCATTTCCAGAAGGAAGAAAACCAAAGGGATATACCTGTATTAATGTTGTCTCCCCTATCCCACCCTCGCCGGCTCGAACTCTCCACTCACTCACGCTGATCCACAATCATCACGTCAGGCGCACGCACAACACCTACAGTACCTGGTATTCCGCAGTTTCATGCTTCCTGCTATGTGCCGCTTGCACTTTCTTCCACCGCCACGATAACAAAAACCCAGCTCTCTAAAGGACAAGCATGGCGACTCCGCAAGTCGGCGGGCAATTTCGACACAAAAATAATACTGCCAGCCCGTTAGGATGACCCCCCGGTATATTTGAAACCATGAGGCTAGCACGTCTCCTACCGAAGCATTGATTGTATGGGGTATCCCATGATTTGATCAGCATGCACGTCCCACGGGACAAACGTGCCCATGTTGTATCCCATGGGCCTCCATGTGGTTAACTCCCGCGGAATATCCCATGGTGTACCCCGAGTGGTGTATCCCATGAATGAAAGACTATATGTGGGGTACGGCATAGCGCGGTTCATTGCGTATCACATGGGCCTCCACAATTGCCGTGCACACTATTTCGTACTTGTTTGTTTTCCGCCATCGAGATGCATATTGTTACAGCCTGTTTTGCGACCACAGGAAGGATTTCAGGGAAGTGAGCTAATGTGAGAACATCATCATCATCATCATCATCAGTTGCCTCCGATGGAATATTCCATGATCTCATGGAGAATTCGTCATACTGGGTACCCCGTGGCGCGTTCCATGGCGTGTCCCATGCATCATGCAACGGGCAATGGGGCAAATGCTACAATTGCGTACACCATGTAGTATCCAATGGCGCTCCTCACGAGACAGATGCCCCCTTTTGTCGTGTATCCCATCGGCATCAATTCCATGTTTCCCCCCACATGGAATATCCCATGGGTGTGCGTTGTGTGTATAATGTATCTCATAGGGTATCCCGTGGCACGTCCAATGGTGTATCCCACGTGTAATACCGTGGGGCAAACGCTCTCATGGTGCCTCGTGTTTAGGCTATGCTGTGGTTGTTTTACCGCGTGCCGCTTTGTCCTTGTTTTCTCTCTTCCGATCCACGACCGCGCCAGTCTATGGTCACGGAACACGCGTACTCTCTCTCTGTAGGAAAAACCCTGTGCCTGGTTTGGACGTCTATCGCGCACCGAGCTCGCTCAAGGTCCCCTCCTCTTGTCAATCTCCGTCGAAACGTGGGTTTCAATGGGTGCACCCCATGGGATACACTAGCCATGGTGTATAGCCCTAACCCTGCAAGGATGGTCGTGGTCCCCCCCTTGCACAATGTGGCAAACCCCACCAGGCTTAAGCAATCTCTCAATTCGGTACGCTTAATGGTGTGCTACATAGTCCAATGCCTCGACAAGGGCGTTTTTACGCCCAGATTGTGCAGCAGCGGGGGGGGGGGGGGCGGCCCCACCTGTGTATAACCCTCATCCTAAACGACGGGTTCTACGATAAAGGTAGCACATTTCCGCTAATATGTTTTCTGAATGACGGAGGTTTTCCTTAACCCAAAATCGTCGGAATGCCAGTCTTGTTTCGAAAAAGGGCGCTTTGGTACACTTGCGCCATGGGATTATCCGGCGGCGTGCAATTTGGTTTTCGCCTAAGTCAGTTTTCGGGTGAGGTATGAAGCCCCTCAAGTGAGGAGCCTCAGAAAAATTAGGGTGAGAACCTCTATCGTAGAACGCCTCCAACTCTAACCCTAACCCCAACCGTAAGGAATGTCGTGTGAACCACGGGATGGCGCATGAAGCAACACGTGTGGGACGAACACTCCCATGGTGTATCTCACGAGGCGTCCCGTGGCGTATCCCGCGGTACCGCTCTTGGGGTTAGAGGCGCTTTCTGTACTGGATGGTAGTGGGTGGTGCCCCCCATGGGATATTTGTTTGGTACAGTGGCGTGGGCACTTGTTTACACCACGGTACGATACAGCCCATGGGCTATAGATACACCCCAATAGTGCTCCTCCATGAGGCATCCCGGCGGCATATAGTGCACCCCGCACAGTAGTACCCCATGCAACAAGGCGTGGACAAGTTATTTCCCCATGAGAAAATGTGCAAGTGGTTTTCCCCGACATATTCCGTCGTGCATTCTCTCTGTTGCGTTTGCACGTAGAGTACGACAATGGAGGACCTCATGCCGCATCCCACGGGTTCTACCAGAGTTCTGTACCAGTATGTATTATACGCACCCAATACGTGGTGTGCACCACGGGGCACCCCATGGTGTGCCCCGCAAAACACCATGAAATGCCCAATGTCCCGTGCGGTGCGGTAGAGAGGAGATTTTGTCCCGTGCAGCGTGCCATACGTGGTTCCCGGTGAGGTGGCCTAAAAGAGCTCGCATCCCATGGGGCGCCCGTGGGACCATCCCGTGGGACCATCCCGGTAGATATGTTTGCGTAATGGGGCGATAAATCCATAGAATTGACACTCCCGAGGTATAATTCATGAGACATCCCATGGTGCGTACTATGGTATCATCCCGTGGTTATGCACGTGTTCCATGACGCACCCCATCGTGTACCCTATCGTGATCGATGGGGGTGTCCCGCGATGTGCCCCCGCTACGTGCTCCACGGGTGTTATGTGCCGTGGGGTTTGTCTTTTGCTCCACGGGATGATACCATGCGATATTCCACGGGACAAAGCCTGTCATGAAAGTGTACCATATGTTAACCCATGGTGAACCACGTGGTGTATACCATGGGACTAGACGTATTCCAGGGGGTAGGTATACCCCATCGTGTGCCCTAATGGTGTCCCACGACATGACCCATGGGGGGACGATTGCGCCATGAGGTATGTTTCTTGCTCCACGGAAGGACCCACGAGGCATCATATGGGATAGACATGGTGAATACCCTGGCGCATCCTATGGTGTTGATCATGACACAACAATGCGCCCCACGGCTCGCCCCGTGGTGTATGCCATGGGCCATGCCATGGGGTGTTTCATGGTGAAACCATGCAGTCGCCCACGGGTCAGTCCGTGGGGTACTCCATGGCGCAGCCGGTTTTCCTATTAATAACTGAGAATTGCATTTCTGAGGAGACAGAAAATCGGTTGTGTTGTTATTATTTTTCAATACGAATTGAACTTCCCTAACGGTAAAAAAGTAGCCTACTAAAGAATATATATATATGTTGAGTGATGATAATAGGTATACCGATCAACAGAAAAAAAACGTTCCAAATCACCATCGACAGGCTCGCGAAACAGAGGATATAAGAAATTGGTATCCAGGGCCGAGGCGCCTCGCCCATAAATCCCGATTTACTTAAATCTCCGATATCTCGAGACTTCCAATAATGCCGTTTTTGTATATTGGCGTCATCGATGACTGTCAGAAATGACAATAATTTACAGCAGGAATATCGGCTGACATGGGTTCACCCATGGAATGGGTGTCCGTGCGGTGCAATGCACCATCATAGTGAATCATGGGTCGGCCCGTGACATAGGCACCATGAACCATCCACGAAATGCAGATGATTGGAGTAGGAGGGGTACAGTACTCATGCCATCCATCCATGGCCGTATACCGTAATAGTCGCATGCATGACCACATGGACCCTCGCATCCCGACAATGCCGGGGCAAAGCACGTCGGGCTTTCACGGACCAGAGGCAGACATTGCTCGTGCCAAAGAAAGCGCGGAGCGCCGTGAGGTGTTCGGCGAGAGTCGAGTCGCATGAAGGGCATCTACACATTACTCACTGTTACGAGAGGGGCCAAAGCAATCAGAAATCACCATGGACACAAAAAAAGCAATGCGTCCCCCCATGTTTAAACACCATGTATATTACAGCAGGTTCTGAGTGCTACATGTATGTATGCGTTCCCCTGTAATACATTACGTAGTAGTGCGCGAGTTGGTATTATTCGATGAAAATCTCTTTTCGATGAAAATCGACGAGCTGGGTGAGAGGGGGAACTTATTGCTGAATGAAGGAACCCTCAGATACAAAACAACCCCCCCAATAGGAAATCGTGCAAGTAGTAAGAAAGGCGGGCTGAGTGAGATCTACAGGAAAATGAGAAATTTGGGACTCGTTGTTCACTGAAGTTAGCACCCGATTCTAATAAAAAAAGTCCAGCCTGCACCGATTTTCCTGTTTCTTATCACAGTGGATGTCCGGTGTTGTATGCGCTGTTTGCACGATAAAAAAAGGTAAATACCGCGTGGGGGGCGGGGGGGGGGGGGGGGGGGTACTCATTGTGATGCACGGCCGTGGTCGTATGAAAAGGGGGGGGGGGGGGGGAAACCACGGCTACTCCAGAAGGAAGGCCGTTTGAGGTTAAAACAACTATTTTACCAACAGCAGCAGGCAGTGGGTCGTGCCATCCGCTCGTGTCTGTCTGCTCGCGTTCGTGCCTGTGAGCTCAGCACTTCTGAGGACTGAGAACAAGCAAACACTGCTCTCTCTCTTTGCATGCAAGTTGATACATGCCGTCTACAATAGGATCATTCTTTTTTTCCCGTCGGTGTGCCCTTTCGTCGACATGAGAACAACCAACCATGGATATATCAACATGTCACGACGTTTACAATGAAACAGTTACAATCGCTCCGACGCTCTTTGTGTTCTTTTTTCTCCTCCTTCCCCATGTGTTATCTTTGCACTATAGCAGTAGTACGTTCTTCAGCTCCCTCTTTTTCGAAATCAGATCCGGGATCACACAGCCGGTACTCTTCCCCCCTTCCCACCACCAGGTATATAATAAGGGGTACGCCTCCATCACCACCGCCCCAAATCGTTTTCGTTTCGCGCAGGCACACACGCTACCGTTCCTCGGCACTCGTTTTTTTATCGGCCCAACGAACGGAGAAGAGGGTGCCGAAAAAAATAGTTGAGCAAAAACTTTTCGGAAACCTCTACAGACCGGATGTTTCCAAAACCACTCTTCCTTCCTCTTTTGCTGTTCGAGGCGTTCTACGATAGGGGTTTCACATTTTGGGAGAAAAAACTTTGCGAGCAACCACGGCGTCCTCACCGGGCGTCACAGCTGAAGGATGAATATATGCAGCTTGTGCTCTGTATTGTTGGGCAGAATGCGTACGTGCACGTACGAGATGCGTGTAGCATCAGTTGTATTCGTATGTTTTATCCCCGTTGAACTCCGCAATTTACCTCAGGGGGGGATATAGGAGCGTCAGAAAAATTGGGGTGAACCTCTACCGTAGAAAGCCTCGTGGGTCATCTTGAAAACCCCCTTCCCGCTAGCTGCGGAAAACCCGAGCGCGCTTAAAAACGATACCGACCACTCTGGACGGAATCATGGGAATCGTTGAAACACTCGTACGAAGGCCAAATGTTCCCTATATTTCCGTCTAGAGTGAGTGAGAGGTACAGCACACGCCTGTGCGAACAAAACAACGCGATTTACGGTAGGTAATATAATATCGCTAGAGAGAAGGGCTTATTCAGCAGTATGATCTTGATTATCTGCCCTGCTCTGTCCGTCTTGTCGTACTCGGGCCGACCTGACCACAACAATTAATTGGACGAATAAAATATCGCTGTGCTAATTCGTCAAATTCATCCTGCAACAATATCGTGGCATAAACCGCACAGGGCGCGGTTCCTGCCGACGTGGGACGCGACCTACGCACGATTCACACGACCACCTACTACTGCTGTAGTGCTGTTGTACTGTAACTCATAATATGTAATGTATGTATTCTACGTAATCCTATTGAACGGTCCCCTACTGTACACAAAAAACAGGTGTGCGTCCGAATGGGCTGTGCACCAAAACTAAGGAAAATTATCAATCTCACCAATTCATCAAACTAATCAAAATATCAAGATATCAATATCAAGATCTCAAGGTATGTCTATCTCATCATCAAGATCTCAACATATATCTCAAGATCCTCCAAAGACCATCAAAGCCGCGGGAGGCACAAACAAGAACACCCTACCCCACACCGCGGTTGCCGCCCTCTCGCATTTTCCTCCTACTAAATAAATTGAGCAGCACTACTTGTACTACTGTGCTATACCTCGACTCACTACACCCAACTACACTATTTTTGCTCCGCCCTATTAGAACTCGTCTTCTCCGCCCCTCGCCCCGTGCATACAACTCGCCCGGGAGAGCATTACACATCCAGTTTGCCTCCGCTTTCCTCGTAATCCGCACAGGGTGGTACTACCATCGGCATGCGGTAAGGAATTCGAGCTATATATATACGCAGGTGATTCCGTGATCGCCTGCCCCCCCCGCGGTTGGACCCTTCTCCTTCTTCTGCCGACCACTCACTTGCTGTAAGTTATTATACCGCATCCAACTGTGTGATACTGATCGTTGTGTATCCCCCACGTACTTTACATCTGTACGTATATCTTGTTTTTCCACCATATAGGCCCGAGGGGTAAGTCACGCGAGCAATTTACGTAATTACCTATCTCCATCTCTCCTTTCAAGTACGTCCCGCGAGCAATACAAAAACTGTTGTACGTACTGTTCTCCGCTTCCCTCGTGCTGCTGTACGTCGCACGACACGAGCGCACATACAAACGAACTACAGTACGTACAGCATGTTTTCTTATCCGCCTCTCAATGAGTACTCGTAGAAAAGTCACGAGAGGATATGCGGTGTCGACTCTCGGCATCGCAAGCAAGCAAGCAGGACGGACTCCTTCATGG
This sequence comes from Macrocystis pyrifera, assembly GCA_031763025.1. Taxonomy (NCBI): domain Eukaryota; class Phaeophyceae; order Laminariales; family Laminariaceae; genus Macrocystis; species Macrocystis pyrifera. The sequence goes on from JASSKH010000030.1 coordinate 4,719,739, forward strand.
AAAGACACAAAAAGAGAAGCCTGTCCTGAAAAAGACACCTCGTATATTTACGCTATTATAATATTGTAGGGCAGGGCAAGGGTTGCCCCGCTGTTCCCTAGGGTTTTACCATAAAAGTAGGGCAGGGCAAGGGTTGCCCTGCTGTTCCCTAGGTGTTACCATACAACAAGAAAAGGTTGGACGGAGGTATGAAAATTCTTTCGCGACGTCAATATTTGCCACGTAGAATATTACTTGTTTGAAGATGCTGCAGTTGCCGCTATTTCGAAGCAAAAAAACAAAACATAACTTCACAGTCGCATCGCGCAGATTGCGATGACCTCGACGTGTCGCGAACACAGCCATACCAAATAAAACGCCGCAGTGAAATCCAAGATCCGACAAAAGACATACAAGTTGACTTTTCGCCAATGATCGTTACGTACATGCACCCCGTAAACAACACTCTGTCGACCGAACAGTTACCATGAATGTAGCTGCGCAGAACTCGAAAGGCTGGACGCGCCGTGCAACATTTCTGCAAAATGCGTTCTAGCAAAAAGACGGAAACAAGAAGGCAGGCAGTCCGAATCGAGAAGCAATATCACACAAAAATCTAAACGTTTCAACACACATTGGGATGCGGTTATCTCGATATGGCCATGGTCCTCGACATGGCAATCGGTAGTGTAGTTGCCAGTTGAATCCGAGAGCCGTCCGAGTGTACATGATACGAGCATGCCGTGCCACGACGTCACCTGACCATCCGCTGTTGGGGTGGAGTTGATCATCAGGTCGAAGGGTGATACAGAGAGGTCCGATCGAGACCCCGGCCGCTAAGCGGCAGCACCGTTGTTGACGTGGGCCGTTATCGTTCTGATGATAATGTAAGTATCAAGAAAAGTACGTAGGAAGCACGTATTCGTACCATAGAATTTCCGCTTTTTTCTTGTGGTGTTGGTACTATAAAATTTGGTTTTGGCACTATAAGAAGTGGGTACCGTAGGTTGCAGGTATCGAGAAGTCAGTATCACTGCACTCTTGTTTCGACCATCTGTTTAGGGTGTTAGAAGCGTAGGTTGTCTGTCGTCCAACGATTTTGAGGCGTGTCAGTCGATTTTCGTCCGCCTCAATGCCGGTCGAGCAACGTTTGCACAGCCAGATATAGGCGGTGTGCATGGTGTAGAGGCAATGGACGACCGCAGGAACTATACTGCTACTACTACTGCTGCGCTCTCAAGTGGTTGCAGGGGGCACCCTGCTACTACTGTGACGCAGCTTTTGGGTCCACTATATACGTGAATGAAATTATGACGAGCTTGTCGATCCAAAATACCAACCGCGCAGCTCGAATCACAGCAGAGACGGCGGTGCGTGGTGGTGGCGCAGGCAAACGGTGGCGACAGCAGGCACATGCGTACTGCTGTCCTCTCGATTGGCTGTGAGAATTGCACTGCTGCTCAGAACAACAGCAGAGGAGTACAGCAGTTTTTTTTTCTGGTGGCGGTTGTTGATCGTTGTGGTCGGTGTGGTTTGGAGCCGGGACGTCATTCATGCTGTACATGCGCCCGTGCCCCCAGCTCTGCCTACTATCGTCCTCGGTGCTGCATCGTAGGTTCCGATACATGCAATTAGTCATAAATTACACCCCGCATATGCCAACGTGCGGGCATGATTTTGCGTGCGGCTGGTGTGCTGCTGAGCGCCTGCTGCTGCTGGAGGATGAGTAGTTTTGTCTGGTGGCAGTTGGTCGTTGATCGTTGTAGTGGGCGTGGTCGGGAGTTAGGATACTGTGAAGCGGAGGCCGCTCTAGGGTAGTGGTAAGAGTAGTGGTAAGGGACGCAGGTGGTTCTGGTAGCTGGAAAGCAGTGCTTCGTTTCTTCTGATTTAGATCTTCCTATTGATGGCAAGAGCTGAGGAGGTGCTCTGGTAGAGAAGTGAGAGGTAGGGGGGGGGGGGACTCGACGCCCAGATATACTCGTCCCACCCCACGCCACAAGCTCTCCTAAATTCCTCTTATCTGATGTACTCCTATAGAACTTTCCTATGGCTACCGATCGTTCTTCTGCTAATATAAGAACTTCTCACTTCGTAGTCCTATCTGCGTTAAGGAACATTACTCTCGTCTAACGGGTTATCCGCCGCAGGGAACATTCCTAAAAGAACGTTACTCTAACGGATATCCCCCGGGTTAATCCATTCTTTGGATTATTCTCGTATTCGTCAGACTACAAGACTGCAACGTATTATCTATATCTATAGCCCATGAGTGCTCTACTCATATCACATTAGCCCACCCTGAATAGTCGTATATGCAGACCACAAAATGGTCGGAGGGTGATGACAAAGTTCATCCCAAACGGCCAGGAAAAAGGTGGTCGAAGATGCGGCTATTCGAAACAAAAGAAATGAGGCTAAAGATCCCCCCACACCTCGTAATAAGACCCAAACTCGAAGACTAACCCTGAAAAACTACTCTTAAGATATTGCAGACTAACCAGAACCAAATACCCAGAACTAACAAAAAAACTCTAAACCAAGGCTAACCAGGGGGGGGAGTGGAAACGGTGGGGGTTCCGCGGGACACATCAGAGTTCCGCAGCACCCCACGTGCTAGGCTCCCATTCCCATGGCGTTGAAGACACCACGATCCGTATACGGCGTTCCGTGCTGTAGTGTAGCGCGCAGGCTGGAGGTCGATCTTGATCGGGCCGGGGTCGTCCAGGAACCGGACGATGTAGGAGCTTCCCGGTGAAGGCTCCGGCGGCGTTCCCGAGTGCGTTTATAGTGTAGAACGTGACAAGCTGCCTGGTGGCATAAGTAGACGCTGACGCCAGATGTGAAGCGGAGGCCGCTCTAGGGTAGTGGTAAGGGTAGTGGTAAGGGACGCAGGTGGTTCTGGCAGCTGGAAAGCAGTGCTTCGCTTCTCCTGATTTAGATCTTCTTATGGATGGCGAGAGCTGAGGAGGTGCTCTGGTAGAGAAGTGAGAGGTAGGGGGGGCGGGACTCGACGCCCAGATATACTCGTCCCACCCCACGCCACAAGCTCTCCTAAATTCCTCTTATCTGATGTACTCCTATAGAACTTTCCTATGGCTACCGATCGTTCTTCTGCTAATATAAGAACTTCTCACTTCGTAGTCCTATCTGCGTTAAGGAACATTACTCTCGTCTAACGGGTTATCCGCCGCAGGGAACATTCCTAAAAGAACGTTACTCTCGTCTAACGGAATATCCCCCAGGTTAATCCATTCTTTGGATTATTCTCGTATTCGTCAGACTACAAGACTGCAACGTATTATCTATATCTATAGCCCATGAGTGCTCTACTCATATCACAATACATACATGGGTACATAGATACATACGCCCGCACCGCAAGCTCTTCCTATTTATCCTCGATGATGCATCGTAGGCTCCGACACTTGCAACTACTACAGGTACAACAGTAGCCAAGAGTACACCCTGGATGTGTCACCTCACGCAGTTTTGTCTGGTGGCAGTTAGTCGGTTGTTGATCGGTGGGCGTGTTCGGGAGTCGGGTTACACACACATACATGCCCCCGCACACCAAGCTCTTCCTATCTATCCTCGATGACGCGTCGTAGACTCCAACACTTGCAACTACAGGTACAATAGCCAAGAATACACTGCGGGTGTGCACCTCTCGCGCTGGTTTGGCCTGTTACTATGCTGGTGGGCAACAGCAGGTGGCGGTTGTTGTTGGTCGTCGTCGTCGTGGGTGTGGACGGGAGTCGGGATACATACATGCGCCCGCACCCCAAACTCTAGTCTACCTATCCATCCTCCGTGATGCATATCGCAGGCCCCGATACAAGCCATCCATAGAGTATACTGCGGATGTGCCACCTCACGCGCATGGTTTGCCTACTGCTGCTGCTGCTGGGCGGCATGGCCGCAGCGATGTATAACAGCCTGCTTGTTGTACTCGTAGCACGCTCAATACGATATCTGTGCTCAGCAGCAGTTGTAACGGCACTGTTGGCCAATCACGGCCATTTTGCATGTCATACGGTAAGTCATAGTAGCTCTGCTTTGATTGGTGGAAGCTCGAAAAGTCTAGTCTGTTTTTACGTTGTTTTTTGCTTGTAAAATATCTCTTGGCCCAGTGCCTTCATTCATGTAATAATTAATTTTTCTGCCTGCTTGGAACACGTTCCCACCGGTCAGAAAGAAAAAAACGAACAGCAGAGCTTCCCTCTTAGCCTTGTACGCCGCCCGCCCGTCTCGCGACCACCTCACCACCGATTGAGTCCGGATAAAGTTTTCCTCCCTCTCTGCCACAGTGAGCGTCGTCGCCCGCCTCGCGTGAAGCCCAGTGCTCACCGTGACCCTTCTTCGCCACTTCGACAAAGTTGGTGCTCAAACTGCATTGAAGTTTAGTTTGGTCGCAAAAATAAGCACCGCTTAAATATTATTTCGCATATCAAAACGACCCTTATATCTCGTATATGGTGCAAGCGGAGCCTCACAAGGAGGCCAGACAGAGCCCATTCGTGCTTCCTGCGTGTCTCGAGACACACGCGACGCCTAGCCATGCAAACGGCGACGGCGCTCCTTGCAACACCCCCCTCTACCTGCTAGCACCCGCTGACACCCGCGGCGGCGCCGGGCTCGCCCGCGGTACCGTGTTCTGACTACACGCACGCGCACGAAACGAAATAAAATGGCTTCAGATCATATATAAGCAACGCTTGACTCGTACCTGGTACATACGTTCGTTTGAACACGAGTACACAGCAGTACAAGAAGGCGCTTCTGTTGACGAACGTAGTGTTTGTTCGAAAATATAAGCTGTACCGGGACATTGTTTGTTTGCCAGAAAACGGTATACCTTGACAGAAAATACCATATGACTTGAGTTTGGTCTGCCCTGATCACCTCGTTTGTCTTTGCGTACCGTAAAATGGCAAAAATACGATGGTGTACCGTTCTTTGGATATTTTGCAAGTGAGACGGACGGACATGGATGTTTCGCCAAAAAACGGTATACCTTGACAGAAAATGACATCTTACTTGGGTTGGGTGTACCCTGATGGCCTGGTTTGAGTTTTCGTACCGTAAACTGGCAAAAAAAATCGCTGGTGTACCGTTTTTTGTCATTTTGTCCGTTAGGACAGGAAATTAATTTTTAGGGAACCAGCTATTAACACCAGTGTACTAAGCTTTCGTCGCACCAAACTCGAGTGCCGCGAGGGGTATCAACCATCCGCCCACACCCACCCACTCGCTGTACGCAACCCACCGTTACTAACGCCTACACCAACAACGTATCCGGTATACCCGGTACCTATGTTACACCCAAACGCAACCTTCGCAGGTAGGTGCTGGAAAAAACGCTAGATGCTCCTCATGGCGTGCGCGGTATCGTACCCCCTATAATACTGAAGTATCATATTGATAGTACGTCTTGACTAAAATTGAACAAAAAACGACCCCCCCTTTCAGGCAGCAAGCAAAATACAAGACATCAATCAGACTCTGGAGTGTAGGTAGCGGGGCCTAGAGTCTGTCTGGACCCAGAACTCGAACCATCGAGCCCCAAACGATATACTCCGCATAACCTAAAAACAACGACAAAAGCCGGATGACACAACCTTACAAGCAAAAAAGCACGGAACAAAAACGCGAACATGAAATCAAGAAAGATGAACAAAACACGAAACAAAACAAAACAATATGATACGTCCGGCGCATCTTCTCTACCCGCCCTGAGCCGATTTCAACTAACGTGTGGGTGTTTGGACGCCTTTTGCTGCGGGCTGTAGTATAGACTATACATCACCAGGTTGTGGCCAAAAATATCAAAGTAGGACACACAAGGTCCGGCCCGGAGGACCGCGCACGAAACAAAAATGCACCTCCATTGTCACACACCCCACCCACTAGCTCGTGCAATCAATCCCGGCCTCAGACCTGTATTCTCCCCCCTCCACATACTACAAAACTCAGCGATCAGAAGCCCGTCCTCCTCGTCAGATCACAGGGAGGCGTATGTGCCGTCGCAAAACATCGCATCAAGAGTGTGGTCCGGCGCAAGCAAGGAAAGCCCAGTGCCGCCGAAAAAAGTGAGACATTGCGCACTCACCAAAGAACCTCCTCAAATAGTACATAACGTGCGGCGCGTGGGCCGTCGAAAAACAAACTGAAGGGGCCATTACTGCCTCGAAAATACCACCACAAAACTACAATGACGGAGCGTTTCGTAGGGCATAAATACACTCTGCGTGTACCCGGGTATCTACCCGGATACTAATCAACACAACCGGGTTCGGTACCTATCCAAAGCATATGCTTCCAAGTATGCATGACGAGTACTACAGCATACGTTGGCAAAGAAAAGTATTACCGCGAGATCAATACTCGTAGTCGTCCTCCTGCTGATATAGCGTTAGATGACGTAGTAGGTCGTGTTGGCCGGCTCGAGCAAGGCAAGGAAAAAATATTATTTCCCTCAAAACACCCGTCACGAAATCACTAGGGGATAAATGTTCAGAAGAGAATATAAACACTCTGCATGTACCCGGGTATCTACTCGGTTACCACCAACGTAACCAGCTTTGGTACCCGGGTGCCCCAAAAGTGTATACTTCCAAGTACAATACCCTATCACTGTAAAGCACACACCCTTGCAAACAACTACTACCGCGAAATCATAAACAGTCGTAGTCGTCCCCCTCTTTCTCATGCGTAGTTGAATCATGTAGTAGGTCCTGTTGGCCGTCCCGAGCAAGGCAAGGAAAACCCCACTTCCCCTCAGAACACAACCACGCAACTAGAAGGGAATACTTTTTAGGATGTACGTGCCCGGGTATCTACCTGGGTAAGACCAACACAACCAACTTAGATACCCGGGTACCCCAGAGCAACTATAAGCAATACCGCGGTACTATAGGGGTGGCGGCTTATGTACCCGGGTATCTACCCGGGTAAGACCAACACAACCAGCGTAGATACCCGGGTATCCCAGAGAAAATATGAGCAAACCGCGGTACTACAGGGGTGGTGGCTTGTGTACACGGGTAGCTACGCGGGTACGACCAACACAACCAGCTTAGATACCCGGTACCCCAGAGCAAATATGAGCAATACGGCGGTACTATAGGGGTGGTGGCTTATTACACCCTGAGGTCATCACTCGCAAATGGGAGCTCAATGTCTCATCCAAAACACGAATTCGAAGACTTTCCGTTCCCGCAACCCGACCAAGATTTTACATGCGATGGGTACATAAGTTCCTAAAACAAAATACCAGGTACCTGGTATTAGTATTAGCATTAAGTAAAAGCATCATGCTACACTGAAGATGTTCAGAGCCAAAACGCGTACGACACTTACGTACGTACCGTGGGACGAGTCATGTACATACAACCTACTACCCACATCCTCGCGAAAACTTCAATACTACCGCAAAAAAAACAAAAAAAAAATGTGTCTGTCGCCGCGGGCAAGATTAAGGAAAAAACACTCCCCCCATCAATAACTACCACCTCAAAAACTACTGTACTGCCAAACCGCAGAAATCAGTAGTCAGACTGATCCTCCCCATCCTCGTAGATGACGCCGTGAGGCGTGAGCGACGTATCGAGCATGGCGAACCCCACCCGCGGAGGGGCGCAGATGTCGCCGTGCACGGGAACGTAGGCAGGGGTCGCCGTGGCCCGTCTGTGGTTGTCGGGCACGGGGAGGTCGAGGTGCCGGCAGATGGCGTTGCAGCGGTGGCTCTCGAGGAACTTGCGCATACCTTTCGATTAGCCCGCAGCGGTGGTCGAGCGGCGGTGGTATATAGCGGTAGTGTTATCAATATGGCATCGGTATCGGTATCGTTATCGGTATCCGTATCGGTGGCGTCAGCGGTATCGGTATCGGCAGCGCTATAGCGGTAGCACGGTATAGGTAGTGTTGGCGTCATCGGCAGTGGTATTATCAGTATACATAGCGTTATCCGTAAATTTATCGTTGTCGGTATCGGTATCAGTATCGATTGCGGTTAAAGTTATCGGTGTCAGTAGCGTTATCGGCATCGGTATCAGTACCGGTAGCGTTAGCGGTAATGGTAACGTTATCGGTATCGTTTAGCGGTATCAGTATCAGCATCGGTAGCGATACTGCTAGCGTTAGAGGTATCGGTATCGGTATAATTAGCAGTATCGATATCGGTATCGGCATCATTAGTGGTTATCGGTATCGGTATCGGTATCGTTAGCGGTACCAGTATCGGTATCGTTCTCAATAGCGGTATCGGTATCGGTACCGGTATCATTAGCGGCATCAGTCGTGGGGCAGTTGATCACTAACTATTTTAGCTACGGAGGCGAAGGTGATGTGGGGGGAGAAAATATCGTTTTTCCAAGGTAACGAACACAGTATGATACCACGAAAACGCAGCTCGAGGATGCGTTTCATTGGTGGGTTGGAAGGGGTGGGAGGGAGGGGGGGGGGGAGGAAAGAGGCCACCCAGGGTGTGAATGATATTGAAATGTATGGGCGGGGGGCGTACTCATTTGTTGCTTGCCTCAGTCATTTGACCAGGGGCGGGTTGGGGGAGGGGGAGGGAGCAGCCGCTTTCCTTCGCCACATGACCATCAGCAGTGCAAACGAACATTTTCTCGGCGTTCTTAGAGTACGTATGTCATTTTCGACTTTTTGCAAAGGCAAAAACATGTGCTTTGGCGAAAAAAAAAAAAAAAAAAAAAAAAAAAAAAAAAAAAAAAGTCGTGTATAATAAATAGTGTGTACCTACCTACCCCCTTCCACAGGAACCACACGAAACAACGAGGCACTACGTCGGCTACGTAGGTAGTGGCTTGATCTTATCATCTCACAAAAGAACGCATACGTGACACGTTTTTTTTTTTGTTCCCTTGTCCTTCGCTCTTACCGTTGACCCCCGTGTCGCCGGCGCCGTATGTCTTGACCGTGCTGTGAACGGCGGGGTCCGTAATGAACTGGTCCACTCCCTGGATGTCGCACACCTACTCGTACCACAACAACAAAGCGAAGGAAGCCGGTACCCCGTGAAATAATACCGGGAACAATAAAAATAAGGCGGCATGGGATAGAAGCTCGGGGGTGGCAAGGGGGGGGGGGGGGGGGGGTACTCGATACCACGCATGGTCGTAGTCGTATGATGGTAGACCCTCGCGGAGCACGTCGGGTTTTCACCGACCAGGCAGACATCGCTCGCACCAAGCGCGAAGCGCCGTGAGGTGTTCGGCGAGTCGCATGAAGGGTGTGCTGCATCCTACTATTAATAAGTACCGCTTCTAGAGGCGGATTTTCTTGCATATGGATGACAGCTTCAATTAATTCATTTAATTGCTGGTGTGGCCACTTCCAGACACAGCAATGGTTTTACTATGTAACTGCCTCGTGGGTGCCTTACCATGTACACACTACGCGACACGATCATCCCCCTTGTGCGGAGGGAAGGTTCTCCCCGCACAAAATTATCTAACTCGACCGCCAGCCTTGGTAACCGCCAAAAACAAAAAACAAAAAACGGTACCCTGGCTGTCTATTAATAGCTCAAGTAGTGGGAGGCGTGTTTACAGCGTCGTCGTCAACCGACGCCAACCCAACCTATATATACCAGGTATATAATACGGGAGGGGGGGGGGGGGGGTTGTACTCGGCTTCATGCATGGCCGTAATCATATTACCATAGACCCTCGCATCCCTACAATGCCGGGACGGAGTGCGTCGGGCTTTCACCTACCAGGCAGACATTGCTGGCCCCAAGCGCGAAGCGCCGTGAGGTGTTCGGCGAGTCGCATCAAGGGTAGGCTAGGCTGCATCCTACTAAGAACCACTTGTGAGGCGGTCTTTGCACATGTACAAAGCTTCAATGAGTTGAACTATTTCCCGGTGTGGTCACTTCCAGAGAGAGCAATGGGGTTACTATGTAACCGCCTCGTGGGTGCCTTACCATAACCCCTACGTGATGTGATGATCCTCCTTGTGCGCAAAAAATCTATAACTCGATCGCCAGCTGTGACCACCCCCCCCCCCCCCCCCCCCCAAAAAAAAAAGCGTTACCCTGGTTGTCCAGCTCACGAAGTGTGCGGTATGTTCTACAGTGTCGTTGCAACCGACGCCAAGTCAACCTATATATGTAATGTATGGGGGGGGGGGGCGTCCGGGGCGTGAGTACAAATGGAACGCATAGCCGAGGCCGGTAGCGGGGGTGGGGGGGCATAAAACATTGAACTTTGCTGTTTTCTTCGCCTCAATGGCAAACAGCTGTGGAATATACAATGCCGTGATATGTTACCAGCATGTATTTCGAAACATGTCTGTAGATACGCACAGTCCTGGCCTTTTCTTAAGGTGTGTCTTTTGCCATTCTGGCTAATCATTCATGCGTACTATAATCCTGGCGCTTCTGCAAATATCACACGCATGCTGCTACCGTGACGGTTTCTCTTGACACTGATCGCAGCTTCGACACGCCTGCCGCGAACACAACTTGGAAACCCGCCTCTACACAGCCAAGCACAAACAACACAACAAACCAAATTCGAGAGAACCCGCGGCGGTGGCGGAGGCGAGACGTATGTACGATTCGGCCCAGCTTTAAACCCTAACCCTAACCTAGCCCAAAATGTTGAAACGTGACTCGACTCTAAACGCTATTAACCCTCGGAGTCTATCCCCCACCGCCCGCCTGGGAAAACACAACTGATGCTGAGGAAGGGAGCCTGTGTGGCGTATCAAAACACGCTTTTGATCGGACAGCAGATCACGATATACATCTAGAACCTAACTTGCCGCAGTGAGATAAGCGTGCTGTGCAGGATCTGCTCTACAGCATAAGCACAGGTCCAACCCAGCAAAAAACGTGGTAGATCATGACCGGGTTATGTATACGTATACGGCTCCCACCCCGCAGCATGAGCGATTCATCATTAAGAGATCGGGAAGTCGTCTGTCTTGATGAAAAATCTAGATCATGGAGTACGAATCGACCATGTGTCGCAGGTGTGAACCGTGTTGTCGAAGCAGCTGGGTCACGTCGTACACTGGTACGTATTGGTAGTGGTGGTGGTAGTAGTAAGTAGTGGGGGGAGGGGGGGGGGGGTGCTATCAGGCAACGCAACGCAACGCACCAAGTGGTACGAACGCTGAACAAACCCGGAGCGACAACATCAAGGCCAGTACCGCGGGGGGGGGGGGGGCGGGTTGGCACGTTCTGTAATACCTGTGACCACGACTTGTCCGGAAGGTCGCTGAGGGTCAACAAAACCTCCCGTGGGTTGATTGAGCTGGGAAGTAAAAGTAGTCAAGAGACCAAAGCAAAACCAGAAAGCGAAAAAAAAAATACATTGTCGTCCTCACTCTGACATGCACCCGCAGGGTAGCTCAGCACATATTTTCGAGAAAATGGTTCGACACACTCTTTAGTACGAGGCGGACACAACTAACTCTAATCCAGGGTGGTGCTCGGAAACGATATTTCACACGGAACTCAGACGGGACGGCAATGCCTTTGGCGGTGATTTTGCTGACGGTAGACGGTATTTCGTTATTTGACGGTAACCAATTTGACGGAAACGGAAACTCCAAACTATGCCGGTAATATCTCGGCGGAAATAGGACACGACGGAAATTTCGTCGACGGTAGACGGTAGTTCGTTTTTTGACGGTAACCAATTTGACGGAAACGGAAATTCCAAAATATGCCGGTAATATCTCGGCGGTAATAGGACACGACGGAAATTCGTTGACGATACACGGTAGTTCGTTTTATGACGGTAACCAATTTGACGGAAACGGAAAATCCAAAAGATGCCGGGAACATCTCGGCGGTAACAGGACACGACGGAAATTCGTTGACGGTACACGGTAGTTCGTTTTTCGGCGGTAAAGCCCTCGGCGGAAAACGGAAAATCCAAATTCGCCGGTATTTGGCATGTGTTGAATATGTGCGTGCCTCGCAAACGGGCAGGCTCTCTTTTCTCTTTTCATCACATCGAAATTGAGCAGTCTCATGCAAAGAACAACAACAAACACCGGAGAAAATATGAAAGAAGAAAATCAGGGAATAGGCCCGACCGAGCCTCGTCTAACTCCCCCCCTCATCTGCCATTTTCCATTTGAAACCCAGACTATCATGAGTCGTCCCCGCCTCACCCACAACAAGAGCTGCTCGCCTACACACGATGCGAACAACTGAAGAATGTAATCGTATGAGGACTTTAGCCACTCGTGATCTCGCTTGGATAGTAACAGGTCGTGGAATCTAGGAAATCTCAACCACCATGTTTGCCCTCTGCAGCTGCGCCGCCGCCGATTGCTGGGCACTCTTGGCTACTCTAGCTCGTGCCTGCTCTTTCGCGGCATCCAACTCGCGGACCTCGTCAACCATGTGCATGTGGGCCTGGTAGGCAGGTTTGTGTGGGCGTGGTGGCGTGGTGGCAGGCACTCTCGGTCCACACGTCCACACGCACAGGTTCTCCCGAAAGGGAACCAGTGGAACCTTCTGACCAGAAAAGAAAAAAGAAAAAGTAACATCCGCCACCTTGGGCGGTATCCGGTACTGACGGTGTCTTTTGAGCGGCATCCAGTGTTGGCGGTACTCTTCTGGCGGTATCTAGTGTTGACGGAACTTTTCTGGCGGTATCCAGTGTTGCCGGAACTTTTCTGGCGGTATCCAGTGTTGCCGGAACTTTTTGGCGGTGTCTAGAGTTGACGGTTTTTATTTGCCGGTAGACGGAAATAGTGAATCTGACGGAAATTTATTGCCGGTAGACGGAAATGGTGAACCTTGACGGAATTTTTTTGACGGTGACGCAATACGACGGTTGTTTGCTGACGGTAGACGGTATTTCGTTTTTAGGCGTAGTGCCCTTGGCGGTAGACGGTAACACGAAATGTGCCGGAAAACCGCCGGAATTCCGGGACCGTCCACCAGGGCGGAAAAACAACGACGGGAAAATTTCCGAGCACCACCCTGCTCTAATCCTAACCCAAAATACTGAGCTAATCATACTCAATCATGCATGAATCAGCCTCCCCGGCAGTCCTCGATACGGCAAAAACATATCAACCATTGGTTAGGGCGTTAGGCCCTTTGTCTCGTACACAGTAGTGTGTGTCAACCATTTTCTCGAGTACGGTAAAGTAAGTGGCAGGCTCTGTTTTGCGCGCGACACCCCCCTGGGACCACAACCGACTAAATCTGCGGTGGAGGTGGTGGTGGTGATCGACGGGGGGGGGGGGGGGGGGGGGGGGGGGGTAAACCAAGGAAAAAGCCAATGCAGCGCAACGCAACTCAACTCAACTTACACAACTTATCTCAACTCAAGGCAAGGCAAGGTAAACGCCACGCAAGGCAAAACGCACCAAGAAGTTTCCGCGGCTGTTATGGTGGGTGAAGTGGGAGAACGCTTGGGCCACCTGCCACCAGCACCGCTGTTCGTCGTCCATCCCGCCTTGGTCGCCGATATACCCATTGTTGCCGTTGTACTACAGCAGTAGTCATGGTGTGGGTTGGGTCGAACAAAAAAAAAACAAAGCGAGAGTCACGTGGGAGGTAGGGAGGGGGGGGGGGGGGTGGGGGGGGGGTGGGGGGGCGTACTCATTTGATGATTGCCGTAGTCATTTGGCCATTGACCACGCATCCCTTTCGAGACGGAGCACCGTTCCTACTCCTAATAGATACACCTCCAACAATTGGGCGCTCATTACGTTGTTTCCGTATATTACATAGAAACTTTTTGCCAATCTTATCATTTGTTGCTTGCCTTAGTCATTTGGCCATTGACCACGCATCCCTTTCGAGACGGAGCACCGTTCCTACTCCTAATAGAGACACCTCCAACAATTGGGCGCTCATTACGTTGTTTCCGTATATTACATAGAAACTTTTTGCCAATCTTATCCCCTTCCTGTCTGGCCGCCTGTGGCCACCATCTATCTCCTAGGATAGCGATCGTTTTCTCGCTGCTATCTAGTGTATCAAACTCCTCCATGTCACATTCGTCTATTTCCCTCATCTCCTCCTCTAACACATCCCGTTCCTCCTTGTATACTTCATATTCCTCTACTATGTGAATTCTACTCTCTATTGCTTTGCCACACGGGCACATCTGTGCATCTATTTCCTCCTCCTCCTCCCGGCTACTGGTATACCTCTTTCTTCTTTCTGGCAGGTCCAGGTCACATACACGAAATATCAGTTTCAGACTTCTCGCGAAGTCCAATGGGCCGTGCAAATACGTTTTCACTTCTATCCCTTCGCTCAATCCCCCGTATATCTCTAAGTGTTTTCCCGATTCCACCTTTGTTTTAGCGCTAGCCTTTCCCTCATTTCTATCATTTCTTCTACTTCTGCCTTGTACCTCCCAAACTTCCCGGCGGACATCACCTCTTCTTGGTTTCCCCCTATATCCTTCCATCCTTTCTCAACTACGCTACCCCACCTTATTCCAGCTCGCCCTTTTGTTACTTTCTCCCATACAGCTCTATCAACTATGGCTGGCAACCTCTTTTTTGGCATGTTCCTTACTTCATATTGCCAGTTCAACTTTCTCATGTCTCTATTCGTCTTGAGTGGGTGCATTCCCAGTTCTGCTCTTAACACTGTACTACTAGTCGTACTTGAGCATCTTAGGAGTTTTTTAGCTGCTGTCATTTGTACCGTTTCCAACTGTTTTACGAGCTTCGCGTTTTCTTACCACACTTCTCCTGCATATTCTAGCTTTGGTACTATCACATTCATCAGGATACATATCTTAATCCTATTAATAGTGTCAAGGTGCGAGTCTGGTAGGATCGCATCCATCTTGCCTACTTGTGCCTTACCCTTTCCTATAAAATTTGCTATATGTGTATCCCAAGAGTAGTCTTTTGAGATCTCTACGCCAAGGTATATATACTGGTCTACGATCGGCAATTCATCTTCTCTCCACTTCCAACTGAAATTTACCGGGTTCACCTTATCTTCGATACAAACAACTACCGCGCATTTCTTGACGTTCGCCGTTACCCTCCATTTCCCAGTGTATTCTAGCGCCTTCTCTATTTGTTTCTGCAATCCTTCGGATGTTTCTGACATCCCCACGAAGTCATCCGCAAACATCAATCCCGACACCGTATCTTCTCCCACCGTGACTCCCTGCCTTGCTGCTTCGACTGCTACTATCAGGTCGTTAATATATACCTGGTATATATCTTGAATAGGGTAGGTGACAACGTACATCCCTGTGTAACTCCTTGTAGAATATCAAGATACTCCATATTTTTCCCCGTCCAGCATCAAAGCACTTCTCGCACATCCCGTCACATTTTTCATCATTCTCCACATCTTTCCTCTGATTCCTATTTCCCACAGTTTTTTCCACGATACATTTTCTCCATACTGTGTCGTAGGCCTTCTGTACATCTAGAAAAAAACAGCACCTTGTTAGTCCCGCGTCTTTCCTTCCTTGGATTATCTTACCTAAGGTGTACACATAGTCTACGCAGGGGGGTAGGGGGGGTGGGCTAGAGTGGGGTGGGGTGAGGTAGGGTGTGGTGGACCGGGATGTGGTTGGGTAGTGTTACAACTTCTACATTCCAGCTCGTCCCGCACGAGACCTATTATACGCTGCGCGATTTTCTGCACAAGAAATGGTCACACGTGTGATAAGTGTCTTCTCCTCTCCCCCTGTACTACATATCTGCGCTAAGAATACAAAAAGCAAAACAATGAAAAACAAAAGGAAGACTGCGAACAATTTTATACGTTTGCTCCGGTAGAGCCGACCCCGCCCCCCCGCCTTCTCCCCTCCCCTTCTCTCCCCTCTCACCTTGATGTACTTTCCATCCAAGAAAGGCTCGACCAAGAGGTACCGGAAGCCGCCGGCCTCTGAAACTGTTCTCCAGCCTGTACACGTCGCACTGCGATATCTGCACACGAGAGAGTGGCCACAGTGGTCATCAGCGGGAGGAAGGAGAGCATTAGCACCCGTACCGGCAAGAGCGAAAGCGATGCCGGCAGATAACCACCACCAGCAAAATGAGAAGAACAATCGCTACGAAACGAACACCCAACACCAAGGTCAACATACCAAGATCAACACCGACACCAACCAACACCAACACCAACACCAATACCAGCACCAACGCCATCAACCACAGCACCAACACCACCAGCATCAACACCAACACCAACACCCCACAGGCACGATCACAACCAACGCCTACACTATCACTTACCACCAACACCAACAACCAACACCAACACCAACAACCAACAACCAACACAGCCACACCAACACCAACACCACCAACACCAACACCAACACTATCAACACCATCAACACCAACAAATCGACACCATCAACATCATCAGCATCAATCAACACCATCAACACCAACACCACCAAGACAAAACACGCATCTTCGCGAGAGAGCACGCCGCCGCGAGGAACCCACTGCCTCCAAGCCCTTTCTCCGCCGACTGTGGGAGGGAATGGATGCCCCCGTATTGGGGGAGGGGGGGAGGGGTCTCCTTGGAATCACCACTATTACGGGGGTCCATAGTAAATAGGACCTACGGTACACATCAAAAACTATATAATTACCTATTTTTACCAACAATTTTTTGGCCCCGTTTACTATATAAACGTCGAACAGATCATCTACCCCTACTTCATGGTCTACTACGACGGGGGACCATAGTAAATAGGACCAAATAATGTTAGCAAAAATAGGGAACTATATAGGTTTTTGTGTTCACCGTAGGTCCTATTTACTATGGTCCCCCGTATTAGCTATTTCAGGTCAGTATCAGATTCATTCACGGTCTGTATTTTCGATCTAGCTCATGCTGCCGGCTGGGAGCCGTTTAGTCCGCATGATCAGGCACACGTTTCCTGGGTCGGATCCGTGCTATACAGATCTTGCACTGACACTTCACGAGGGTAGGTCAGGTCAGGATCTGGATGTTCTACAGTAGATCATGCTCTGTCCGACTTGCGGAGGATGTACACCAACCATTCCAGGTAGGGGGGGGGGGGGGGGGGGGGGGGGGGGGGGGGGGGGGGGGGGGGGGGGGGGGGGGGGGGGGGGTGGTAGGGGGATACTCATTATCATGCCTGGACGTAGTCGTATGACCATAGACAGACCCTCGCATCCCCACAATGCCGGAACGGAGCACGTCGGGTTTTCCACCGACCAGGCAGTGGACCAAGCGAGAGGCACCGTGAGGTTTTCGGCGAGTCGCAAGAAGGGCGAGCTGCATCCTACTACGAACCGCTTGTGAGGCGGACTCACAAGTGGATGACATTTATTTGTTTTCTGGTGTGGCCACTCGGGAGGGGGAGGGGGGACGGGCGAGGCGGAGACAGGCGGGGGGGGGGGGGGGGGGGGGCGGTTACCTCAAGCCCAGACGGCGCTCTGCGGAGGGCGGAGTACGTGGCGTTGTTACAAATGTGGCTCGTGGCGAAGCTCCGGATAAGGCCGTTGAAAACGTTCGCCTGCTTTGCCGCCAGCTCGTGGCATCGTAGGTCTTGCTTTAGGCCCCTAACTTGCTCCGATACGCTCACAAGAGAATCTGTCCACGACCACAGCTACAACAGCGACAACAACGACGACAACAACAGTAACAAAAAAAAAAAAAAAAAAAAAAAAAAAAACGTGGGAGCAAAAGGCAGGATCGGTCATTCGAGTGAGAAACCTACACTGCCAAAAGAGGGAAAGGGTCAGCTGTGACATTTAAACTATCACGGCAAAAGGCAGGATCGGTCATTCGAGTGAGAAACCTACTGCCAAAAGAGGGAAAGGGTCAGCTGCGACATTTAAACTATCACGGGGGACCATAGTAAATGGGGACCAAATTTTGTTAGTAAAAATAGGGAAATATATAGGTTTTTGTGTGTACCGTAGGTCCTACTTACTATGGTCCTCCGTAATAGACTGCTGATGCTGTTGGCGTCGCCCGCCCCCCCCCCCCCGGGCCCCGCCCCGCCCCGCCTCCACCCAATCCCGCTCCCATCGATTCCACACTAACTCAAGTCATACCACACACAACAACTACTACTATTACGGGGGACCATAGTAAATACCCTGGTACCTGGTAGGACCAAATATTATTAGTAAAAATAGGTAAATATATAGGTTTTTATGTATACCATAGGTCCTATTAACTATGGACCCCCGTAGTGCACGGCCTACTACTATGGCCTACGGCTTACTGCTATGCCTACGGCCTACGCCTACATTTCCGTTTGTATAATAAATGCCACACCTCACTCTTGACACTATAATAACCACACCCCGGCGCACGGCCGCGCAGCGCAGCGTGGCGCGGTGCGGCGCCGCGCACTCACTTGCTCTGCTTGCCGACGAGACAGACCGGATTCCGCGACCTCCCACCGGCCCCGAGGTCCCACATGCGGTAGCAGTGGCGCATGCCACCCACCGCGAATGGGCTGTCGCGCACGCGTACGTTGAGGTCTCTCATGTGCACCACCAGACTATCACCCTGGGTGCAAAGGTACAACAGAAAGGCGGCAGGGGCGGCGGTTGCGGAGGAGGCTTTCGGTGAATGCGCGGGTAGCCTAGGGTAGGGTAGGGTAGGGTAGGCGGTGGCGGTGAAGAATAAACACCGGCAATCTGCGGGCTTTGGGTTGTCACAAACCTCCGAAAAAGTGCCCAGAATGTCTGGCTTTTTAAGGTGCGTTGAGGACTCTCATGTGCACCATCAATTGGTCGCCCTGGGTACAAAGGTACAACCGAAAGGCGGCCGCGGACATTTTCTAGAAATACGCCGGCAGGGTAGGGTAGGATAGGGTAGGTTGCAGTGAGGTAGGGTGCAGTGAGGTAGGGTGCAGTGAGGTAGGGTAGGGACACCTGCGACAAACCAAAGCAATAGAGGCGTTCTACGATAGAGGTAGGTTCACCCTCATTTTTCTGAGGCTCCTCACTTGACCTCAAGGAGCTCCACACCTCACCCCGAAAACTGACTTCAGCAAAAATCAAATTGCCTCCCGATGCATAATCCCACGGCCCAAGTACACAAAAACGTCATTTTCCGAACCAACCTTGGCATTCCGACGATTTTGGGTTAACCCTTTTAGTACCGCAGTCCGGTTTTGGGGACAAATCACTTGGAATTAGACTGGTTTGTCCCCAAATCGGGACTGCGATACGAAAGGGGTTAAGAAACCCCGTCAATCAGAAAACACTTTAGCGGAAGCGTGTGCTACAGTACCTCTATCGAAGCACGCGTCAAAATGGTTGTTCAGAGTGCCGCCCGCCGAGTACAAGAAATGAAGAAGGGAACACTACAAAAGAAAAAAAAAAAAAACTGCTTGAGCATAGAGACTGCACAAAAACAAAACAAATCCTGCGATATTTTGGGAGCTGGGAAGGTGTGTTTTTAATATCATGGAACAGAAATGATCAAGAAAGCACCAAAAAAAAAAAAAAAAAAAACACACACACACACAAACGTGAACAAATAACCTACCCGTAGGTGGAGCCTGTTGCAGCAGTAGACGTTCTCGTTGGTGCTGTTCCATTCAGCCTCCTCGACGTCCTTGCTTCGGTGACCTGCTCGCCAACCCGCCCACCCCACGGACGTTAGGTTCGTCCGGATTGTCACACCACGCGCGGTTGGGGGGAAGCAGGAGCAGGAGGAAGAGAAGGAGTAGGAGGGGGGGAGGAGGGAGGAGGGAGGGAGGGGGGGGGGGGGGGGGCGTACTCATTTGTTGCTTGCCTTAGTCATTTGACCATTGACCACGCATCCCATCCGAGACAGAGCACCGCAGACGGGGGAGGGGGGGGCGGCGTACTCATTTGTTGCTTGCCTTAGTCATTCGACCATTGACTACGCATCCCTTTCGAGACGGAGCACCGTTCCTACTCCTAATAGACACCTCCAACAATTGGGCACCCATTACGTTGTTTCCATATATTACATGGAAACTTGTTGCTAATCTTATCCCCTTCCTGTCTGGCCGCCTGTGGCCACCATCTATCTCCTAGGATAGCGATCGTTTTCTCGCTGCTATTCAGTGTATCAAACTCCTCCATGTCACATTCGTCTATTTCCCTCATCTCTTCTTCTAACACATCCCGTTCCTCCTTGTATACTTCACATTTCCTACTATGTGAGTTCCACTCTCTATTGCTTTCCCACACGGGCACATCTGTGCATCTACTTCCTCCTCCTCCCGGCTACTGGTATACCTCTTCTTTCTGGCAGGTCCAGGTCTCCTACACGAAAGCGCAGTTTCAGACTTTTCGCGAAGTCCACTGGGCCATGCAAATACGTTTTCATTCCTATCCCTTGCGTCAATCCCCCGTATATCTCTAAGTGTTTTCCCGATTCCACCTTGTTTCTTGGTGCTAGCCTTTCCCTTCTTTCTGTCCTTTCTTCTACTTCTGCCTTATACCTCCCAAACTTCCCGGCGGACATCGTCTCTTCTTGGTTTCCCCCTATATCCTTCCATACTTTCTCAACTACGCCATCCCACTTTATTCCAGCTCGCCCTTTTGTTACTTTCTCCCATATGGCTGGCAACCTCTTTTTTGGCATGTTCCTTACTTTATATTGCCAGCTCAACTTTCTCATGTCTATTTGTCTTAAGTGGGTGCATTCCCAGTTCTGCTCTTAATACTGTATTTCTAGTCGTACTTGAGCATCTTAGGAGTTTTTTAGCTGCTGTCATTAGTACCGTTTCCAACTGTTTTACGAGTTTCGCGTTCCCTTCCCATACTTCTCCTGCAATATTCTAGCGTTGGTACTATCACATTCATCAGGATACATATCTTAATCCTATTAATAGTGTCAAGGTGCGAGTCTGGTAGGATCGCATCCATCTTGCCTACGTGTGTGTTTTTACCCTTTCCTATTACTTTTGCTATATGTGTATCCCAAGAGCAGTCTTTTTAGATCTCTACGCCAAGGTATGTATACTGGTCTACGATCGGCAATTCATCTTCTCCCCACTTCCAACTGAAATTCACCGGGTTCACCCTATCTTCGATACAAACAACTACTCCGCATTTCCTGACGTTCGCCGTCACCCTCCATTTCCTGGTGTATTCTAGCGCCTTCTCTATTTGTTTCTGCAATCCTTCGGGTGTTTCTGGTATCCCCACGAAGTCATCCGCAAACATCAATCCCGACACGGTATCCTCCCCTACCGTGACTCCCTGCCATGCTGCCTCGACTGCTACTATCAGGTCGTTAATATGTATCTTGAATAGGTGGGGGGGGGGGTGTACTCATTATCATGCATGGCCGTATTCGTATGACCATAGACCCTCGCATCCCTACAATGCCGGGACGGAGCACGTCGGGTTTTCACCGACCCAGGGGGGGGGGGGGGGGGGGGGGGGGGGGGGGGGGGGGGGGGGGGGGGGGGGGGGGGGGGGGGGGGGGGGGGGGGGGGGGGGGAGAAAGAGGAGGAGGGCGAGGGTGAGGATGAGTGCGGCCAGCGGCATTGCTGTTCAGGTCACCCGGCCCGACAAACGAACTCTACTTGTCAATTGCTGACATTCAGTGCGCTAGGTAAATAAGCAGGGTAGGGGGTTTCGCAACGGCGTAGAGGGTAACGGCGCCGCCTGTGCCGCCCTTGCGAGGATGCTCCGGTTTGGACAACGCAGATGCCCACATCATCAACGCTAGCCTCGCTCACCTTCCAGCGCCAAGCATCACAAAAAAAATCACAAAATCACAACCAGCGACAACCCAAAAAAACAGTCCAAAGCAAACCGACCTACAAGCAACACGCACAATGAAAGATCCCGAGCCCGAAGCAGGCGAATTCGAACAACCTCCTCTCACCTCCAGTCCTACCCACCATCCCCATTCCCTCCACCCCCCCCCCCCACTCCACCCCCCCCTCCCCCCCCCCCCCCCCCCCCCGCCCCTACCCTCGCCCGGAAAAAAAAAAACAAAAACGACTGAACATAGTGACAACGATGAATGATGCATCACAACACACCTCGCGGCGGTCGCCGAGCACACGGGGCTGACGGAGGAAGAGATGTTGCCGAAGGTTCTGCTCAGGGTGTCCGGACGGCCTACCGCCTTCGGACCCCTCACGGCGTCCCCCTTCGACACAAGCTTCGCGTGATGGAACGTCCCCTATTGTGTCACGATTCGTCAAGTCAAGGCATCCAGGATTGCGTCAAGTCAAGGCATCCAGGTTTGCGTCGAGTCAAGTCGCGTTGAATCAAGGCCTGTCACGTTGTCAAATCAAGCAAGGCAAAGCCACGTGGGCGTCGACGCAAAGCAAAACAAGGCAGGTCAAGTCGAGTCAACTCGACAAGCATGGCATACCACACCGTACAGCACCATCACATATCACCACACAACATGCCATTGCGTTCCATACCGTAGCGTACCGGCCATGCCGTACGAAACCATCCGTACCCAAGACCATCACCAGACACCACAGACCATACCATAGCACACCTCATCACACCACCCCACCCCACCCGAAACACACCACACCACACCATGCCTTACCACACCATACCTTACCACACCATACCGTACCGTAGTATACCATGCCATACCGTACCATGCCATACCGTACCATACTATATCATACCATACCATACCATACCATACCATACCATACATACCATACCATACCATATATATACTATACCATACCATACCATACCATACCATACCATACCATACCATACCATACCAAACAATACCATACCAGGCCATACCATACCATACCATACATTACTACACTATACCGTACCATATCACACCATACCATACCTCGGCGATTTCGCAAAGATCTTTGAGCAGGCAGAAATCCTCCGGCCCGACGCCGACCGCGTGCAAGGTCAGCCTCCGGCCGAAGTTGTCGCGCATCGTGCGGAGCCAGGAGGCCGGCAGCTGCTCCCTGTTGCACGTGGCGTTCATATCACTCGGCTGGCCAAGCGACGGCGGCGATTTACAGCGATACGTCAGCATCGAGAAAGGACAACAAGAACGAGAGCACCTAAAGAACCAGAACATACTAATACGGGGGACCACAGCAATTAGGACCACATATTGTTAGTAAAAATGGTTAATATATAGGTCTTGGCGTTTACCACAGGTCCTGTTTACTATGGTCTCCCGTAATAAGAAACAAGAACACATCGAAAACAAGAAACGCATCAGAAACGAGAACACCTCAAGAACGACGACATTAGCCGCAACAAAAAACATAAACATGAACACGACCGTGAACATGAACAAGAGCATCAACCAAACAAAAACATGAAACACTCAAGAACAAGAACAAGAACAAATTCCAGGAACAAGGACAGGAAAAAAAACACACGAATATGACTACGAACAAGAACATACACACAAGAACAGGAGCGAAAATAAAAACACAAGAACAAGAACATTAACCCTTTGAGGACTGCAGTCCGGTTTTGGGGACGAACCACTTAGAATTTGAGTGGTTTGTCGTTTGCCCGAAAAGGGTTATTAACAACACGAATACCTACAGGGACGAGCAAAAAAGCAAGCATGAACAACAAGCAACCGCGAATAAAAACATGAAAATCAAGCACATCGAGCAATGCTTCCGATTTTGCTCCATAACTTCTTTGGGCTGAGGACAACTACAAAAAACGCACACAAAATATATGCAATAAATGGTAGTTACGTACGTACAAAGTGTAGGGCGGACTAACATCAACACCAACTTCAACTTCAACTTCAACTTCAACTTCAACTTCAACTTCAACACCATTGCCAACACCACGCCAACACCATCCCCAGCACCGACCAAATCCACACCAACATCAACACCACCACCTTTTGCCACCACAACCATCACCATTTCTGCGGCAGCGACAGCACCTTCGCCGCCACAACAACAACATATCTACTGCTGCAGCACCAACACACACCCGACACCAACACCAACACCAACACTCCCTTCTGACACCAACAAACAACCCACCCCCACGACCTTGCCGCGCATCGACCCCAACCAACACAACCACACAACCCACCCCCCCCCCCCCCCCCCTCACGCGCGCGCGCTCCGTCTCGAAAAGGGACGCGTGGTCAACGGTCAAATGACTCAAGGCAAGAAACGAATGAGTACGCCCCCCCCCCCCCCCCCCCGCCCAACACAGAACGCAACTATCCTCTTCAAACTCCTCTTGAGATAGGCCATACCCATTCTCAGCTGAGCGGAAAAAATAAACAAAAAAAAATGTTCCCGAGGGGGAAAAAAATGGTGCACGACACATCGGGCAGATAGATCATCGATTCCCACATTATTACCTAGATATTTCAGGCAAAGATATATCAAGTACCTGCATGATCCAGCTCATCTTGCCAGGCAGGAGCCGTACAATCTATACAAAATCTAGCATCTACCTGGTACGTACGTAGCACATACCTGGAATCGCTTAACGGCCGGGTATGATCTACGGAGATTGGATAGATCGCCGTCAGTCCGACGTATGGAACGGTGTGAAGAAACCAGATTTCTCCATACACGATATACACTTACGTTATTTTTATTATATGGACATCTGCCTTTTTCTAATGAGAAGGAGCCCCACAGGAAACCCATCGTCAGATTTCCCAAAGGAAATAAGAAATGCAAGAGCGGTTATACTTAGGACAGTGTGGAGCGTACTCCTTTTCTAAGATGAGACAGTCTAGCCTGGGGGCCAATTTACTGGTTTCTTAAATGAGAACTATATCCTGAGCCAGTATCTCGGCTTCACATTTATTACATCTATCCCGTGTCGGTGTATCGGTTTCTTAAATAAAAAATCTAGATAAGAGACTCCGCCTGGGCAAATCCCGATTTCCTATTCGAGGGCCGGTACAGCAGTATACGTTTCCCCCTCCCCCAGCGCCGAATTGTGGGAGGTGTCTCTATCAGGAGTAGGAACGGTGCTCCGTCTCGAAAGGGATGCGTTGTCAATGGTCAAATGACTAAGGCAAGCAACAAATGAGTACGCCCCGCCCCCCCCCCCCCCCCCCCCCCCCCCGACTACGGCCATGCATGACATCGAGTACACCCCCCCCTCCGCCCCGGCCCCCAGGACATTTTTTTATTTTCGGTCTTTATTTTTTCCCCCTACTGAAAGTCGTCTACTAAGTCCTCACTCACCTCGACCATCGACTGAGCAGAGGCGTTAGAAAAAATATACCTGGTACCTGGTACTGGTATATACCAATCTGACCGCAAATTCGTACAGCGATCCTTTCGTAAGTCATATCAAGGCATAAACCGTCCGTATGATTCCATCCAAAGTGGTGATTGGTGCTCCAGACCCCCCCCCCCCCCCCCCGTGTCTGGGACAAAAAAAAAAAACTGGTGGGGTGCCGTTTTGTCCTTGTTTTTCGTGTACCTCTGGCTATACATGCTCTTGCTGTAGCGCACGCAGCACGTGTCTTTCTCACCCGGCCGTCGGACAGAAAAATAAGCACGAACTGCTCCCCCGCGTCGTCAACGCCTCCTTTCGCCACATTCCACGCGGTCGACAAACCGGCGCCGTAGCTGGTACCGTGTGTAGGCCTGATTTTCGCCTCAAGGTCCTGCAAACAACACGCACAGAGCAAAAAGACGCCAAGATTGGCGCACACCGAAAAAAAAAATGAAGCGTTTTCCGGAGGGCGCGGCGGGGGGGGGGGGGGGGGGGGGGGGGGGGGTGAGGGGGGGGGGGGGGGGCGGGGGGGGAGAGGGGAGCGGAGGGGGAGCGTGTGTTAATATCATGCGTGGCCGTAGTCGTACGATCTCATGACCATAGACCCTCGCATCCACACGGGGAGGGTTATACTGTAGTTGCGTTTCGCGTACAGCGGTATATCTCATGGTCAAAGGGTAGAGAGAGGCATGTCACCTATTGTACCGCATTCGTAGAGATATGGCAGGCCTTGTCCATGGGCAGGGGAGGAGAGCATTTTTCAGGGCCCCTCCGCCGTGCTTTTTTTAGCGAGCGACACGAGTCGAAGGCGAGCTCTCGTATTCTAGTGACAAAAACGAAAGGAAGAGACGAGACCCCATCAGCGTGGACTGTGAAAATGGCTAAGTCATCGAATAGACTACTTACTACTTCGAAGCACATCAGCAATAAACGTTAGACGCCAGCATACTACCCGATATCTACAGTACTCCCAGTAGTATGCACCGGCATATCTGGTATATTGCAAGCAAATCCCTCAATCGAAACTTCAGCGATCAACAGCAGAGTCACACAAGTCACCTTTCGAAGCGAGCGGAGGTCCCTTCCTTGCATGCGCTTGCCCCTTAGCTGTACCCTGGCCTCATCGTTGAAGGAAATCACGGAGTAACGGTCGCAGGGAGAGGAGTGCCTGCAAGCCAGTTGGTCCTGCCGCAAGAAAGCCCACAACCCGAGCCCACAACCCGCCCACGCCCCCCCCCCCCCCCCCCCCCAAGGTACGGCAAGGCATGTCGAAACCCCACCCCGATAGAAACGCAAAGCACACATAGATGTGAAACGGTTAATATGTATGGCTTGGCTTGATATGTTTTTACGTTAGTAAATATAGCCAAAATAAGGTATACCTACGTGTTTTCGGGCATTAATAGGTACAACTGTGAATATCGCACTCGGGAAAAGGCTTTCCTGGCGCCCCCCCTCACTGGCCAACGCTCAATCGTATCAAACGAGTTATATATACGTACCAGTACATATTTGGCTGCGATCTTGTGACATCATTGTGAACAGTGAATACCGTGATACACCCAATATCGGCGATAGAGGGCCGTTTCATGGTGAGATGGCTAGAGGAGGAGCACGCCACGCGCGGCGGCAAGAGGATGGCGAGGGCGCGGGGGGGGGGGGGGGTACTCATTATCATGCATGGCCGTAGTCGTATGACCATAGATCCTCGCATCCCTGCAATGCCGGGACGGAGCACGTCGGGTTTTCACCGACCAGGCAGACCTTGCTTGCACCAAGCGCGAAGCGCCGTGAGGTATTGGGCGAGTCGCATGAAGGGTGAGCTGCATCCTACTATTAATAAGTACCGCTTTTAGAGGCGGATTTTCTTGCATATGGACGACAGCATCAATGAATTGATTTAATTTCTGGTGTGGCCACTTCCAGAGACAGCAATGGGTTCACCATGTAACTGCCTCGTAGGTGCCTCACCACATACACACTATGTGATACGATCATCCCCCTTGTGCGGAGGGAAGGTTCTCCCCGCACAAAAATGATCTAACTTGACCGCCAGCCATGGTAACCGCCAAAAAAAAAAAAAAAAAAGCGGTACCCTGGCTGTCTAGCTCACGCAGTGAGAGGCGTGTTTTACAGCGTCGTCGCCAACCGACGCCAACCCAACTATATATATACCAGGTACCAGTATATAATAGGGGGGTGGGGGGGGGAGCGCAGTCATACTGACCGTGTCTACAAACTATCACAATGGTTGGAATGGAATATTGCGGCCCCCAGTAGTTACTGTCATCGGTCAAGAATTATTTTCAAGGTGAATAGATTCCAAGCGTTCCCATCCCCTGTCCGTTTTGTTCGGGAGAGAGCAAGTCCCAGACCAACTTCCTCTCATTTAGGAGGTTAGGAGGACCGAACAGCCCGACCGAACGGGCACAAAGAACGAGATGAACACGCCTGATTGGTCCAGGGATTGTTGCCATACTCGCCGGGAGGCCCACGGGGGTATGGGAATACACGAGACGGCATGGGAGCACGCGATGGAGCATACGTGCAAGCCCCAGGACTTGTCTTACGGCAGGAGCCACGCGCTATGGCCATGGCCTGACCAGGAGGCTCGAGAGCGAAAACGCAGGGTGGCGGACGAGACTCGCTTCCGCCGCACACCCGTGTCGTGTCCGACCCGATACGCATCCGAAAGCCTCCGATACAGCAGCAGTAGCTTTGCTTTCGAGTACTACTAACATAGTTCGGAGAGGAGGCTGAATGCCGAAGAGATCGCAAAACAGGAAGCGCACACGGGAGACCAGCAGAGCACATCAGGCAGCCCAGCGAGTCGTTCCCGTCTGCGACAATACCAGCTGGGTGTGCACGCCCTCAAGCGGCGGCTGTCCTGCTTGCTGCCTGGCGTGCTGCGGATGGGTCATGGTGTCGTGCTCCCTGTCTGTGCTCTGAAGCAATCAACGATCAAGTGTTGCTGCCGTGAAACGTGTTGGCTCTGACGTGTGATGTTACTCCGCTGCGTTTTTTTTCGGAGATCGTTGCGGTGAGATCATCGCGGTCGGGCGCAGATATGCTCGTGGTACATGATAAATGTTACTTGCAGCGATTTCGAAAAAAGGGGTCCCTCCTTTAGGGCGCAGGTCCGAGTACCCACGAACTCGCGAGTAGCGAGTACCAGGGTACTCGCTGTTTCATCCCCTAAACCACGTCCCGTGTGCAGTACATCGTACAGGTCTGCAGGAAACCTCATACATGGCTGTGGTTGAAATCGAGTTATTTCATGTAGCGTTTGTTACGTAGCATTTTTAGTCTACATTTCCCTACAATGGCATCGACGACAGGACGTGAGATTTTGAGGAGCGAGGTCCGTGGTTCGATTCTCGCCTTCATCCCCCTAAAAAAAAAAACAAAAAAGGGGAATATCTCATGTGCAAGAACCTGTAAAACTCACTCACGTGGAAAACACCCAGGAAGGAACGATGAGAGCAATGCCATCATAGCATACTGAGTCCAGTACCGAAAAGTCGGAGGTAAAACTTGGATACTCAGAGTCTCATCGGGGTTCCTGACTTACTCGCAAGAAGAGATGAGTCAGGTTTAGTGAGGGAGAATGTGGTGGAAGTCGAGTTAATTCATGTAGCGTTTGTTACGTAACATTTTTAGTCTACATTTCCCTACATGGCGCACGATTTTTTTTCGAAAGCTCCCGTCGAATTTTGTATCTCCGAACCTCTCGAGAGAGTGTACCCATGCACCCATCTATATATGTCATGCACGACCGTAGTCGTGGGGGGGGGAAAACTGACACCGTCCCCTGCCCCAAACGCCATACGAAATAAACCGCCGTATCATACTATTTCCTATACCAAACACACCATCTACCATAATTCGTATATAAACGGAGGCGCCAAACTAATCCCCATATATACGGCTGCATTCACACTAATTCCTATACGAAACACAATACCAATTACTACCCTAATTCCTACACATTGGCGCTATATTAATTCCTAGATATATACAGCGGCACCATGCTAATTACTATCCAAAACACAATACTAGATACTCTACTATAATTCCTGTATTCCTATTCAAAACACAAGACCAACCACCAGTTTAATTCCTAGATAAATAGTGGCACGATCATATTCATTCCTATGATACCATGCTATTGCGAGTCATGTGCAGAACATACTGCTACCCCCAAGAGCTACAGGAGTATCTATACAGATGTACCTACGTTCAAGTCTGGAATACTTTGCCCTCTCGTGAGGGTACAACAGTAGTAGTAGTCATTCAACGTATCTATCGGCTCCGATCCTATACCTGAGGAATTTTTCGTGAGGCACTAAAATATACCAGGGTAAGGAAGGATGTTTTCCTAAGGGACAGTTCGCTTGCAGTGCTTCGTTTTAGAGTTTGTTTTTAGCTTTTCAGGTCAGGTAAATTATGTTGCTATGCCCGAAAATGTAAGGATATTTCGAGTAGTAACATGAGTGCCAACACGGTCTTACTTTTTCGGACAGAGTGCTACTGCTGCTTACCACTCTGTCCGAAAATGTCAGAACCGTTTCGTTCGTTAGCCGAAACCGTCTTGCTTCTCCGGACAGCGTGGTACTGCTGCTGCTGCTGCTGCTGCTGCTGCTGTGTGAAACCTGAAGGGAAACACGACGTTCTAGTACGAACTGGGAGTAAAGGGTTTGGCCGCTGCTGCAGGCAAGCGCCAAGGCTCGGATCCACGTGGCCTCTTTATGGTATATCAGGTATAAATCATTGTGGCGAGTGTGAGTTCGAATGATCTACCCGTTGCGTTACCAAGCCTCTGTTCTTAGCAACGTTAAGGACCAAAGAAGAAGCTCGAACAAGGTCACGAGTACCCGTGAACTCGTCTCTAGACGAGTACCCGGGTATGTACTCGCCTACAATGTCCCCTAGAAGTCACGAGTACCCGGGGTTTCCCCCCCCAGATTGCGCGAGTACTCGTTGGCCGCGAGGACTCGCAGGGCACAACTTTAGTCTGCAGCAAGTTTTTCTCGGTGTATGGTGTACGTAGCGTGCAGGCCACACCAGGTATCGGTGATGCTCGGCGCGGCAGGTCGAGAGTGAGTGATGATGAGACTAAACAACAAGCCCATCTCACATCGACGATCACGACAGCTGTCGTCAGCAGTTACTTGGTGACGAAGGGGGGCAATTCTCCGCCTCAACCGCCGGCAGATCTACGAAGATCTGTGACCACTTTAGTAGAAGATCCAATTTGCACGATAGTGGGAGAATATCCTCTGTTCATGCACGATCTTGCATGGCAGATATCGCCAACTGACGGTGGAAGAATATCCTGTGACGCACAAGAATTCGAGTAGGAGAAGGGCACTTTTTGATAACACACGAAACCTCCTTTCGACAGTGGTTGTCCCGCCCGTTGGGTCGGGTCGGGTCGGTTCCGGTCCGGTCGCGTCGGTGGAGGGTGACCCGACCCGACTCGCGAGACTTCAAAAACCTCCAGTCCCAACTCGACCCGACCCGACCCGTGAGGTTTAAAAAAATTGTGACCTGACCCGCGGGTCGGGTTATGACCCGTGAAGAGCCCTTCTTTGATATTTACAGTAGTCCAAGTGTCGCGCATTTTGAAAATAACCCAACAGAGGGCTTCATGTGTGGCCGATGCTGCAGGTGCACGTCGGCATTGTTTCTTCCTTTTCTTCGTTCATTTTTTTCCTTCCCTCTTCCCAAGTCCCACAAGGGGGTCAAAAATGGCGATTGAAACACATACACACCCTGTACACATACGAACACACACACATATATATACGCCAACGATTGCGGCACGAGCACAGTTGTAATGCTGGTTTCGCCCGCCAACCCCGGCCCACATCTTCCTGCCATCATCCTCAACAACGAGAGATTTTTCAAGGCTGTCACTACTTACTGTAGTACGACTCCCTCTCCCACCGCTCCCAAACACCCCCCTACGGAATTATTTGTCGACGAGAGCTGATGAACCCAGCACCCTCAAAACGGAACTAAGGCTCGGTGGGGGGGGGGCGCCGCACGTGCTCCGATCTCTTGCTTTGCCAAACACATCGCTTTACCAATTCTAATGGCACTCACACCAGATTTATTTAGCTTTGCATCAGAATACTCGTAATAGTCTTGCCCACCGAAATTGTATCGTGCATGTTACCAATCTGACTTGAAATCGAATATCTTCCAACACCGCAGTAGCAATCTCTCTACTATCACTCTCTGAACCAGTGCATAATCCCCTTTCCCTTGAAGGCTCCTAGCTACGCCACGCCACCCTCCGTCGGCAAACCCTCGTTTACCCTACTCCTCGTCAATGTCCACCCCCACGTCATTGACGGCAGTGCTCCGGTTTCTACTCCAATCATATCATAAGCAGAAAAACACGCTAGGTGTGTCATGTATACCTGGTGCACTTCGCGTTCTGTTTTCGTTTTCCGGTGTTCTGATAATAGCAGAAAAACCACAGAGAGAGGCCGCGCCCATCGAATTTCGTGTGGGATGAATGGCCTGGCCCACAAGAAACTACCAAAAATACGTACGAAGCGATAAATTCGTTATAGGCATGCACCCCCCCCCCCCCTGCCCCCTATCGCTTCCAAAATAAGACAGAGAACCGGGTAGCGGGAAATATATTTGGAGCCGTAACTGCCCGAGTCGTCGGTTTCTCGCGTACATCTGACTGAGCGCGCGCCCCCGCGCGGCGGAGGGGGGGTCTACCCACGTTCTCCGAACATGCCTCTCTACGGGAGTTCCAACGACAACATACTCCAAAAATATGAAATATGTCGAACTGGACCCCTATATATACGATCATACACCGCCTTTGTATCATACCGGTATCTTAGATCGCATATCCGCGGTCAAAGAGTTTTTGAAGTATTCTCCCCACGCCGGTACGATGAAAAAACGGGGAAAAACAATCACGTAAAAGCCCTCAGCTATCAGCCTCGAGTGAATACTACTGCATCTGTCACCAGTGACCCCCCCCTCCCGGATCATTGTTCTAATTTTGAAGCCAACGCTGTTTGTTCTCTAATTTTTCGGAAAGCAAACGGACAGTTCAATGCGTTACCAGTTCTCTCACAGAAAAAGTAGGAACTAACACGTGACACCACTCTAAAAAAATTAAAGAGTAGAAAGCAACATACACTTCAGCACGTTACATGGTCTAAAAGAAGGATAGCAACGGGTACATTCAACACGTTTCAAGCACCACCTACTTGTAGATATAAACCCCACCCCGTACGTCCGTAAAAATGTGGTTCCAACGAGAGAGCGTGAGACAGGAATCTCGGTGCCGGTTACCTCTCATGGGTGACTCGAGGTCGAATATGTAGGTGAAGAAGGGAGACTCGCACAGACGATATACACACACATATATATAGCCCCCGGTTACATCTCCCGGAAGGATTTCACACTGAGGGTTACATTCCTATCTATGGCGATGTTGATGCGCTGTCTAGACTTTGCCCAAAGCACTCCACAACAACACCGCACCATCAAAAACTCATCACCAGACATAAAACCAAGGATCACTCTCTTGACTGCAAGTTCAACGTCGCCGCCCAAGCGATGCACGCGCCACGGACAGACAGACGAAACTCTCAAACGGAAAACCAGCTTCGGGGGCAATCTCTCTTTTGC
Organism: Macrocystis pyrifera; assembly: GCA_031763025.1. Lineage (NCBI taxonomy): Eukaryota > Phaeophyceae > Laminariales > Laminariaceae > Macrocystis > Macrocystis pyrifera. The sequence goes on from JASSKH010000030.1 coordinate 4,752,541, forward strand.
CCGTCCCCCCGCGCCCCCTTGGCCTCCTCGCTCTCCACCCCTTCCGGTCGATCCGGCCCACCCATCCGTTAAAATTATCAAATCGATCGTCCGCGTCATAACACACAGGCGGTAAGTAGACTACGCCCCGCATCCCTTCCACCGCTTCGCTTCCAGTTTTGTAAAATAATACTTCGAAGTATGCGGGCCCCGCTCGGCTGTCTTCCACACAATTCAAGCACTCTCGGGCCCGTTCTTATCACGTCAACATGAAAACAACATACCCTGGGTATTAACGCCCTTCTGCGACTTCAAATCTGGTACGAAGCCACCAAAAAAAACGACAAAGCGCCCGTGTCTTAACAACCTTCCAAACGTCGGAAAGATCATGAGCTATCCATCTACAGATAGATCATCTAGATCTTAACCTGCCGTCATGAGATGTTGTGCATGATGCGCATAGTACAGACCTACCCCAATAACCACGTGCCAGTTATTAAAAGGTCATGCAGCTTTCCACGGCTTCCACCCGACAAAGATTTGGCTAGGTCAGACAGGTCAAGAACATGCATAGCTTCCCTGAAAGGTCTGCAGTTGTAGATCATCAAGTTTGAGAGCCGATGATCTGTTCGTGGCGTGCAGGCCAAACCTTCTAGAAAAAAACGCGGGCATCGACACTACAGCGCATCGTTCCTGGGACGCAGCAGGAAGCGATCCCCCTTCTATCTCATCACCACCGGCCAGAGACACAACCATATATCGCTACGTCACACCTCCACCACACCAAACCCCACCCCACGACACCCCACCCCACCCCCACCACGCTACAAACGCCACCGCACCCCACCCCACCCCACTACGCTGAGTCGGTATTTTCCTGCGAATCTGCCACGGGCTGCGTGATCTCGTCGTTGTTGGTGGTGGTGGGGGCGGGGCTAGTGGTGGTGTTGTCGGCAGTGCCGCTCGCCGCTATTGTTGCCACCGTGCCACCGCCAACAACGCTTTGGAGGTAGAGGGCCAAGAGGTCGGCCTTGCACATGGGGCAGCAGGGATGGTTTGCTTTGTCCAACCACTTATCAATGCACTGTTTTTCGTCGATTGGTCCACCAAATGTACGATGTCCGACATCCGGCAGATGGCAGCACACAATTTTTCGACGAGGGGAGGCGGGATGGGGGGTCGTGGTGAGAGAGGTGAAGCAGCGACTGGTACACTTCAGTTTCGAGGTGTTTTTTTTTTCCTCGGCAGGTGTCATACCGGCAGGTGGCAAAGGCGACAACAACAACCCACCTCTTCTACTCTACGACCATCAGAGGTAAGAACCCCCGCCCCTACGCCCCAGCCGGAGCATGCACATACCGACTACTGACTGACAACAACAAGGCATGCCAGATGGCTGCACTATCAAGCACGCACCGCAGCGGTCCTCTTCGCTCGATCGAGGTACATTGCTGATGCAGCTACTGCAGACTAACAATTCACCTGAGCGTGGTAGGTATGTCGGCAAGGCAGACGGCACAGGTTGTCTCCGGGCACGTACTCGCCGAAGCACACTACGCACGCCATAGCGGTCGTCCAGTCTTCGGGAGTCCCTCTCGGCATGCCTGCACAGGCGGGTGTCATTCATCAATTAATCATTTTTATGCGTTGGCTGGTCGGGTTAAAGCACAACATATTTTATACTATCCTCCTACTTCTTCTATACATCGAGATTTTTCCGTGACACGTTTCTCGTTTTCTTCTTGGAATTATAGGTGCGGATTTCCTGTGACGTTACCCCCTCCCGACCCTACCCCCCCTCCCCCTTTGGCCAAGGGGCGCAAAAGCTTTCGGTGGATTGATTTGATTGGTTGTTGCTCACCTATCTCCTCGGAAGGCGGCATGTTTGAGCCAGTAAATGGGGCGGCGGTAGCGGTAGTGGAGGCGGTGACGGCAGACTCATCCTCTTCCTTCGTTCCGACAAGTATAGTAAGGTGGCAATCATAAATAGGGGGACAGGGATCGGAGGGAGGGGGCGTGCTCGATATCGTGGGGGGGGGGGTGTGCTGGCCGAAGATGCGTCCGTGCATTAGAGGTTGCGGGAGGGGGGGAAAGAGACAACGACGTCTACGGTTCTTGAACAAGAACGCTTTCTGTAGGAGATCGCGGTAGAATGCCTTGACTGACCGCCCCCCTACACTTCGATTTTGTTCTATCACTTTTACTTTCCAGCTCAACTCGTAGGAGATTTTACCCTCAGCGGCCTTCTTCTGGACAAGCCGGGGTCACAGGTGTCGTCCCTTCTCCACCTCCGGTACGTGCCTTCACTTTTATCGCGCATAGAGCTCACCATTCCTGCTTCTCTTCGTTTTTGATCGAATGTTGCCCACTCACACTCTTGTGCTTTCCGCTAATCATTTTTGATGCAAGAAACAATCCCTACGAGTACGTGCACTCGGTGAGAGTTGAACCCACGAAAATGATCTTAGTAGGCACGCGGACCACCTACCAAGCCACGGCCCTACGCTAAAACGAGTATAATAATAAGGGCAAAAGAGGCCTTGACGCGCCCAGAAAGACTGGCCCCCTAAAACAGCGCATTAGTTACTGAAGGCGGGTAGGGGTGGGGGGGGTATAAGGCAGAGGGGGGGATACGCGGGGGTATACGCTACTCGAAGGGCTACTGCGGGGGGAAACATTAATCAAAACCAAGTACAATGTTGTACAAACTAAAACGAGGATATATGATGTTTGGGTCCTTAGTGAGTTCTGACTACTATACGTAGACCCTCGTAATATTTTTTGTTTTTGCATCTTCTCGCGATATAAATGCGGGGCACGAACTGCAGTTGGGGGGGGAGAGGAGAGGCCTGCCACGTATGTGCAACCGGATCTGAGTTACGATTAGGAGGGAGAGAGACAAGAAGGGTGTCAAGATAATAAATGGGCACTAGAAACAAATACATATATAGAACTACTTATAGATATCTCGATCTCTGAGCGTCCTCGGTTGGTACATCCTTGGCCTTTCAGAGCTCCCACTTGGGAATCGCCACCTTTTACTACTTGCCGGATCTTTCCAGCAGGTGTTTGTTTCTCCATACCTCTTCGTACTTTCAGTCCTTCTTTCATTTTTTTCTTCTTTCGTTTCGTGTGCGTGCGTGTACTCCGAGCACAGGGCGAACCCGGCACCGTCGCGGGTGTCAGCGGGCGCTGGCTGGTAGACGGGGAGTTGGCAGGAGCGCGGTCGCCGCTTTCGTGCCTAGGCGTCGCGTGTGCCTCAAGACACGAGAGATGCATCAATAGGCTCTGTCTGGCCTCCATTTGTGATTTTTTATAGAGTACGTACGAGTATTTAAGGGTCGTTCGGGATTGTAAGATAATATTCAAGCGGTGCTTATTTTTGCGACCGGGCTGAAATCACAAGAGGGAGGTATCCCCGTCTGAGCACCAACATTGTCGAGCTGGCGAACGAGGTCCTCGGTGAGCACCGGGCTTCACGCGAGGCGGGCGACGGGGCTCACTGTGGAAGAGAGGGAGCATATATTTACCCGGACCGAATCGGTGGTGAGATGGTCGCGAGAGGGGCGGGCGGCGTAAGAGGCTGAGAGAGAAGCTCTGCTTTTTTATTTTTTATTTTTTTATTCATTTTTTCTTTTAAATTGGTGTAAGGTGTTCCAATCAGTTAGTAAATTATTTTACGGAAAGGGGACGGGAATTTTTTTCTTTCAGAAAGTTTCGGTTTCATAATCATTGTTTTGCTGTGTTGCTGTGCCGTGCTGTGCTCTATCTTTCGTACATACGAGTACGGACACGGAGCATATCGAAAGAAGAAAAAAAGTACCCTACCTGGGCTATGCACATACGCAGATACGTACGACATCTGAGCGAGCGTAGCGGAAAACCGCCCGCGATGCGAAGCGTATATGGCGTCCGAGCTGTTTGCTCCTGAAGGATGGCGGCGGGACTCTTGGCATATTATCAAGTCGCCAGTTTGCAACTACAGTATAGTCAAAAAACAATATTCAATCATGGACCTCTGTCCGCTTCGCATAATTTGATGTAATTTTCCTTCCCGAGCGAGCGTAGCGGGCGGCGTAGGCCGCCCGCGGAGCGAAGCGCCTTGTGTGTATATAGATATAGACCTGGGCCAGCCATGAAGCGCACAACCAATCATGGGAGTCGTATCTCGTGAACCACTGCGAATTAATACTTGAAATTTGGAGGCAATGACCCTTACGTAGCGCAAAAAAAGTAAATAAAAAATATGACATGTTAATAATTCGACTCGAACTCGGCGAGGTATCGGCAAAAACTCGAAACCACCTTTTTTACACCGAATTCCTTAATAAAAGTGCCGTTCCCGATCAAGGCGAAATTTGGTGGAGACCTTGTTAATAGTGGGGATACAAGGAGAAGATAGACATCAGTTTAATTGCCCAATTCGTTGCCCATGACGAGGTATGGCCACAAACAGTATTCCGTACTTAAATCAAGTGTAACGATAAAAATGATATTTACTGCGATGCAGCGCTCAATTTTGCTGTTTTCGATCTGGATTTTCAGCACCGTATTTGTGACCCCCGCGCGAAATTACGTCGTACCTGGCTTCTTTGTTTTCTTCTTTTCAGATGAGGTTCACTCATGTTTCTATATTTTTTAGTTGTATTTTCGGTCGTATCTCTCGAACACAAAAAACGAAAAAAAGCCCGGGGCGATACGTTTCGGTTGGTGCATGCATGGTCGTGTCAAATTTTTCATGCCTAACTGCGTAAAGTTGGGCGCTGCATGGCCGACCTCCTGAATCGACAGGGTCATGGCTGGTATCGAGTCGCCGTTCGCCGCTTTCAGCGTACCTTTGCGTCGCGATCCCTCGTCCTGCTCCTCCTCCTCCTGTCGTCCTGCAGCTCACTGTTGCTGCTGTCCTCAACACCATCATCCTCCTTTTCTTGACCGCGGCCCTTTGCCGGATGGCTACTGCCGAAGACGAAGTAGTCGAACAGGGACCGTCGCGCCTCGCGGTCGAGGGTGCTCGGGGGCCGCGGGTGGTGGGACGTCGACAAGATCGTCGCGGCATGCTCCAAAGCTGCTTACATGGGTGGGGTTCAAGTCGAGTCAGCCGCGTGGCGGAAGAAAGAGCAGATTCAACAACAACAAAAATAGGAGGTGGTGCGGGTGTGAGCGAGATGTACTGCTACTGTGGTGGAGAGGTTGTGGAGGGAAAAAGGGGCGATCATATTTACTATTAATACTGTGTATATTATACATCTGGTGCCAGACCCGGTACGTAGTCGGGCGGTGCTACTTCTACTACTTCGTAAATACGAGCGTAAACACTTCTTTGGTTTTTCCTTTTTTTTCTAACCATCACTTTTACGTTCCAGCTCTCTGGACAAGCTGTGGTGGCAGCAGGTGTCTTCCTCCTGCCCCCCTACCCCGTCCCCGGAATATACTAGCCTTCATTTTTAGCGCGCAGAGGGTTCAGCATTCCCACTGCTCTCGTCGATGTTCATCGAATCAGGGCTCTTCAACGGTCAGGTCAAACCTCGCGGGTCGGGTCGGGTCGGGTCGGGTACGGGCGACGGCGGCCCAACCCGTGAGAATTTGGAAACCTGACCCGAACCGACCCGTGAGATTTTCAAGAAGTTTGTGACCCGACCCGTGGGTCTCGGGTCATGACCCGTGGAGAGCCCCGAAACTTTGCTGCGTGAGAAAATTCTGTAGGCCCACCACTCTATGTAGATATACGCCGCTTGCCCTACGTTGGGGTCAACCGCGGCGGCGGAAGAAAAGCAAAGCGAGAGATAGATGCGCAAGCGGGAACCATGTGGGCGCTTCCAGTTTCCACGCGCAGACGATGCGGCGGAGAGCCAACATTTCCCGACTCCCAAGCTCTGCGGCGTATGACTACATGCCGCCATGTTCATGTCATATACCGATACGTCGAAGTGTAAATAGAAATAATTACGTACGACACCCAAATGCTTCGTAGTTTCGCGTGTTTATTATGTACCAGGGCACACCTCTTGAGGCGGCGGCGGCAGCCCGCTGCCGCCGTAACACGGCAACGCAGCCGATCGCGCACAGGACGAACAAGATCGCGCTAATGGGGTTCGGGGCCGCTTCGTTCAGCAGTTCTCCCATGACGATCGTGAGGCACACCTGGTGGTCATCGTGGCGGCGGTGGCGGCGGCGGCGGTGGTGGTGGTGGTGGTGGTGGTGGTGGTGGAGAGGGGGGGGGGGGGGGGGGGCGTGATCGCGAAAAAGGCCAAAAAAAATAAAACGCCGGCAAGAGGACAAGAAATACCGTCAGAAACAAAAAAACATGGAACACGGCTGAATCTTATGGGAACCCGAAACCGGAAAAAAAACAGGATTTCCCTTCATCGTGCAGAAACCCCAGGGTAGTGCCGTCGGTAGACATGAGCTACATTTCCCATCACTGCCCAAACATAAAAGCCTGTGCTTTCAACACACAACACCTACCATCGCCGATGATTCCTCGCCTCACAGGGCACGAGATGACGTCCAACCTTCAAAGCCGTATGCTCCACTGTTCTGAGAGCGCTCTCTACCAAGTTTGGGGGTCGTTGGTGCTGTGTGGCTGGAGTTCTTGCTCGAGACGTGGGGGCCTGACCCATTACTGGTCCGTTTTTTTTCAAGACGAAACTATTGTGCTGCGGCATACCAGTACCAAACAATACTTCCCATCGGCTGTGTGGGTTTCAACACCATAAAGGGGAAATCCTGTTCTGTTTTCCGGTTTTCGGTCCGATAAGAGTCAGCCTAAGAACAAATCATATACCAAAAAATGAGAACAACAGCAGCGCCCATGCGTGAATCCGTCAAGATCAGTTGGTTTGTGTTTTTGAGTTTTTGATCACGCTTTATCTCAAATAGGGGGGTCGGTGGGGCCGGGGAAAAGATTTTTGCAAGCAAAGCACAAGCCAACAACACGAGTAGTAGAAGCAGCAGCGGGCAATAAAAATCTACCTCGCGTCGTACCTATCAAAAATGACATACGAAAGTACAAAACAATTACACCTGGTACAGCAGTATATTATAGTAAAGCAAGGGACCATATTAATAGTAAATAGGGCCAAATATTGTTATCAGTAGTCTAAATAGGTAAATATATACGCGTAGGTTTTAATGACTACCGTAGGTCCTATTCACTATTGTTGTTTTTTTCAGATTAAACAATTTTATCTACCCGTCGACATCTAGCACAACCAGTGTCCGTGCCGATCCAACCCTAGAGAGATACAGGCAGACTAAGAAGTAGAACATGCCTATACTACTCGTACCACCAACTGGTGCAGCTGGTTCTAACGTGGTCTTCCTTTGTCTTCCTTTTGTTTTTGTTTATTTTTGTTTCATTTTATTTTCTTCTTTTTGCGCTGACCCTATGTGATTTTCATTTTATTTTCTCTCTTCCTTTCTCCGATCGATAAGCCTTATTGAAGGAGTCGTGTGGCGTGGGTGGATGACGAGCCTGCTTTGCTTGTTTCGTATTGTCTGACGCCGAGGGGCCGGGCATAGTTGACGAACGCTGGACGAAGGTGGCAGACAGGGTAGCAAGGTACCAGGCGGACCAGCAGGGAGACCCTGGCTGTGCTACTCGTACCATAAACTGCTGCCGCTACCTAGAGGATGCTTCGTGCTTTGTTTGGTTTGCCTGTTATTTCCCTTGGTTCTTAGTCTTACTCTGTTGACTATTAATAGTGGTGTTTTCCCCTTTTTTTTTTTTTTTTTCCAGCTCGTTCTTTTCAAGTGTCTGCCAGATCCCCCCCCTTTTTTTTTTATCATCACTTTTACTTTCCAGCCCACTCGTAGGAGGTTCTACCCTCGACGATCTTCTGGACAAGCCGTGGTCACACGTGTCGTCCCTTCTCCCCCCCGGTACGTGCCTTTATTTTTTGTCGCGCATAGGGTTCAGCATTCGATTCCCACTGCTCGTCGATTTTCATCGAATGTAGCCGACTCACGCTTTCGCGCTTTCCGCTTATCAATTTTTTATGCAAGAAAAAGTCCCTGTGAGCATGCACTTGGTGAGACTTGAACCTACGAAATTGATCTTGACAGGCACGCGGACCACCTACCCTACCAAGCCACCGGGGACGCCGGTTACAACCTGCGGGGGGGGCACGATGGTTCGTTATATTTATCTTTATTTTTTTTGTTCTTGTTTCTTTTTCTCTTTCGAATTGTCTTTTTTGCTCTTGTTTTTTTTCTCTTTGTTTCGTTTCGTTTCTCTAGGTCACGGAATGTGTATGTCGTGCCTGTTGTACGCAGTATGATGACATGGCATTGCATTGCACACGTGGCAACGTAGTATCTCTGTGGCGTAGCTTTTTTGACCACAGAACTTATATCTCTCTAGGTTTGAAGAATCGGCACGGACACTGGTTGTGCTGGATGTCGACGGGTAGAAAGAACGGTTTAATGTGAAGAAAACAACAGCAACAACAGCAACAACAACAACAACAACAACAACAAGTTCTGTGGTCGGTCGCAAAGCTACGCCACAGAGATACTACGTTGCCACGTATGCAATGCACGGCGTCCCCGGTGGCTTGGCAGGTGGTCCGCGTGCCTGTCAAGATCAATTTCGTGGGTTCAAGTCCCACCGAGTGCATGCTCATAGGGACTTTTTCTTGCATAAAAAAAATGATTAGCGGAAAGCGCGAGAGCGTGAGTTAGCTGTACATTCGATGAAAATCGACGAGCAGTGGGAATGCTGAACCCTATGCGCGACAAAAAATAAAGGCACGTACCGGGGGGGAGAAGGGACGACACCTGTGACCACGGCTTATCCAGAAGATCGTCGAGGGTAAAACCTCCTACGTACGAGTGGACTGGGAGTAGAAGTGATGGATAAAAAAAAAAAAAAAAAAATTAAAAAAAAAAATGCCATGTCATCATACTGCATACGACAGCCACGACATACACATTCCATGACCTAGAGAAACGAAACGAAACAAAGAGAAAAACAAAACAAAACAAAAACGAAGAAGCAGGAAGACAATTCGAAAAAGAAAAAAAAAGAAACAAGGAAAATATATAAGAAACACACCATCGTGCCCCCCCCCGCAGGGGATCTGGCAGACACTTGAAAAGAACGAGCTGGAAAAAACTATGGTGTCCCCGTAATATTAATCTTACGGGGGACCATAGTAAATAGGACCAAGTATTGTTAGTAAAAATAGGTAAATATATACCACTCTGACTCGAAATATAGGGACCGTTAGCATATAATCGCTCAATCAAAATGGTCCTTATATTTAGGGTCAGAGTGGTAGGTTTTTATCTATGCCATAGGTCCCATTAACTATGGACCTCCGTAATAGTCAGTACTGTTGTAGTCGCACCATGAACCACATGAACAACGTTGCACGTTGTTGTTGTGCACGTTGTTGTTGTTGTTGTTGTTTTCTTCACATCGGAACAATGTGTAACGGAAAGATAAAACGGCGACAAACATGAAAAATGAATAAACCACTGCTGTGAAAAGCAAGATCCACCCACAACCGACCCATCCCACAGCAGATACGATCGCTGTCTTGGAAATATCTGAAGACAAAAGATCAAAATGAAGATCAGTACTCGTACAGGTACCGGTATCAACATGACATACGAGTGCGACTTTTTCACGAACCAGGAAAAAAAATCGGAATCTACAAGGATTACACTGTTGTTAATAGTATTATCAATAGTATAATATTAATAGTATGTCGTACGGAGTGAAACACCGCTGCTGCTGCTGCTGCTGCTGCTGCTGTGTGCCGCGCTTTGCCCGTGTGGTGGAGCAGCTACAGCAGTACATTGCATCGCCTCCTTCCCCTGATGCCTAACGTAGTTCCCAGCAGGAACGAGTGTCAGCGGGGCCTCAAGCAACAGCTGCAGCTACGGCAGATACATGTGACAGGCCCCATGCATGAACTGACTGCTGGGAAATATCGGTGCCTCGTACTCTAGAGACTAGACGGAAATATAAGGATTTTTTACATATAAATATTAAGCCACAAACGGTCTCTACATTTCCGCCCATAGCGGTAAGCGCGGGGAAAAAAGAAAAAGTCAGACAGAACAAACTTTGTTGAGATAGACAGCAATGCGATCCAAAAATGTCTCATGTGTATCTCACCACGGACACGAGTCCCAGCAGCAGCGCCAGGGCGTCCCCGTGCGAGAATGTTCCCGAGGCCGAGCGGTTCGAAGGAGGCCCTCCCGGCAACGACACCGCAGCGCCCGACTCAATGTCCACTACTTCTTCTCCTACAACTGCTGCTGCTTGCTGCCGTTCTCTCCTTGCACTGCTTGCAACAGCAGGAGCAGCGGCAACACCTGGTGCTGGTGTTATTATTGCGTCGTCCGCCTCGATATCGATATCAACGAACACAGGAGGTGGAACTTGCTCCACGGCTGCAGACATTTTGTTGCTGCTGTCCAAGGAAGCTGGAATCTTTGCTCGGCACCGGATGATCGCTCTCTCGCTCTCTCTCTCTCTCTTAGTCACTAGCAGGGCTTGAGTGGACTATGTCTGGGGGATGCGAGTGGTAACAGGGACGGTACAGCTCTTGGGGTTGCATTACAGCAGCTCTACACTCCGCACACTGAAAAATTGGGGAACACTATCGATCCTGTATTTTCGTGGGACACCGGAAAATATTCGAAAATTCGAAAAAAACTCGTTGGGTGTACTTTTTTGTGTAACTTGAAGAAACAGAACATACTTCGAGCAGCAAGTTGCTTGCTCACAGCTTCGTAGCATCGGCATCTTGTTAAAAACTCCAGTGGGTTGAGCAGAGCTCTCGTACCAACAGAGGGTAGGCCACGCATTCACATCATCATTCAATATTGATCATTCTTCGAGCGAGTGAGGTATTGCAGGACCAGTATATCGTAGTAGAGGCCATGAGCTCGTGAGCGTTTTTTTTTGTTAGGCCACGGCGGCATGTCATATTCCCAACAGAGGTGGCACACAGGTACACATGATGCGCACTCATACACGTACATACAGCTGTACAGGGGGAGTAGTACAAGTACACCATACGAATACGCCGTACGTACGTATGATAGGTATGATACGTGTAGAATGATACGTACAGGGTATACCTGTACTATTATTAATACTGGTACACAACAGCACCAACTTTATTACAACTTTTTTTTTCAGTTTTTTCCAATTTTTCACGTGCATTTGGGTGCACAGAAATTATGTTGCGAGCTCTCTGCAGCCACACAGCCGAAGACGCTCCAGCTGCCATCGTATAAAGATCTCACAGGTACAAGCATTGCATTGTGGCGATGAGCTAATTCTGAATAATAAAACAACAACTCTGTCAACAACAACCTGACTTTTTGTACTCTGTCAAGCTTTCAACTCCTAACTTTTGTAATATTAATTTGGGGCGTCAGAGTATTATTAATAGTTAAAATATACTCTTGGCGCTCCCGCCGTGGCGAAACAAACGAAGCATATAATAATATAATTAATATATAGCGACTCTCTGCAGGTCCAAGTGGAGCCCGTGGTACCTCGTACGCCCTAAAGAAAACAAAACAATTCAGATTTTGGAGGCCATGTGGCACGCTTAATTATGTTTGCTTTATTAGGCGCCGCATACTCTTCTTTTATTTACCGGATTTTCATGGACAAACCACCCCTTATTATGGCGCGCGTTTTTTACTTGGTGATAGATGTACCTGATTTTGGCTCAAACGGATCAGGTATAACAATAAATACCTGATTTAGGCATTTGCCCAAAAAACAGTGTACATATCGCCTCTCTCTCTGATTGGTTCACAATTCGGCAAAAATCATTCGAAAGGATGAAAGCTAGACAGAGTAGACAAAATGAGGTACACCCTATACCTGGCCTTTTCGAGTTAAAATCACGCACGATATCAGTCTGGCCAATGGCAGGGGTCCTGGCGTGTGATTCATACTTGTGTTTTATTAGCGTGAAACTAATTTCGGCCCAAAGGTGGCCAGGTATACCTGATTTTGGCTGAAACTGTTGTGCTAAGATCAAGCATGCGGGACACTTTGTATCCCTGGACAAGTTTGCCTTTTAAGTCGGTACTCGTTGGTATTCACGTGTGATGCTTGCTTAGAGATAGACGAAGGGCAGGTTTATTCCTTTCGTGCACACGGAGACTGAGACCACAAGCTCGTGCGTCTCTGGAAAAGCCCTGGTTTTCTACCTAAGATAGGCCTTCCAAGTACTACAAATACGTTCCCAGTGCCTGAACCAAGGTAATTACCGGGCTTTCAACCTCTTACAAAGCAATATCATAACACTAGCCCACTCTGATGAGCCGTATATACATGCAGAATTATGGGAAATTCATGGAAACCCCCATTCCACGAACTAGAACATGTAGTCGAAGATGCGGCTCCTCAAAACCCACTCCCACACCTCTGAACGGCAAGGCAACGAAGCCGGCAAAGTACGTAAAAAAAATGAAGGGAAGACCTAGCTTCAAGGGGCAGGAAGAAATCGTCAATGAAAGCCACATCGCCATGCCGCCCGCACAGGGGGGGGAGGGGAAGAAGATGCATGGAAAAGCGAAAAGTAAATACCGAAACGAGAAGATAAATAACACGGAAGACGGCAAGAACCACCTAAACCCAGCCCACAACTACTCTGAAAACGCGTCCTGGGTCGCAAATGAGCGGCCGGTTACCCAGAGCAGCCCCGACACTAAGCGGGGGGGGGTAGGCAGGACAAAATACGCAAAAACACATCCCCATCCCCAACCCAGCCCAAAAAAAAAAAAAAAAAAACAGAAACACACCGAGCAGAAATAACCACCTGCCAAAGTCCAGGAAAACGACAAAAAAGATAAATATCGAGTGCGGTCAAGAAGCGAAAATCAGCTATCCACGGCGGCGCCTCGAGATCCATCTACGTTACGCTGGACCCCCCGTGCAAACGCGCTAGCCAAGTGATTTTGGAGACACCAAGAACCTCGTACAGCTCTCGTCGAAGTCGTGTCGCGCGCCGGAGAAAGAGGAAGCTTAATCGGTCCCGGGTCGTTCAAAAATCGAACCAAATATACCGTTGGTGTAGTTACGCTGATTTTCCCGAGCCACCACAGACCGTCGTCGCCCTTGTACCACACGTGGGCCCCGTTGGGAAATAAAGTGTTGCTGTATCGGCGGAGCCAATCGGCATGCGATACGCAGCCATAGCCGGGCGCCAGAAACTGCTCGCCGTTACTCCGAGAAAGCTCCCGTTGTGCCGCGCCAATTCTCATTAGGCGGTACAGGCGGTTGGTTTGGCGGTGTTGGTTCGGGGTGCTGGCCCCGTAGCGCAAAATTGCGGGGCGAGAAAGCTGAAGGTCAATTTCCCGTTCCCAGGATGGACGGGATAGTCCTGTCCAGTGCGTCTCGTACGTCACCGCTACAACGCCACCTCGACCTCTAACCGATTGATGTCCAGTAATCTTTTCCACTTCGAGTCGTTGCAGAGGGGTCGAAACGTCGTCCTCGGTGACGTGGTACGGGGGTGATTTCTTGGAGAAGTTGTTGAGCACGTATTGCGTCAACCCCGCCGGCAAATACTTTGGCATGTCGCCACGGTCGTGGGGGTTGGCACAGGGCTTGCAGCGTTGAACTGATACGCGCCGGCGAGCCTCAACGCCGGGCATATCGGAAGGAAGATCCAAATACATAAGCTTTGCTCCGAGAGGAGATCCGTCCGGGGCGTCCGCTGAGGAGCAGGGGCCAACTGCGAGAACTTTGTAGGGGCCCGTCCAGTTGAGTGAGAGTTTGGCCTTGAGGACCTTGGCGTCCGTGTCGGGTTTCGCGCCCTAGCGAATGGTGGCCGTATTGTACACCCACACCCAACCGCCAACGTCAAATTTGGGGACCGGACGCAGAGCGTCGGAGAGGGCGGAGTTGCGGCGGTTCACGCGATCAACAGTGAGGGCGTGGTGTTCTCGAACGATATCGTACGCGCGCTGCTGGCGGTCCGTCGCCAAGTCGCAGTATAGGCGAGGTGGTCGCGGGCCAAGCGCTGGTGGACGGCGACTCCAGCACGCTCGAAAATCGTGAGAGGGAAGCGTGGCAGCCGACCCATATGTACCTCGTTGGGAGCCAAACCCGTGGCGGCGCTGACGGAATTGTTGTACGCAAATTCGACGTGACGGAGCTGTTCATCCCAGTTGTTTTGGAGCTCGTTGACGACCATTGCCAGCGTCTGGGCCATTGTATGGTTTACACGTTCCTCCCCACCGTTGCCGTTCGGGCGGTAGGAGCTGGTGGCAATGTTTCGAACCCCGAGAAGCTGATATACGGCGTGCGAAAGCTTGGAGCAGAACTGGAGGCCGGTGTCCGAGGGGATGCTGCGCGGGCACCCCCAAAGAGGAATATACCGGTTGATGAGGATGTTAGGCGCGCCCTCAGCGGTGAACTCTGCCGCTGTGACGGCGTGCATGCCGGCTCGTCGGCTGAAACGATCAGTGAAAAGCAAGATGTAGATATTTCCTCGAGGCGTCACTGGGAGAGGGCCGAAATAGTCGATGCTGACGGCGATGCCGGGCCCTTCTAGCATGGGCAACGTGATGGAGGGCCACCGGACCGTCTGCCGCGACGTTTTCCGTGCTTGGCACTTTAAGCAGTTGCGTAGCTACCACCGGGTGCAGATGCTCATACCGATCCACAAGTAGAAACATTCGAGCATACGTAGGGTGCGCGCGGTTCCTAGATGGCAGGAAGCCGTGGAATGGCAAGCTTGCATGACCCAGGGGCGCATGAGCTTCGGAACATAAATGCGAGCAGGCTCGTCGTCCAATAAACAGGCCGTACGACCCACCGGGTGTTGCGTACCCGACGCAGGGGAGGAGGACGGCTGTCGGACAAGTAGAACGATGCCCGCGTCGGTGGTGCGCAAGCGGCCTTTGTTAGCCAGCTCCTGAACCTCCGAAAAGGGAGGGCGCTGGTGGGAAGGGAAACCCGACTTAAAGTCGACTGGCAGAACTTCCGGCCGGCCAAGGGCTATGTAGCGCATGGCAGCGTTGCACGCGGGCTCAGCCTGTTGTTCCCGAGCCCAGTCGGCGTGCGAATAGCGCACTGCGGAATCATCGAACTGAAATTCGGCAGCTGCGCCGGGGGCGTCCAAGTCGGTCGCGGCGACGTGAGGTGCGTCAGTTGCCGGCGGAAGCCGTAGAAGAGGAGTTCCCACGGGCTCGGCGCGGTCGCGGTCGGACGGGATGGGTACCGTCGGGACGGACGAGGAGGCAGGAGTCGGGGCCAAAACGACGGGTGCGGGCGGTCGCGGCCGTGGGGCTCGCGGCGGGGTGATAGCACGGTAATTACCGGGCTTTCAACCTCATACAAAGCAGTGTCATAACAGTTGTGGTTTAGAGTGGTAATAGCCCTTGATGGCCGTGGCAGCTGTCGAAAAGGCTGCCCGGCTGGTCTCTGGATGAATCACTCCGCTCCACTGGTGTTTAAAGTCAGACGCCAGCATCGACGGTTTCGGCGCGACTCTCGAACAAGAACAACCCGATGGCTCTGTCCGCCCCATCATCTTTATCAGCTGCACCACTCTCGACAACGAACGATCCTGGACCCCCCTCGACCTCGAAGCCGGTAGCAAATGTGAAGGTGTTACCTACTGAGCTACAGGGGCAAACGATCGATCGATTACCCAGCCCAAGGTTAATCCTTAGAACACCCCCCCCCCTCTCAACGGCGGATTTTTTGGGACATTGGTACCGCATTTGGCAGGGTTCTACATTATGTGAACTTGTCGTGGGCATGCCGTGGCGTTGACATAGTACCGCCCATGGCATACCATGGCATCTCCACGGCATCCCATGGTGTGGCATAGGACTCCATGGCACGCCGTGGGGGGTGCCGTGGCATTCCATGGGTAGTACCATGGCAACCCCCGCGGCAACCGCCACGGCACTCCATGGCAACCAACCGAGGATGTCATGGCGACCCCCACGGCACCTAGGTTTGGGTTAGGGTCCCATGATACGCCGTGGAGGTCCGTGGAAGGTTCCGAGGTATGCCGTGGAAGGTTTAGCCGCAGGTGGTGCCACGGCATGCCACGGCATGTCGCAAGAAAAGACAATAATGTACATGATTACCTACTGAGCTATAGCGGCTATACTGAGCTATAGCGGCTAACGATTGGTCGATCACCCAGCCCAGGGCAAACATATGACAAAACTCCCAAAAAACTGTTGGTGAAAAAAGAAAAAAGAAAATCGGGGATCTCGCCGGGAATCGAATTGCGTGAGTCATCTTATCTGTACGCCTTCATTGTACTGTTTGTTCTACAATACAGCAAACATAGATCAAGGTTAGTGTATTCGTGATCGGGGTAGTAGTATGGGTTTGACTGCGCGAAAAGTGTGAAACAAATATATACGATGGGGGGCGATGGTTGACGTTCTCCAGCTTAGAAGACTGCTGTGAACATTTTCGGGCCCATTACGTGTCGGATATCGTTATCGGAAGGTAGGACTATTTCATTAACATAATCAATGGTTGACGGTGTACGAGTAGTAGTGCTGAACTCCAGTCCGTTGCATCGTAGTAATGCGGACCTATGATACCGTGGAAAGTTGTCATGCTGACTTGCAAGCTGTTGTATCATGGATCATTTTCCTCGTATTTTCCACGGGGAGTGCCAGGAGGGATGGTTCGCTTTTCGGTGATCGGTGACATCTTTTTCTTCGCCTTGTGAATCGAATGTCGTGGTATCCCTTTCTTTGTTGATGTACGTGCTGCTGATTTGTAGTATTCGATCGTATTTCTCCCTCTCTTGATCCCCTCGTCAGGTGAATAAACATGCATCTACAGTAGCTAGAAACCCAACCCTAAACCGCTCAGGCTTTTTCAGTAGCAATCCCGAGCAGCGAGGGGTTAGGGGGGGTGCTTCTCGACCAACAAAACCTCGCCGATTTGTCCACACACGACGGGGGATTTACTTCAACATGTGTTGCGTCGCCAAGAACATGAAATTAATCGCGGGTTTTTACACGAAAACCAACCGCACCAACATGTACCTCTGGTGCCCATAGCTCTACAAGTAGAAGCAAATTTCGCGGGCAATTGCCTGACTCCCGTGACCGTCAAAGATTGGGGCGGCCGATTACGCGCGCCGGTCTTCCATTCGTGCAACGAAAGCGATGTGAATCTATCTCGCGAAAAAAAAACTGCAAGTACGCCCCGTGTTCCACAGCGGAAACCCGCCATGAAAGCGCCCACGCGCTGGCAGCAAGGCAGCAAAAGCAAGCAGCCAGCAAGCAGCAAAGCACGAAACACGATCTCGAGTGTCGGCAGCCACACGTCCATGTTTTAGACGACAGCAAGAAGAGACAACGCAACTTTGAACGTACCAACGCCGCGTTCCGCGCGTCGACATTCAAACGCTAACAACGCCAACCACCTGCAGTGGTACTTGAACGTAGCGACATCCGATATCTGCATCCGCTTGGACGGACCTCCCCCGCGCCCCCCCCCCCCCCCCACACACACACCACACCACATTTCTCCTTCCCTTCCAAAGGTAACTGACTGATGGCCCCCCCGCTCATTCTTTTCTCACCGCCGGGGCCGCCGTTCGCCAACAGCAACCGGTGGCCACACCTTTCCACGGCGCATGGACACCTGCTTCCCCCCCCGCCACCACCACCCGCCGCCAACGCCTGCCCATAACCTCCACGAAACAGGCTACCGGCGCGGCATGGAACAAAACAAGCCGCCGCGCCATTGTGTCACCGTCGACAAGAATGAATCGCACGTAAAAAAAACGCGCCAGTTCCGGCATGTAGCAAGCCGATTGCGCGTGCTTGCATGCCGCTTGTGATATATTTTGAAAATAAAAGTCGAGGTACCTGGTAGGCGTGCTCAGTGCGCTTACTGCAACCGTCTCCACGCCGCGCCAGCTTTCATTTTCCGCCACTGTGCCACCGCTACTGCCACCGCCGTCGCCGTATCCGCCGCCGCTATTGCAGCTGGTATCGCTACAGCTACTGCCGCTACTGGTGTGTGCAGTCGCCGATAGGTAGCGATAGGTGGAAGCCCCCCCTCCAACCCCCCCCCCCTAAAAAAACAATCACGAAAAATGGGCACACGTCATTATTCGTTCAGGGAAATAGAAATCACCCCACCGGCGGCCCGTCCGGTAGAAAGACTGTAATGCCGTCCAGATCTTTAGAAAGCTTGATCTGGCAGGCCAAGCGCGACGATCCAGGCGCGTAGAGATCTCCCTTTCTCTGCCGAACGAAGAGCAGCGGCAAAACATGAACGTGCACGACATGTGTCAGTTGTGTACTGTTTTTGCCAGTATTGCGTTTCGTTTCGTTTTTCCTGAGGTGTCCGTTCCACTCCAGAGTTGTTGGGGTCTGTCCTGTGACCACGGACTGCATTGTGGCGGCGCGTTGATGTGAGAGCGGCAACACTGAAACATACAAGAGAAAAAAAACAGAGTGGATAAAAGGCCGAGTCGAAACGGGTCCCTGTAACACGCCGAGCCAAGGAGTTATTGGGCAGGGGCGAGAAAGGGAAGAAACCAGAGGTTCCCCGCATTTTACCGCGTGATTTATTTATCCCTGCAGCTGTCGCGCGCGGGGGGTGTACTCATGTCGTGCATGGCCGTAGTCGTATGACCATAGACCCTCGCATCCCTACAATGAAAGGACGGAGCATGTCCGATTTTCACCGACTAGACAGACATTGCTTGCATCAAGCGCGAAGTGCCGTGAGATGTTGGGCGAGTCGCATGAAGGGTGAGCGTCATCCCACTAAGAACCGCTTTAGAGGCGGACTTGTAACGCACGACAGCTTCGAAAGAATTCGCGCGCGCGTGGGGGGGGTGTACTCGATACGAGAGATGTACTCTCATGCATGGCCGTAGTCGTATGACCATAGACCCTCGCATCCCTACAATGCCGGGACGGAGCATGTCGGGTCTTCACCGACCAGGCAGCGCGCGTGGGGGGGGGGGGGGGGGGGGGGGGGGGGGGGGGGGGGTAAGACATACGTCGTTTCGGTGGGTTCTCTCAGTGCGGACGGGCCCAAGACCCAATACAGTCGGCGGCCCCTGGCGCGTAAAAGAAACGAAAGCACTGAGACTCGTGGCTATACAATCGTATTCGTTGTTTGCTGGGTGGGATTTTGTCTAGGGCGCGTACGTCGTTTTTTTTTTCTGGTTTGATTTTTTCTTCCACTTCAGACAAAAAATATTCGAGCCTGTCTTGCGACAGCGGACTAGTACATCATGACGATTGCTCAAAGTGAGAACAACTCACACAACAATGTCAACTGCTGTACAACAAGGCCAGGCCATTCCCCTGACGACGGGTCAGTGAACAAGGGCGGGTCCTCGTATTTGAGCGGAGATATAAGCGAACTATTACGGGGGACCATAGTTAATAGGACCTACGGTAAACACAAAAACCTACCAGTATATATTTACCTATTTTTACTAACAATATTTGGTCCTGTTTACTATGGACCCCCGTAATAGCGAATGCTCGAAAACCGCGAAGCACGCACCAGCGCATGCGACGGACACAAAAGAAGACAGGGAACACCAGTTTTAGGGGTACGACAAAAAGAGAAAACGGCATCACGCTCCTAAAAAGGTCAGAATGAAAAACGGACCAATGGGATGGTATTTCTGAATGAAACCACAAAAAATCGCAACATTTTATTTTCCATTTTGTTATACTCGGTTTTAGTATTCCCCTCTATTTGGGTCTAACAGGAAGGGGATAAGACTAGCAAAAAAAAATAATGTAATATAAGGAAACAACGTGATGAGCGCCCAATTGTTGGAGGTGTCTCTAATCAGGAGTACGAACGGTGCTCCGTCTCGAAAGGGATGCGTGGTCAATGGTGAAATGAGTACGCCCCCCCTCCCCCCCCCCCTCTATTTGGGTCTAAAAAACAAAACGTGGGGTATCTTTTTTGTTTCGTGTATTCGTTCCCTCGGAGAGCAAAAGGTATAACTTGACGTTGCACTTTTCCCATTCGTGAAAAATGTGAAAATAGGAGCGCATGAAATAAACACGAAACACGATAAAATAACAAAAAACACGCCGGAGCCACGGCCTTACGGTCTGCTAACCAGCAACAGAAGGAATCGCAAACAATTGTGCTCCCTGTCCTCGGCCTGACGACATCCCCACGTAAAACTCGACCCGCACCGCACCACCGCTTTTTTGTCGAAACCCGTGCCCCCCCCCGTTTTGCCCTCTCGCCCAACCATCCAACGTCTCATCAACCACTGCACACAATATCACAACACGC